>CM076570.1:773184608-773396105 GCA_034641835.2 Pinus albicaulis
GGGTGGTTGTTGAATTGGAATAATCTATGTAGGCAAGTATTTCATCAAGTTCAGAATGACAGTTTGGTAGAGTTGAAACAAAGGAGGATGGGTGGAGGTCAGACGGGCATGAGTGGGGAAGTTCAAAATTAGGAATTTCTGGAAAGGCTTCATGGAGTGCGATGGAAGCTGTGTTGATATGGTGTAGCATGTTGAAAATGTTGGTAGGTGAAATAGGCAAAGCAGAGAGGGAAAGTTGGTTAATATGGACATCTTTGTAGTATGGGTCGTTTTGTAGTTTGAATTGCAAAGCTGCATGGACATGTGTTCGACTAACAAAAAATGCATAGTTTTTTTCATCATAGCTAGTTTTGTTTACAACAAGGATGTCTAGTTCTGACAACATGCGAGGAAGAGGGGTGACAATATTTGTGATATCTTGTGGAAAGCTAATAGTATGACCAGAATATTTCAATTGGCCACCATGTGCATGGGTGACTTGAAGAACGGGATTGACACGAGCAATGAGCATCTCTTCAACTTGAGTTAGGCAGGACAGGACATGTGGTTGGATACCTGGGTCCATGTTATTTGTAGAGGAGAAACGATGCGTTGATCGTTCGGCAACACAACGGGTACAACAAATTATTCCATGACTTGTTTTTCTTTTCATGGATGGGTAAGCTTCATGACAAATTGAGCAAACTTGGATGGGACAAAGTGCATCGATCCTTTGACGAAAGCGGAAATGTGCATGTTGGAGAAGGATGGGGAGAAATTGTTGGGTAGGTGGAAAGGGAGGAACATGGGGTGGCATATGTAAAGGGCAGGCAAGATTTGAAGGAGTTGAAGCATTTGGAAAGGGTCGGTTAGGAAGTGGAGATGGAAGGGGAAGTTGGAAAGTTTGGGTGGGATGTATGGGGAGGACGAAATTTTTTGAAGGAATGGGAGTATTGTTGGTTTGAGAGTGAAGGTTTGTTCGATGATTTGAATAGAGGAGGCGACGACGTGCATTGATGATGTCTTTATAAGTGCGTAGTGGTGTCGTTGTTGTTCCCTTTCCACATTGTTTTCTGGTGGGGTTGGCATAGCTGTCGCAAGTAAGGAAAGGTATGTCAAATGCATGAAGTATATTGCGAGTGATTATTAAAGAGAAAATGTATTCAGTATGGGTTGCTTAGAAATGTGTGTTGGATATTTCAAATTGAAAAACATTTATTTTGAAATCAACCACATGTTGCATGTATTGGCTAGAGTAAAGTGAAGACATATTTTGTATTTTACAAAAAGAGAAGAAGAAATTTATGTATTATTTTTTATAGTAAGCATAGCATATTCATATGTACATTTAGAAAATGTGTGTGTTGTAAAGAATATCAAACAATGAAGGAGGAAAGGAAAAACTATGTGACTAAATGTTCATATATTAGAAAGATCCATTAAAGCATAGTGGAATGACATATATACAAAACGTCATGAAGAAAGGAGTGGGCGATGAAGCGTTTAGGAGAAGTAGTAGAAAGTAGAAGGGAAATGAAAATATATAGTTACGATTACAAAACATGTCTGAAAAATGGATGAGGAATGGCAATCAAGGTTTAAGAAGACTGAAAGGGGAACGATGGGAAGAAATTGAAAATGTGTGGCGGAGGGTGGGCATCTTAGCAGGAAGCTATTTTGGGGAAAGTATGTATTGAATGAGAGGTGGGGGAGAGCTGAGTGAGAGCAAGAAACAAACGGTTAGAGTTTGTGTTAGAATGGGTTGGTGGGGGGAGGACCTGATTGCAGGGCCTCTAGGAGGGTAGTTGATGCCTCATCGTATGCAAGTTCTTCTGCGTGCATAAGAGTTGGGCGTAGTCGTTCAACACCGTTGAATTTATCCCTCTTTAAAGATAGTGTGAAGAGGAAATGGCGTCCTTTGATTTTGTTGTATATGTCGAAAACACTTTCAGGATCGGTTGAGAGGAGGCAAAGGTCCTTTGCGGAGACTCTAAGAAGGGCAGTTGCGGCTTCGTCGAAAGCAACAACATTTTCGAGGTGGCCAGTGTGGTCTTGCAAATGGAGTCGAAGAATGTAGCGATAGTCGCACTCATTGAATGAGCCTTCACATTTCGAGCATCGGTAGGTGTTGTCATCTTGTTGTAAAGCCTTTCTCATGCATTGGATCCTATCAATGATAAGGGGACATGCGAGGAAGTAGAAATCATCCATGTTAATAGAGGTAGCAGTAGCACGGAGCGAAATCCATGGGATATTTTCTTCAGGTTGCATTGAGAAAATTTAGGCAATTGTTTTTGAACTCAAAGGGCTCTTGCTTGTACTTTTGTATTTGCGGCTGAGCGACGGTGAGGGTGCTTTATTTCCTTCTCCGTCACACCATTCTTTCAGTTGTTGTGCTTAAGGGACATATGGATTTATAAGTAGTGAAGTCGTTGGGATTGTGCTGATAGTTTGGCCATTGAACTCGACGCTGCTTCCCCCTTTAATTGCAAGCACAAAAATTTCACGAGCCATGCGCATTTCAGAGAGTGCACGACCTTCAGCATGGCAGTGCTCACCCCACAAAGTGACATCAATGCTGGTCCCGGACATATCACGAAGAGTTATAGTTTTCTTGGGAGTCTCAGAGCCATCACGTTTGCGAATGATAGACGCAGGAGAGAGGGAGGCTATAACACCTATGACATCAACGATTGAATTAGGAGGTGAATGTTTGAGGGAACTTATAGGCACAAATTGATAGGTATGGGAAGGAATTGTAAGGTCATCAGCAAAGACTTGTGACACTGTTGATGAAGAGAAGAGGAGGATTTCGAATGGCCGTTTGAGATGGTTATATGAAGGGTTGGGGATCTTTATGGTCCCATTTGCAACATTGTAAATGTGGCAAATTTTAATGAGAGCATGCAGGGATTCTGCCAACTCATTGAAGGCGGAGACATGGATTTGATCACTGTCGCGATCGATAAGGTCAAACCCCAGTGATTTTCCAGTGCCCCGTGCATTGCTAAATTCACGAAGGGGTGTCTTTGAAAGGACTCTTCCCTGGATGGACCAAGATTTTCGGGTAGGGGATAGTGCTTTAAAAGGGAGAATAGTTGTAGATGATAGGGTGGATTTTTGGGAGGACAAGGAGTGAATGTCAAGGGAGGGTGGCGGTGAAAAGGGAGACGAAGAAGAGGAAGACGAGGTGGCTTGGATCATCTGTTCAGTGGAGAGAATAATAGGGGTTGGGTCACCAACCAATGGTGCATTACGCTGCAGTATGTCAAGATCGATGAGACAAAGTGACCTGCAAGAATGAGATATTTATTAGCAAAGAGGGGAAGTAAAATGTTAGGAATGAGAACTGAGATAAAGAAGGGACATAAGAGAAGAATCATTAAAGGGGAGGAAGCGGGGAGGTGGCATGTACGTAGCTTACATGGAATGATGTGCATACGTGCACGAGCTTTTTTTGAGGCAAATTATCGAGCCTATTTGCAACTCCTCATTTTGCGCAAACTATGTATGTGAAGAAGGAAGTAGAATGGTGTGCTTGTGAGCACCATCGGACAATGATACGTGGTAGCGAGGCGTTGTAGCTTGAGAAAAATTTATCTGTTCAAGTGCAATGATCTGTAGGGTTGGTTGTAGGTCGATAGCACCAGCAAGGAGCGACGAGAGCCCATTGCGGGTCAAGGATGTTTCCATGGCGATGCAGCTGGTTTCGTAAAATAAGGTGCTGCTAGTGAATATAAATATGAAGGTAAAGAAACTAGAGAAGAGGATGTGTACATAAAGGAACGAAAACTTCTAAGTTTGCAATTTAAGAGAGCTGAAGGAAATAAACAAGAATTGACAAGATTCATAAAAACTTTCTATTAAATTTTTTAGGTGCTCACCTTAAAGCATAAATCCATTGTGCCTTGAATGCCCCAATATAACGAAAAATCTTATACAATGATAAATCCATAGTCCTTGGAATTATTAAAATTTTTATGCCTTCTATAAATAACAAGAATTTAATACCTTTCATGTCTTAATGATCACAAATTTGATTTCTATAAAAGAAGAAAATTTGTCTAAAATACAAATAATGCAAAATTCATGTTCAAAATTAGTGGTTGGTGGTTGAAAATTAATATTTGTGTTTCTTAATTGAAATTTAACTAAATATTTCAATGATATAGTTGAAGATAATAAATCATAGATTATGGGGTCTAAATTTTCTAAGATGTATTGAAACTAATTAGGTTAAATAAATTTGTACAACATTAACATTATTTTCAAATAATATTTATCAAGAGAAATTGTGAATATATCTCCATTGTTAATAATTTAGTTTTATGATCTAATCCTGTTGATTTTAGATAAATTTTCAATATGCCTCCATTGTTAATAATTTAATTTTTAATTTTTAATTTTCTGAACTAGTTATCTTGATTTGTGTTTAAGATTTTCTCCCATTTCAAGAGTATGGAAGAAAAGATCTTATAAATAGGAACAATTTGAAGTTGGACAAATGCAAAGTTTAAAAAGGTTAACATTTTGAAGTTGGACAAATGTAAAGTTTCTACTTCAGATTATAGCTTCATGGGATGATGTCACCGAAAAGTTTAATTTGACAATTTTAATGTATATTATATTAAATTATTTTAATATATATATTTTGAAATAATAATTTTAGTGTATATTATATTAAATTATTTTAATATATATATTTTGAAATAATAATTTATGATTTAGTAAAAGTAGACTTTATTCTTTGAATATTATTATAATGAGTAAAAGATTTCCTCACATTAAATTTTAACTTTATTTAATTTTAACTTTAACTAATAAACAAATTTGACTTTAATGAACTAAGTCATGACAAATTTGTTAGAATATGTGGTGATCTGGCCCACCATCCACATTAAGTGAAATATGTCTGTCTCCCGTTTTATGACAACACAAATGATCTTACCAGGTGCTTATTATTTCTACTGGTTGACTGTGTGGTTTCTAACAATCTAGTTGTGTTTGATTTCAATTTCTCAGATGAAGAATCAGGCCTTCTAACTTCAAATCCAACAACGTGAGTTCAAATACCACAACCAGCAAGACAAAGCTACAGGTGGAGCAGGGGCCGCTATTTTAGGTCAATTCTATACAACCACAAGGATATTCACATCATAAAGATCCCACCCTTTTCGATTGAGGGTTTAACAACGTGATCAAGGGTTCGACTCCAATTTCTCATACTCGTGGGTTCTATTACCACATCAGAAAGAGAGAGAGCTTCTTTAATCATAAGAATATTATAAAAAGTATGGAACCGAGCACTGATACACTAGCATATTATAAAATTATGGAACACAGAAACTAAGTCGTGACAAATTTGTTATAATATGTGGTGATCTGGCCCACCATCCACATTAAGTGAAATATGTCTGTCTTCCGTTTTATGACAACACAAATGATCTTACCAGGTGCTTATTATTTCGACTGGTTGACTGTGTGGTTTCTAACAATCTAGTTGTGTTTGATTTCAATTTCTCAGACAGAGAATCAGGCCTTCTAACTTCAAATCCAACAACGTGAGTTCGAATACCATAACCAGCAAGACAAAGCTACAGGTGGAGCAGGGGCTCGTTTCTTTAATTCCAAGACATCAAAATAGGGTTTATTTAATTTAGAGTAATGCAGGTTGTTTCTTGAATTCCAAGAGAACAAAACAGGGTTTAATTAATTTGACTTGTTGTTTTTTCAAAGAACCGACAGATCTTTTTTGATCAGAGAGCCTCAGGGAGGAATCACACAATAAATCAAAATTTATTTATGATTTTAGAAAGAATTAAAATCGTTTTACCTTCTATTTATCATAGTTTCTATGTTTAGTTAACAAACATTTAAAAGCGCCATAGTTTTTTTGAATTTCAAAAATTTGTGGTACAATCAAATAAGTATCCAAAAGGTACCTTGAAAAAATATTGCTCCATTATGTTGGTTATTGCTTTGATAGTCTTTTTCTCAAAATTGTTCATTAGAGATACATAGAAACCACAACTAATACTTACAAGTACTCGAAAACAATATATGCCAAGTATTAATTAAATTGAAACAAATATATTATTCAGCGATAAACGGCTTAGACCTTCCTCATGGCAATTTAAAATATTGACACCTAGAATACGGTAGACCCCCTCTGTTAGAGAATAATGTGGCCACGTGTTCTGCTGCATGAGAGTTTATCTCTCTTTCACACTATCTCGCCACCTAACTCAATTCTCCGCTTATCACCCGCGGTGCTGTAACTGTGCCGTTTTTTGTTTACTTGTTTCTAATTTTCTTCGCAGATATCGGCAGAGGACGGCAGGAGGCTACTGGAATTTGTACGCCTTGAGGCTCTCAAACACAGACTGGAAAGGATTCAGAATGACTGCATTTCGTATGAAGAGTTCCTGCGAGTTTGCATGGAGTCTGAGGGATTTTCAATGGCCGAAGCGAGGGGGATTGCTAAGCTATTGGACGAATCGGGACATATCCTAATTTTAAACAACACTCTATATCTTCATCCTGACAAGGTATCCCATTTAATTCAGCCCTTTAGTATTTCCAAAATTGGGAATTCGCTGATTTAGGGCTTTTGGTGTTAATGTTTGACTGAAAATTCTTTAATTTTTTACGTGGTTTCAGATTGCAAGAGCTTTTGAGAAGGCAATGCCCATTTCTGGAGCACCGAAGAGAAATATTTGCAGGGAGGAGCTGCAGAAATTGGAGAAAGAAAAGGCGGAGATTGATCAGAAAGCTAAGAGTCACGCCATGACTGAATTACGATTGGGATTTTTCGGGCTTCAAACAGCGGGTTTAATGAGGCTGACATTCTGGGAGCTGACATGGGATGTGATGGAGCCTGTATGCTATTTCTCGCATCAATTTACTTCATGGCGGGATATCTATTGTTCCTTAACACAACCACAAATCCATCATTCAGGAGCTTCTTCAATACTCGCTTCAGTGCCACGCAGAGCAGATTGATGAAGAAGAGGAATTTCGACATAGAATGCTTAAGAGAGCTTCAGAGGTTATCTAGGCCTGAGTTGAAGTCCTCTTATTGTTGCAGGGGTATATACAAATTTTAGGATCAGCATTCTTTCGACTTTGTATTTAGTTTTTTTCTTCTGTATATTTTATAAACAAGATCTCGGTTTCAGGTTTCATCAAAAGTTATGCTATAAGAAGGTAACTTAGAGGACATTGTTGACTGTTTTTGAAATTTGCAATGCTGTTTGAATCAAACAGTTTGTTCACAGAGTTGTATTATTTTCAGTTTGACCTCATCTAATATTGTAACCCTTTTCACTGTGCGATGAAAACATTAAAAAACATCTCATTGATATTGTTCCTAAATTCGTAATGCACTGATATTCTTTCTAATTGCAGGTAACAAAAGCTTACCGGCAATTTGTAAATACGAAGTTCTTCAAGGTGGAATTCGCTGATTTAGGGCTTTTGGTGTTAATGTTTGACTGAAAATTCTTTAATTTTTTACGTGGTTTCAGATTGCAAGATATTTTGAGAAGGCAATGCCCATTTCTATAGCACCGAAGAGAAATATTTGCAGGGAGGAGCTGCAGAAATTGGATAAAGAAAAGGCGGAGATTGATCAGAAAGCTAAGAGTCACGCCATGATTGAATTACGGTTGGGATTGGGATTTTTCGGGCTTCAAATAGCGGGTTTAATGAGGCTGACATTCTGGGAGCTGACATGGGATGTGATGGAGCCTGTATGCTATTTCTCGCATCAATTTACTTCATGGAGGGATATCTATTGTTCCTTAACACAACCACAAATCCATCATTCAGGAGCTTCTTCAATACTCGCTTCAGTGCCAGACAGAGCAGACTGATGAAGAAGAGGAATTTCGACATAGAACGCTTAAGAGAGCTTCGGAGGTTATCTAGGCCTGAGTTGAAGTCCTCTTATTGTTGCAGGGGTATATACAAATTTTAGGAGCAGCATTCTTTCGACTTTGTATTTAGTTTTTTTCTTCTGTATATTTTATAAACAAGATCTTGGTTTCAGGTTTCATCAAAAGTTATGCTATAAGAAGGTAACTTAGAGGACATTGTTGATTGTTTTTGAAATTTTCAATGCTGTTTGAATCAAACAGTTTGTTCACAGAGTTGTATTATTTTCAGTTTGACCTCATCTAATATTGTAACCCTTTTCACTGTGCGATGAAAACATTAAAAAACATCTCATTGATATTGTTCCTAAATTCGTAATGCACTGATATTCTTTCTAATTGCAGGTAACAGAAGCTTACCAGTAATTTTTAAATCCGAAGTTCTTCAAGGTGGAACTCGTCTTCAGGTTGGAATTCTTCAGGCTAGAAGCGGGGCTGCAAGCTAGAAGTTGGCACTACTCTGTTTAGTCAGATCGAAGTGCATTTAAGCACATCGAAGTCAGCTGCAAGCTGCGAAGTCGGCTGCAAGCTGGAAGTCGGAAATATTGTAATTTTCAATGCATTAAATGGATTAAATGGTTGCATTTCTTGTTTTCTATGTATTAAATTGTTGGTGGCTGGAGAATTAATATCGGATGCCATGAAAAGACACAAAAAATTGCAGGGAGTGAAGGTGCGGTCACTTGTTATCCACCAGCAAACAGTTCTTATCCACCAGTGCTCAAATATGTCGATCACATTCAATTTTAGATCTATGTAAATTTCAGTGATTGAAGAATTTCAACCGTAATCAATTTCAATCTGCCGTGTAAATTTCAGTCAATCAATTTCAATCTGCCGTGTAAATTTCAGTCATTCAGCAAAATCAAACTCTAGTTCCGTGTAAATTTCACTCATTCAATAAGAATTTCTAACGTAATAAATTTCAGAGAAATCTGCTGAGGAGCTGCCACATGTCAAGATTTCACTGGCTGTGAGGAGCTGCCACATGTCAAGATTTCACTGGCTGTGAGGAGCTGGCACATGTCAAGATTTCACTGGCTGTAAGGGCGATGAGAAATGTTTCTCATTGGCTGGGGTGAACAATGTTTGCTCACCTCAAGCCCGCAAAGAAAACGCCTCCAGCGTAAATATTATTATTCCTGTTAATTGAAGAAAGCTCAAGGTTGACTCTTTCTTAAATTTAATGAAATCTAAAGGGTTATAATAGCCCAACCATACATAGTAAAGAGGTTGACTCTTTTCTTGATTTAATGAATTCAAAAAGATTTAAGATTATCTGATGGGTTTATTTATGAAATCGGAGAACCTTAAAACTATTTAATGTGTTTATTTATTAACACAATTATATTAATATAAATGTGTATAATTTTATATTAATTATATTTATAAATACACATTAATATATATTAATATTTCTATATATTTCTATAAATTTTCATATATAATATTGTTCATTTATATATATGAAATGTATATTATTATGTATGTGATTATTAGAGATAGAGCCTTAAGCACGAGTGATAAATAGGATTTGTATCACTCCGGATCTTCTTCTGGAATTGTCATGGCTTTCCATGGTGTAAAGGTCCTATGTAAGTTGGATCCCGAGTAATATTGACCTTATTCTCTTAGTTGAAACATGGGAGCATGATGAATCTAAGGTCCCTCACCTCGATGGTTTCAGTCTTTTGTCTAGTTGGAATAAGAAATCCTCTCGGATGGGTTTTGGTGGTATAGCATGCAATATAAGGAACACTTTTTCCTCTCACATCCGACTTCATAAAATCAACCCCTTCAATCAATACATTTGGATCAGAATCTCTGATTCTACCACCAATAGGATCTTTCTTGCAGTTTTCTATTTCGCTCCTATCAACTCTACATCCTAAAAGAAGAACAACCTGGATAAGAATTTTCCTTTCAATTCTTTAGAAAAAGACATCTTCGACCTGAGAAATGATGGTAATATCCTTTTACTGGGAAACTTTAATTCTAGAACTGCTACTAACCAAGCCATTACATTAAGCAACAACTCTAGCCCCGATGCCCTGTGGCTTGATGAAGATAGTAACTTAGCTAATAAATTGAAGAGAAAATTTGAAGACATTATCGAGAACTTATTCGGCGCCGAACTCCTCAAACTTTGCAGTTCCCGGGACCTAATTATTTGTAATGGTATTAACAAGTGGCCCCTCTCTGGTCAGATGACATGTTTCCATGCACTGGGTAGTAGTGTTGTGGATTATGCAATTTCTGACATCCTCGTCCTCAACCATATTACAAACTTTTAGCTTCTTAATGGATTCAAGTCGGACTCTGACCACAGACCTCTGTCTCTATCCCTCAATTTTGTTATGCATACCACCCACATGTAGGAGACCAATGAAAGAAAAAGACACTTTCACTTCGATAGGAGTAAAATCGACCTCTTCTTAAGGGATTTAGAGACGGATTTAGGCCCCATGAATTATAATAATAACATTAATAAAATTTATTAGGTCATTTAACTACTATCCTTTCCAACACCGTTAGCAAGTTTTCTAATGAGATTTCGTTTAAGCAGTCTATTAGAACTTCCAATCCATGGTATGACAAAGATTGCAAAATTTCTAGGAAAGAGATCAGAGACGCTCCTAATGAAATCATTAAGCTGCAGAATATCAATATATACAAAAATATCATCAAGAAGAAGAAAATATTGTATATTAATAAAAGACATGATTACCTTCTCCACCTTTCTAAAGTCATGCCCAAAAAAATTTGGCGGAATGTTCTTGTCCGTAAAATCAAAGATAACTATTCTATCCCCTTAGAAAACTGGGACAACTATATTAAGAAGTTGTATGGCTCTCTGGACACTATGGGCACCACCTTAATCACTCCAATTAAGGAGGATGTATTCTCTCTTGAGGACATTGAGTCTGTTATTAATAAGATCGCTAATGGGAAAGCTAAGGATATTGAAGGATACCAAGATGAGATCCTTAAAATGGGAAGATCTATCCTCATTCCTTATCTCCGCAAGCTTCTCAATTTGGCTATAACGCATGGTGTCCCTCGGCTTTGGATGCAAAGCCTTATTGTACCTATATTTAAAAATGGAGACAAGAGTGTTCCATCTAACTACAGGACCATTATGGTTAACCATATCCTTGCCAAGCTTTATGGGATCATTTTGGAGAAAAAGCTTAGCCTTTGGCTTGAAAGAGAGGGAAAAAGAGCTAAAGGACAAGCTCGTTTTAAGAGACATCACTCGACTATCGACCATCCGGTCACTCTTAGAATAATTGTGGAGGAATGTCGCAATAGTAAATCTAATCTCTTATGTTTATTTGTGAACTTTAGAAAATATTTTGACAGTGTTCCTCGAGATAAACTTTGGGAGAGACTTAAAGAGATCATGGTTCCTCATGAGTTGAGGATTGCTGTGATCCGTCTCTACGAGACTGTCACTGCCAAGCTTAAGACCAATGAGGGGTGGTCTAAAGACATTAAATTCAATATTGGAGTTAAGCAGGGGTGTCCCCTATCCCCTACCCTTTTTGGCATATACATCGATAAGCTAGAGGACTGTCTAGAATCTGCGGGGTGCAAGGTCACCGAGCTTGCTAGTGTTCTCATTACTCTTCTCCTCTATGCCGATGATATCATTCTTCTTGCAAAAATCCACGATGACCTTGAAAAGAAGCTCTATATTCTTCATGACTACTGCTCCGAGATGGGTATGACAGTTAATACCGACAAGACTAAAGTCATGATCATTAAATCCGAAAATATCACCCATGGTAGTTTCGTGTATAATAACCAGTGCTTGGAGAAAGTTTCTTCTTATAAGTATTTGGGCATTGACTTCCCTCATCATCTCAACTAGAATTATAACATTGAGAAAATGATTATTGGGGCCTGGAAAGCTTATTATGATCTTGTAAACAATTGTAAGTGAGTCAATCTTTACATTTGGAGTAAAAAGAAGTTCCTCTTTGAGACCCTTGTCACCCCTGTTATCTTATACATATGTGATTGGGGATGCAGTATATCCAGAGAGTCATGGAGCAAGATTGAGATGATTCAATATCAATTCATAACCTACAACCTTAAGATCAAGGGAAATACTCCCTATCCTATCCTCTTGATCGAACCTGGTTTGTCCCCCATTGAAAGTATAACTATGCTTAGATATCTGATGTATAAGAAGAAGCTTGACAACATGGAATAAAAAAGGCTCCCTAAAATTGATTCTAACTATAGTCAAAACCCTCACCTTCACCTCAAGTGCGGGTGGCATAAGGATGCCCAATCCTGGCTCAACCATTGGAGAATTAAGGAGGAGCTCAGTATGGGAAGCAAAGATAATATTAGAAATACTATTACCTCCAAGTTTAAGGACAAGTTGTGGGAGGATCAGGAACTGGAGGGTAAAAGGAAGCTAAGATACTATAAGGAAGTGATCAACCCCACCCTTGATAATCAGAATTATCTCTCTGTGTTGTCTAGCATTATGAAAAAAACGATCATCGCTAAGATAAGAACTAATTCCCATGAGCTTCAGAGTGAGACCGGACAACGATCTATTCCCAAGACCCCTTGGAATGAAAAAATCTATCAGATTTGCTATTCTAAGTAGGTGGAAGATGAAAAAAACTTCCTTTTAGACTGCCCTAGTCTTACTCACATTCGCTCTCAATTCCCTACCATCTGCCACACTTCCAGTCTTCTTGACCTATTAAGCCAACCCATCTATAACTATCTTGTAGCACTTATTTCCATTCTCTTTGACCATACAAACAATATTTTGAAAAATCAAACTTAGATTCTTTCTCCTTTCTTAAGGTCTAATAGACCACATTGGTCTTAACGCACGATAACCACCATCATCGTCATCATTATTATTATTAATAATTACTATTACTATTAATTAATATTATTATTTTTAATGCATTATTAATTAAATTTAATAACATTATTAATTAATAAATATTAATAATAATTAATTTCTACACTAATAATAATAATTAATTCATAAAATTAATTAATTAATTAATTACATTTTAAATAATAAATAAAATTATTCATTATTGATTATTCAATTCAATAATTAATAATATATTGTTTTATTATTATTATAATAATTATTAATTAATAGATATTAATAATAATTAATTTAATTTATAAAAAATAAATAGTTAATTAAATCATTTTTAGTTAATAAATTAATGAATGAAATCATTCATTATTAATAATATATTGTTTTATTAATAAATATTTTTTATTTTTATTAATAAATATATAGATATTTATTATAAAAAAATATATGTTTATTAATAAAAATGTTGCTAATTAAATATAAATATCACGAATTTGGCTTTTGTGATCCATAAAATGTGTATAAAATTTTTCGGTGAAAATCAAATGTTGTCAACGCGTTTCGAATTCGAACCAGCCCTTCGCTCTTAAATTTTGTCCCCGTGTTCTCCCTCTCAATTTTTTTCTCCCTTTCTCTTTTTATTTTAGTATTATTATTTTCATTATTTTTATTTTTTTTATTATTATGATGATGATGATTTTAAAATTAATAAAATTTCCTAAAGTAAATAAGAATTTTTATTAGATTTTATTATATAGCATATAACTTTTAATGAATTTTAATTATATTATTATTATTATTTTAATAATGATTTACTTATTATTATTATTGTTATTATTATTATCTAAATTAATAAAATTACCTATTACGTAACGTAAATATGAATTGTTATTAGATTCTATTACATAACATATAAATATTAAAATATATATATATATATATATATTTGTGATGATGATGATGATGATGATGATGATGATGATGATGATGATGATGATGATGATGATGATGATGATAGTTAACATCCACTCAGACCAAACTTTGGTCTATCAGACCTATAATTTTCTTAATTCTTAATTGTCTGGCTTCTCGTTTTTCTTGGCGAGATTGGTGTTGTAGCTTTCTTTTTCTTCTCTATGGTCTTCCAACTTCCTTTATCTTGCACATCCTTCATCTCTTCTGATTCTTGGGACACTGGTGTCTTATCTTTGGGATCTGGGAGATCTACTTTGCTGCTAAATGAAGATTTATTTTGCACGGTATTCGAATCCTCATAATTCTTGATGCTTGAGGGGCTGTCGAGTTCGTTTTTTTGTTGTTGAGAGGGGGCTTTCCCCCTGCTTGTCTTAAGGGTCGTTTATTTCTTGCCTGATTTCTTGCAATTCAGAGTTTTCTAGAGAGTATTCTTCCTTGATGACAGTGTAATGTTCCTTTTTGTGCTCCTTCCCACCATATATATATATATATATATATATATATATATATATATATATATATATATATATATATATATATATATATATATTCAAATTTACAACATTTAATTATTAATTAATTCATTAATAAATAAATAAATAAATGAATAAGAATATAATTAAATAAAATAAAATTTAATTAAATTTCTTATTCTAGTCAAACTAGCCGTTTTTTACAACGACTAGTTGGAGCTTTCATTTTTTATTTAAACAGGTTTCTTGATCAGATTTCTCATCTTGTTGTCATGATGAACCACACTAGTTCGAAACATGTTGACAACATTTGCTGACATGTGATTTTCACCGAAAGATTTTATACACAAATATAAATATTGTTATTATTATTAATTAAACCCAATGGATTTATATTAAAGTCAAAGATTAATATTATAAACCATATGAATAATATTATACCCTAGGAATTATAAACCCTATGAATAATATTATATCCTAGGAATATGGACCCTTAGATTAATAAACCCAAAGGATTGATATTATAAACCCAAGGGATAAATACTAAAAACTGAAGCGAATAATATTCAACCCAAGTGATAAATATTATAAACCGAAGGTATATAAACCCTAAGATAAATATTATAAACCCCAATATAAACATAATTGACCATGGTTGACCACTGTTGATCTTCATATTGACACAATCTTTCTCACAATGCGACGTTAGACTATGGTTTACCATGATTTATATTAATTATTATTGATTTTCATATTGGAACAATCTTCGTCACACCATGACATTGGACCATGGTTGACCATGTTGTCACAATGTGATATTGGACCAAGGGACAATATTTTTCTCAATGTGACCATGGTTGATTTTCATATTGATACAATCTTTGTCACAATAAGACTTTGGAACATGGTTGACCATGGATGACCGTGATTGTCATAATATAACATTGAACCAAGAGACAATCTTTGTCACAATGTTACCATAGTTATTGACCATGGTTAATCCTAATTGACCATTATTGATTTCATTAAATCTTCTTAAATTTAATAAAATCTAAAAACTTTAAAATAATCCAAAAATAATATCTTTCCTAGATTTAATGAAATATGAAAGCTTTAAGATTATCTAATGTATTTATTTATTATTAGAAGAATTTCACTCTTACCTATATTTAATGAAACCTAAATGCTTTAGAATTATTAGAGCGTTTATTAATTATTAGTAAAGGTTGACTCTCACTTGGAATTAATGAAATTTAAAAGCTTAGAATAGAATGTGTTTATTTCTTATTAATGAATTAAATTTTGATAACAGTTGAAGAGTCTATGATATAGAGTATTTATTACTAACCATTTTCCCAAGAAGAGAAGGTGCAAATATAGGCCAATCAATTGCTCCAAAAAGGTGGAAAGACACATTGTTAAGATTGTTATATTGAAAAATTTATAGTTTGGTTTCTATAATCATACAAATTATAATTGAAATATTAAATTTATACAATAATATGAAAAGAGACATTTATACTAATATGTGATTCACGTCAATATGAACAAACATTTTATGAATAGAAATATTAAAATTATTTTTAAATCATTTTATTAAATGAAATATTAAAGTGTCCTAATAATGATCTTACTTGAAACAAACAATACAATTTTAATTTTTTTATTAAAATATAAACATCATAATATACATTTCTTGCATGATTGCTCTGCAAATCACTTTCCATTTATAGTTATTCACTTCTTTGTTTCCTTATATGTTAATATCAATTCAATTCTACAAGTATAACATTCAAATATTCTTTGTATATGAATTCCCTCTGATGGGTTAATTCATTGATATCCTCCCTCCCCTTAATCAAGGCATATCCATGCATTCCTATCTTGTCGATTGATTTATAGTGCTTTAATCAATTGTATTAATCTGTTCCTCTGAAATTTCACCGCTTTCATTTAGTAATATTTCCAGAACCAACTTTTGATGGCCCCTGTTCGATACAATGCGCAAAGTTAAGAGTGTTATAATCACCACTAATCCAAAAATCAAAGGTGGGAACTCATGTCGTATGAGGTGATAACAGATCAGTAATATCGTCATGCGGTTTATCAGTTCTCGTTGGCACATGTTTGACCTTATCTAAAGGTGCCTCCATGTCTATGTCATCTTATTCTTAATGAGTTTGACAAAATTGATGGGCACTTCAATGAAAACAACATATATGTATTTTTTTTTGGTTGTGTCAACTTATGGAACCTCATGCATGGTTTCCATATCTACATGTAGGAAAAAATGATGTAAGAAGATGCCAAAAGTTGTCTGGAAAGACATAGAAGCATCTTTAGAAGAACAAGCATACGCAGAGGCTGTAAAAGAGCAAGCTATAAAGTGAAAGTATTGGTCTTCTGCAAGCAAGACATGAACTTGTGCATCGAGGTGTTTTTTTGAGCTTCCCATTATATCATTAACGCTACACCCTTTAATACCATTAATCATTAATGTTGCACCCTTTCATAACATCTTCCAAATATGGCATACATGTTTTGATTTTAGAACATAGGGTGTAGTATCTTTAAGATTAGATTTATACCAATATAGACACCTGGAATTTCTGAGAAATATAAAAGCAGAGAGCTTCTAGATACTTTGAGAAATCAATAACACCACCTCTGAAAATAAAACCTCAACATTGCAAAGGAATGAAAACAAATCATCCATAAGCGTGATAAAACAGGATAAGATCCAGGGATTTATATTGACTTGAGATGATTCGTTTAGACTATCTTTGTAGTGAAAGTTACAATATGATAAAAAAACAAATAACCAAGCTAACCAGGGAAGGACATTCTTAAGTCTCAAATCTATAAGTACAATAGTAAAACTAACAACCAAACCCACCTGGAATTGAAGAAATAATGGTGCTCTTAATGGCGGACTAGATGCATCGTCAACAGACTCCATAACATTAAGATATACAAAAAAGCCATTTTGTTGTTGGTGATAGTTCCTGCACTACCCATGGTACTGGTGTATAACCCTCGGTTTTGGTGAAAGCCCTCTGCGTTTCCTTACTAGGAAAAAGTGGAGACTTGTGGAGCACTGAAGAAGATGCTGAGGACACGACTTGCTTAATTCCATCAAATCTAGTGGATTCTAGCTTATGATCAACGAAATAGCGGGAGGGGTATGTGTTACATTAATTTCCATCTTAAGGAGGCCACAATAACACCATGGAAGTTGCAGGAAACTGATCATAGTATCAAGTTATTGATCCCCTCAGATAACAATCTGCAAATGTCTAGGAGTGATACACATGCCTTCAGATCTTTGATTGCATTTCCTGCCAACTCCAAAACCTTTGTAGTTAAATACCACAAAATAGCCGCAAAATATACAACAACAGTTGCTCCCACTTTTCCATTTGCAGAAAAATCTGTTTAAATATAACAAGAAATAGTGTGAAGGAGATCAAACCCATAGATACCCTGCTAGCTCTTTCCCCATTTCCCCATCATGGTTCCTACAACATAGAAATTCTATTACGAAACATACCACAATTAAGGAAAAACAGGTAACAACTAGTACTAAAATGGAAAATGCATTGGCCTCACAGGTACCTCGTTGTATGTTTCCCTCTCAGAGTTCCTATGCTGTAGAAAGGAAAGTTGATTTTGCAAGATATCGAAATGATAGTAGAGCTAATGGTGGCAAGTACCTTGACCAGTTTACTTACGACCTCAAATGCGAAAATAGCTTGGATGGAATGCGCATCCATGGAAAAAAGCCATACCCACAAACACTGTACCCCTAGACTGAATATGAATTAATGGTTCAATAGACCATTAAATTGGTGATGTGTCATGACCTTATCAAACAACTAAAAATAGACGTATGCCTCCAAGAATTTGCAGAAGAAATGCCAGATCTAGACATTTGGATCACAACGTGATTCGTCAGAGTTACATTCATAGAGCAACAAATCGAAATCATCCTTATATTTTTATTTTTTAAAACATGGGAATTTAAAAATCCCTATTCTAAAACATGTAACATACTCTCGAGTTCAATAAAACGAGTAGAATCTTGTGAATTTTCAAATTCAGAAATTTTTATTAAAGAACAGCTAAATTGAAATATTACAAGCTTTTACAAAGAATCTGGTATGCACTTCTATGTGAGGCCGTCCACGATAAAGAAATGAGTGTAGAGGATTTTACATGTGATGTCGTGACCTTGATTTATAAGTCATGTACAACCCAAATGATACAACCACCGCCGTCGATGCTATCAACACCCTACAATTAGAAACCGTTGAAGTAGAGGAATTAAGAGGAAAGGGAATTCGTTTCAGATCTGGAAATGTCTCACTTCGCCAACTTGAACATTTTTCATCATCCTTCTTTTTTTCTTGCAGCAATTCCATTGATTTTTCTGCAGCTACAGTGGGCTTTTCTTTATCATTGCCCTGTCGAATCGCCTCTGGCTGTCTTGCGCTATGATCGTCCTGTGCAGGTGCAGCGTTCTCTTTCCCCGAATCTTGTTGCCCTGCAGGACTCGATCTGTCGACATTCGACTGTAGCGATCGATCTGCTTTTCCACCGCCAGGAGGTGTCTGTTGACTCTGTTGATCAGAGACGTGAAGCAAAGGCACCGAGACACGCAGCCTCGCATCCCTAAACTTGGCACTGACGCTATCGAAGTTCAAATTCTGCGGGACGTCGATAACTTTTCTGAACCTATTCCCCCCTCTCTGCACTTTCTCCGATTTCCCTCCCACTTTCGTTATTTCTCCCATTTCCTTCGCACCGCGTTCTCCGCTGATTACCAGCTTCCCTCGGTTATTAACCTGCACTCTCACATCTTCCCTTCTATAACCTGCATAGATAAATCATGGAGTCAATTATCCCCAAAAGTATTATAAATATAAAAACAGGCATTTCAAAATAAATAATTTGGAAAAGTATAATTATATGTTGAACGAATTACCTGGGAGATCGATCTCTACAATACGAGCTTCAGGGGTCTCCTCCAATATGCGTAGAGTAGGCTCGAACTCACACTCCATACCGTACCTTAATCTCCTTTCCTAACACACTAGCGATTGAAAGATTGATATATACAGTAATATAGCGAAACTCTCAATGCAGCAAATATTCTGCTCAAATTTACAAAACCAGACCAGATGGATAAATAGTCTCGCGATTTGGATTGCTTGTGGACAGGCCTGTTCTTACTTTCGGAAATACTTCTCAACATATCGGGAAAGTCTGTACAGAAGGGTAAGTTATATTCTTGATTAATGCGATAAAGAATAAAATGTAATGCCGAGAATCATTAAGGGATTTGATGCCCCTATATTTGATGTGATTTGAGGTTTCGTAGAATAATGGTCTATTAAACCCACAAGTATTAGTGTTAGTTACTTTCCCTTTTGGATTATAACTGTAGGTGAAAGACGTCTATCTCATCCTCAAGCAAGAGATCGTTTTTCTTCCTCGTTTCGTAACTGCAAAGCCTTTCGGTTATATTTTACAAAATTTGCTATTACCGAGTTTCAAGTGCGTTGACAATGGAAAAGAACTGTCTGATGGGCCACAGGTTATAACATATAATGTTTCTCATGGCCGTTGTCTATTGATGTTACAATTTTTTTTTCTGCGATTAAAAAATATTACAAGAGTGTTTGAATGGTTTAGTCTCTAAAATATTGAATATCCACAACTATAATCAGATTTTCTAAAATTTCTACCGAATTTTAACAAAAACCATACAAAAATTTACACTATTTTCCAAACTGATTTTTGTTACTAGTGAAGCAAACTATTGTTTTCTCATGTCTGGAGATGTGATGTGGAGCTTGTGTAGACATGTTTCTCGTCGGTAGACTACAGTTTTCTCATGTCTTTGAGATGTGGAGGTTGTCTAGACATGTTCCTCACGTCGATAGTCGTCAGGGTTTCACCGTGAGTCCATTTCACCACGTTGGCGTCCAATAACGTCGAATACAAGCTTGCATTAAATGTTGAGAAAACAACGGCTATAAGCGCTGGATCAGTATTCAACACCGGTTAAAATATTGTTATTCCTGTTAATTGAAGAATACTCATATAACCAACACGAGACTCTCAAGGTTGGCTTAATGAAATCTTAAAGCTTTAGAATAGCCTAAGCGTAACTAATAAAGATGTTGACTTTTTCTGTATCTAATGAAATCGTAAAGCTCATTATCTAATAAAGATGTTGAATTTTTCTGTATCTAGTGAAATCCTAAAGCTCATTATCTAATGTATTTATTTATTGAAACAATTATATTAATAAATAATAAATGTGGTTGATAAATATTTATAAATCTATATCAATTATATTTATAAATATATATCAATATACATTTATATACATTTTCATATTTATAAATACATATCAATACACATTTATATAAATTTTCATATATAATTACCCTGAATATTTTTATTTTTTTATGTCTTCTTACAAAATAAAAACTAAAATGTGGCCTAGTCGATTCGAGTTTGCGGCTTGGGGTTTCTCTTCACTCTTCTACCTCGCATTACAACAAAGAAAACAGAGCAGTCATGGGGGCATATAGGAGGCTGATCAGAGCTTTGACCACCCATTCCTTGCCACCAATAGACACAATACATGACGAGCCATTAACACCATTATTCGCAACAACATGGACGTAGGGCATGCTAATGGTGGCGACATTGCAGACTGCCTTGGACATTGTAATCGAAAGGCGGCGACGCAAGAGGAAGCTCTACATCGAGCCACCCTTTGTTGGAATTCTTGAATAAACAAGACACAAAGGGATGTGTTCTCCCACAACACAGAGAATGCTAAATATTGCGGAAATAACAGTCAAACAATTCACAGGCATACATCGTAAAACACAGGAGAGGAATAGTTTCAAATTTATTCAACACTTCTCTGAAATTCAATTCATTCCTTCACAAAAAAAAAATGAAATTACATAGGTTTATATGAAATTGGCTGGAGCCTGAGCATTCAATGCAATTCAATGCAGAATTGGATGTTCAACAACCAAATCGTCCCTTGGCTCTATTTGGCCGTTTAAACATGAAAACGCGTACAAAAAACACAAAATGGCGGACGTGAAGTTTTATTGGTTCCACTTGCAAAACCACATCGCATCCGGCGCTCCATTGCACATCGTCGATCTTATCATTTAACATATGCACGAACACCTTAAGTCTTGCAATATGTGATGTGACGTGGCACATCGCATCACACCATAAACATCTTAACCTGCGGGCGCTTATCCGTTAACTCTTGAGCTTTGCAATATGAGCTTTGCGCTACCCTCCGAAGCTTGACACGTGCCCCTTTGCGATCGCATCACAAACAAAACAAAACAACTTGTGGGTGACTTTAAAATTAAAACTTATAACTTGCGAAGTGCCAGTTGTGGGCGGTAAGCCGTGGGAAATGCAAAATGCATAAAAGGTAAAGAAATAAGGCGAACGAAGGTTTATGCGGTAATGCGACAAAGTATATGGTGGGTCCTGCTGGATCGCATTAGCGGAAATATAAGTTTCGGTGCGGGCTTAAAAGTTAAACCATAAAGTTTGTGAACTGCGGGCAGCGACACGAAAAAGAACGGTAAGTGCGAAGTGCATAAAACAAAGGAAATGGTGGAATGCAAAGGATTTCACGGGTTTAAAAATGTGGTAAGGTTGGTGGTGTGTCCCGCCGATATCACATCGGCGGGGAAATACATTCAATGAAAGAGCTTATGGGTAAACAAGAAAATTTGCGAGTGCAAAGCTACGAGCAAACAGGTAGGTGAATATGGCTAAGTAAGATATAACGTAGAGTATGGCTCTCGGTACTTTGTTTTGATTTTTTGCGTGAACGCCTCCAGATTTGAAAACTCAGGCTTGTCCTTCCCTACACAGAAAATTCAATGAAGTGTGGGCTACTGCCACTCCTTATTCATGGCGGTGGTTGGGAGTATTTCCAATACTCCCCCTTAATTACAACTACCGCCATCGATCATTCCCAGACATTGTCTGAGATAAACAAAACTCTTTTGTCCTAATGGCTTTGTGAGGATATCAATAACCTGTTCTTCTGACCTGCAATGCTGCAAAACAATTTCACCATTGTTAACTAATTCTCTTATGAAATGGTATTTGGCATCAATATGCTTTGTTCTCTTGTGGAAAACAAAATTCTTTGACAATGCAATTGCTGAGCTCTTATCACAAAAGATTGTGGTTCCTTTGTCTTGTTCATGACATAAATCCCTCAATATCCTTCTCATCCAAACTCCTTGATAGGCTGTTGTTGTTGCTGCTACATATTCAGCTTCTACTGTTGATAATGAAACTATTGGCTACTTCTTGGAAGCCCATGAAATGGCTCCCGATCCCAAATGAAAAACATACCCTAATGTGCTCTTTCTGTCATCTACACTTCCAGCCCAATCACTGTCAACGTAACCAATCAACATAAAATTATTAGTTTCTAAGTATAGAACACCATACTCCTTTGTTCCATTCACATACCTCAAAATTCTCTTGCCTACTTGCTAATGTGCTTCCTTGGGTGTCTCTCTGAATCTAGATATCAAACTTACTACATACATTATATTAGGCCTAGCTGCAGTCAAATACATTAGACTGCTAATCATGCTCTTGTACAATGTCGGATTGACATTCTTGCTGCAATCTTCCCTGCTCAATTTCAATCTAATGACATTTGGAGTTGAGGATGGCTCGCTGTTATGCATATTGAACCTCTTTAAAACTTCTTCAACATATTTTTCTTGGGAGATAAAAATCTCCTTTTCTGTTTTCTTTACTTCTATACCCAAAAAATATCTCAACAAACCCAAGTCAGTCATTTCCAATTCACTTTTCATTACTGCTTTAAAATCAGCAATGAGATAGACACCATTTCTTGTAAAAATTAAATCATCTACAGATAAAACAACAATAATAACTTTACCATCATTTTCTTTTATGTAGAGTGTGTGTTCACCATCACACTTGTCAAACCCATTGTTTATCAGGTAAGCATCAATCCTGATGTACCATGCTCATGGTGCTTGCTTCAACCCATAAAGAGCTTTTTTCAATTTACACACTTTGTGTTATTGGCCTTCTATTTCATAGCCAGGAGGTTGTTCAACATACACCTCCCCTTCCAGCACTCCATTCAAGAATGATGACTTCACATCCATTTGATAAAATTTCCACTTTTGTTATGCTGCTATGGACAACACTGTCTGCACTGTCTCCATCCTTACAACTAGTGCAAAGGTTTCCTCATAGTCTCTTCCTTGCTGTTGTTTGTAGCCTTTGACAACTAGCCTTGCTTTGTGCCTTTCTATCTTTCGTTCAATGTTTCTCTTGGTCTTATAGACCCATTTCACTCCAATAACTTCTTTTCCTTGTGGGAGGTCCACTAAATCCCATGTGTCATTATTTTTCTATTGCTCCTATCTCTTCATTCATTACTTCAATCCACTTCTCTTCTTTGACTGCATCTTCAAAATGGATTGGGCCATCAACATGAAAAAATGATGCAAATAAAGAATTCAGACCAACATTATTATCAACTTCTTCTTGCTCATAAATTTCACTTAAATTTCTGAATCTTGGTCTTCTTTTACTTGTTGAAGATGTGCTTGGAGTTGCACTTGAACTCGAGGGAGTTGCAGATCCTTGTGGTGTACTTGGAGAAGCACTTTCTTGATTTCTCAATGTTGTTCTATTGCTTGCTTGTGGTGTGACTTTTGAGCTTGTGTAGGTGGAGGAGGAGCCACCGTTGAGGAGTTACTTTCTGCAATTAATTCCTCTTTGTCTTCATGTGAAATACATGTCTTTACATTTATTGTTTTCTCTAAACTTCCATTCCAAGCTTCTTCTTCTATGAAATGGACATCTCTGATGATTATTACTTTCTTGGTTGATGGATTATAGAGCTTGTAAGCCTTGGATTCATTACTGTATCCAATAAATATACACTTCTCCCTCTTGATGTCCAATTTCTTCCTTAACTGATCCGAGAGATGTGCATATGCCACACATCCAAACACTCTCATGTGAGTGACAACTTTATTTTCTCCACTCCATGCTTCTGCTGGAACTCTATTCATAACAACTTTGGTTGGACATATTTTTAAAATGCGCAATTTACATCTTCTGCCCAATACTCATTTGGCAAATTCTTTGTCTTCAACATACTTCTTACCATGTCCATGATGGTCTTATTCTTTATTTATGCTACACCATTTTGATGAGGTGTATACCTTATGGTAAACTGCTTGTGAATCCCATGCTCGCTACAGAAACATAGGAAGTATTTGCAGATATATTCTCCACCTTTGTCAGTTCTCAACACTTTTATGTAGTGTCCACTTTACTTCTCAACAATATATTTGAAGTGGTAGAACTATTCAAACACTTCATTTTTCTTTTTTAGGAAACAGACACATGTATTCCTTGTGTAATCATCTATAAGTATCAACATAGAGTGACTTCCAGCTAATGATGGCGTTTGCATTGGTCCACACAAATCTGAGTGGACAATCTCCAAGGTGCCTTTTCCTTTATACTCTTTCCTGTTGGAAATGATTATCTGTGTTTTTTTTCCCAAGATGCAGCCTTCACATAGGCTGTCTGGTTTCTCTATGATTGGTAATCCCTTTACCATGCCTTTTCTATGAAACAGGTTCAAACCTCCAAAATTGAGATGTCCAAATCTCAAATGCCATAACCACTTCTCATCTTTCACTTCTTCTTGAAAGAATTTTTGTGTGACAGCTGCTACAACACCTCCTTCCTTCAAGTTTGATCTGACCTTGAGAGGAAACATTCTATTGATTGTCATATGAACTTTTGCAATGACCTGCCTACTTGGAGGTATATCCATGATTATACACACTTCATTTAAAAAAACACTTTGTAGCCCTTATGCACAAGCTGTCCAATGCTTAGAAGGTTACATTTCAGGCCAGGTACATAATAGACATCTAGCAAAAACTTCTCTCCCTTCTTTGTCAGTATGTTTACTCTTCCTTTCCCCATGACAGAGACCTTGCTGTCAGTCCCCGTTGTCACTTCAGATTTTACAGTTTCATCTAGATTGGAAAACATTGCTATGTTTCCATTCATTTGGTTACTACACCTAGAATCTAAGAACCATACATCTTCTTGTTTTTCTTGTGCTACATTACAAGTTAAAAGCACATTTCCTTGGTTATCATTTTCTTTCATAAAATTTACACTAGGTTTATTACCCATGTCATTTTTCTTATTTCTACATTCATTTGCATAATGGCCATAATTTTTGCAATAATGGCATTATACTTGAAATTTATCATACCTCTGTCCTTGTACTTGATTTTGGCTTGAGCCTTGGCTTGGATTCTGATTGCTGCCCCTTCCACTTGTGCTTATAGGGTCGTTTCGTCCACCTCTGTGTGGGCTTTTTCTTCTTCCTTGGTAGTTTGATCTTCCTCGACCTCTACCTTGACTAAAAGACATTTGTGTCTTGAATGCATGCTCCAATGAGGAGTTTTTTGCTTTGTTTAGTCTATGCTCATGAGACATCAGTGATGCATGAAGCTTATCCACTGAAAACTGTGAGAGATCCTTTCTCTCTTTTATGGCCACTACTATGGCATCAAACCCCTATGGTAGAATTCTTAAGAATTTATCCACTATTCTCCTTTCTTCAAGTGTCTCTCCATGAGACTTGATTTAGGTAACCAACCCAATCACATGTGTGAAGAATGAGTCTGTGTTATCAGACTCTTTCATAAAAAGAGTTTCAAAATATCTTCTCAGCATTGGAAGTTTTGATATCTTCACCTTTGCCATGCCTTGATAGGCTGTTTGGAGGGTATCCCATGCCTCCTTAGACTTTGTTGCTACTGCAATCCTTGGGAAAATACTCTCATGTACTGCTTTGAAAATATAGAAGAGGGACTTGGAGTCCTTCTTCTTATTTTCTCTCAACAAATCTATTTGTGCTTGTGTCAAAGCATTATATGTTGCTGCATCTGGTGGTTCTTGGAAACCATTTTCCACCAGCTCCCAAATATATTGTGAGGAGAAAAGGGCCTTCATTGTAATGGCCCAATAATCATAATTCTTCCCATTGAACTGTGGTATTTGGGGATTTGTCAGGTTTTTTCCCGCTGGTGACATCTTGACTGTGTAAACACAAACTTTCTCACTATTGTAAAAGCTTTCTCTCTATTGGAGACTTCCGCTTCTACAAACAATATTACAACTTCTTTAGTAAAGACTCATTTTTTCACTGAGAGGTTAGATCTGCTCTGATACCATATTGGAATTCTTGAGTAAACAAAACATAGAGGGATGAGTTCCCCCACAAAAATAGAGAATGCTAAATATTGCGGAAATAAAAGTCAAACAATTCACAGACAGACAACGTAAAATAAAGGAGAGGAATACTTTCAAATTTATTCAACTCTTCTCTGAAATTGGATTCATTCCTTCACAGAAAACAAAATGAAATTACATAGGTTTATATGAAATTGGCCAGAGCCTGAGCATTGAAATTAATTCAATGCAAAATCAGACATTCAACAACCAAATTGTTCCTCGGCGCTGTTCAGCTGCTTATACATGAAAAAACGTATATAAAACACAAAATGGTGGATGTGAAGTTTTATTGGTTCATCTTACGAAACCACATCGCATCCGGTGCTCCATCGCACATCGACAATCTTATCATTTAAAATATGTGCGAACACGGGAAAACCTTAAGTTTTGTGGTATACGATGTGGCGTGAATGCTATGTAATGTAATTGTGACTATGCCCTGAGGGAGGCCATGAAAAATAGGAGCTCGAAGCTCCCTGAGACCATCAATGTCCTCATGGGCGACCGCCTAAGCCTCCACAACCACATCCAAACCCTATGTAGGGCCGGGAAGCTCGAGGATGCTACACTAGCCATCAAGCATGCCACATAATCCAATTTCTGCCCCACCATATTCACCTTCAACTCTGTTCTCGAGAACCTACACCGAGCAGGTCAGCACAATAACGTTGTTTCTCTTTACAAATTTATCAAACAAGATGGTGTTATACCGAATCTGGTTATATATAACATAGTTTTGGGCACTCATTGTGAGAGACTAGACATGGAAACCTCTTTTGATATGCTTAAATCCATATACGAGGTTGAGATGACGCTGAGTACAGTAACTTTTAATAATTTAATGAAGGCCCATTTTAGGCTCAATAAGTATGAGGAGTTCATGAGGCTTTTTAGGGAAATGTTAGAGAAATGACATGGGGTTGATCCTACTACATATGCTGCCACTATTGAGGGTTTTGTGAACGGGGAAGCAATGCAGCAGGAAGAGGAGTTTTACTTGGAGATGAGGAGACGGGATTCAATCTTTAGAGAGCCAATTTTTTGTAATTTGATTAAGATTTTTTTCGAGGCATGACAAGTTCAAAAGGAATTGGATGTGTTTTCCTTTATTCTAGAGGAGTTCGAACCTATTGTCATGTCATATAATATTGTGATGGATGGGTTATACACGGCTGATGGAATGTAGGAGGCCTTTGAGTATTTGGATAATATGGGAGAGAGTAATATAAGCCTTAATGGTGCCTCGTATGAAATTTTGATGAGTGGGTATATTGGACGTAGAGAATTGCAGGAGGCTGAGAGGCTTTTTGGATCAATGGTGGAAAATAGATGCGTGCCAGATGATGTGGTATATAACACAATTTTAGATAATTACTTCAGAGAGGGGACAATAACAGATGTTAAGAGGCTTTTTGACGAGATGGTGGCAGAACAACGTGATCCTGGAGGTCACATATATAATGTTGATCGACGAGTATTGTTGTGTAACCAACTCCAAAAATAGAAGAAAAGAGATATCAACGCCTTAGAAATAAGCCACTTCGAGTGGGAAACCTCCAATACATTACATAAATGAACAATTCTTGGATGATACAATTTACAAAACCTCCTTTCTATATATAGGAGTCCATGTGGCCATAATGTAATCCTAGTGGGCCACAATGTAATCCTAGCCGACCTAACAATAATAATTTAAGGCACAATAATAACAAAATGGGGGTTACAAGGGTACAATAATAACAATAAGGGGGTTACACTAACAAAAATAAGGGACTATACTAGTAATATAGGGACCTAACATGCCCCTCTCCTTCAACAAAGTGTTGTCCTCAACGCTTGAGTAGCTCTGGGTGCTTCTGTATAAAATTCTCATCCTCCCATGTAGAATCTTCAGTGGGTAAGTTCTTCCACTTGATGAGATACTCTTGAAATTGATCGATTCCGTATTTGTCGAGTTCTTGTTTCCATGACCGCTTCTGGTTCCAATATGATTTTTCCTTCCTCATCAAGTTCTGGCAATATTGTTTGAACTGGAAGATTTTCACCTATAACCTTCTTTAAGCATGAAACATGGAAAACTGGATGTACTCGCGAAGAAGCAGGAAGCTCCGATTTGTATGCCATAGTACCAATCTTTTGCAACACCTTGTAAGGACCATAGTACTTTGGTGATAATTTATTATCCTTCTTAGCTTGCTTGAGGGACATTTGTTTGTATGGTTGTAGCCGTAAAAATACCCAATCTCCTACATCAAAATTTCTCTCGCTACGATGTTGATCTGCCTGTTGTTTCATTCGATTTTGTGCCAAATTCAGGTTATCCTTTAAGAGTTGGAGAACTTCTTGCTGATGCTTGATGTGATCTTCCATTGCTTGAACCTTCAAATTTTCCCTTAAAGATGATGTGATGGATGGTGGATGATATCCATAAAGTGCCATAAATGGGGTCATTTTTGCTGCAGTATGGAAGGAAGTGTTATACCACCATTCAGCAAGAGGTAACCACGTGACCCATTGTGTTTGTTTATCAGATACAAAACAACGAAGATATCCTTCCAAACATTTATTTACTATCTCAGTTTGACCATCAGATTGAGGATGATAAGATGAGCTATGAGCTAATTGAGTACCCAAACAAGAAAATAACTCCGTCCAAAAATTTCCAGTAAAAATGGGATCTCTGTCGCTCACAGTAACCCTTGGGCTTCCATGTAGCTTTTGAATTCTGTCCATAAATGTAGTAGCAACTGTACTTGCTTTAAATGGATGAGATAAAGCACAAAAGTGTGCATACTTAGTAAGTCTATCAACTACCACCATGATGACACTCTTTCCTTCGGACTTAGGTAAACCTGTGATAAAATCCATTGAAATCTCCTCCCAACGTTGACTTGGAATGGATAAAGGTTGTAGAAGTCCTGGGGTCTTAATTGTTTCCACTTTATTCTGCTGGAAAACCAAACATTCCCCCACAAACTTTCGAATATCAGATTTAAGGCCATCCCAAAAAAATTCTTTCTTCACCCTGTGGTAAGTTTTTAAAAATCCTGAGTGTCCTCCTAAAGGAGAAGTGTGCAATTCCGGAAGAATATTTTGTTTTAGTTGGGAATTCTTACAAAGATATAAGCGATCTTTGTACCATAAGGAATCATTTTTCCAACTAAATGTATCGGATGTACTAGGATCTTGCTGCAACTTTTGAATGAGTGTCCATACATCTTTGTCCTTCTTCCATTCATCTCTTGCTTCGGTTATCCAATCTGGTTGGATAATAGAAATGGCACAAAGCAATGCTTCCACCTCTTCATTCTTTCTTGAGAGTGCATCTGCAACAACATTAAGCTTTCCTTTTTTGTGGATTATTTCAAAGTCATAACCCAACATCTTTGTGACCCATTTTTGCTGCTCTTCTGAAGATAGTCTTTGTTCCAAAAAGTGTTTAAGACTATCATGATCAGTTTTTACCTTGAAGTGTCTTCCCATTAGGTAAGTTCGCCATTTCTTTGGTGCATGTAGTATTGCTAACATTTCCTTCTCATAAATAGGTTTCTGTAAATACTTTCCTTTGATTGGACGACTTTCAAAAGCAATGGGTCTTCCTTCCTGCATTAAAACTGCACCAATTCCATTTCCTGAGGCATCACATTCCACAATAAAGGTTTTTGTGAAGTCCGGCGTAGCTAAGACCGGTGCTAGGCACATTGCCTCTTTAAGATGTTCAAAGGCCTTAGTTGCTTCAGGAGTCCATGAAAATGCATCTTTCTTCAATAATGTTGTTAGAGGTGCTGCTATTCTCCCATAATTCTTAACAAACTCGCGATAATACCCTGTTAACCCGAGAAATCCTCGCAACTTCTTTATGGTTGTGGGGACTTTCCATTCCTTAATGGCTTTAATTTTGTTAGGGTCTACTTTAACACCCTCGTGAGATACAATATGACCCGGATATTCCACCTCTTGTACTCCAAAGAAACATTTGGATTTTTTTGCATATAATTGTTTCTCCTGCAATAGTTTGAGCACCCTGTCAACATGTTCAACATGGTCCTTCCAAGACCTGCTGTAGATTAGTATATCATCAAAAAATACTAGCACAAATTTTCTAAGGAAGGGTTTGAAAATGGAATTCATCAACCCATGAAATGTAGAAGGTGCATTGGTAAGGCCAAAAGGCATGACCAAAAATTCATAATGACCCTCATGAGTTCGAAATGCTGTTTTTGGAATATCTTGAGTCTTCATTCTAATTTGATGATATCCTGAACGAAGATCCAACTTGGTAAAATAAATTGCTCCATGTAATTCATCCAATAATTCATCAATCACAGGAATCGGAAATTTATCTTTAATGGTGAGCTTATTGAGCTCCCTATAATCCGGACACATTCGCCATGATCCATCCTTCTTGTGTACCAATACTACAGGAGTAGATAAAGAACTTTGACTAGGTTGAATTATACCTGCCTCTAACATTTCTGCAATCATATGTTCAATTTTGCTCTTTTGGATGTAAGGATATCTATAAGGCATAATGTTTGGAGGAACACTTCCTGGAATCAAATGAATAGCATGATCATGATCACGAATAGGTGGGAGTCCTTTGGGAGTTTCAAACACCTTGGAATGATTGTCCAGGACTTGTTGGAGATCTGCAGAAATAGATGATTTTGATGTCGGAACTTCTAGTGAGCATAATTGTGCAATTACGCCTCTTTGTTCTTTCTTTAGAAGCTTTGTCATGACATTAGAGCTTATTATCCTTCCCAGCTTCCCTTCAATACCCCGTAATTCGACTTCCTTTCCTTCTGAAAAAAATTTCAAGAAAAGTTCTTGAAAATTAAAAGCTACCGTCCCCAAAGATTGTAACCATTGTACTCCTAGTACAACATCAGCACCTCCCATAGGAATGGAAAGCATTAGACTAGTCAATACATATTCCCCCATGGTTAGCTTGATATTATGGCATTTTCCAGAGAAATTTATAGTTCCTCCATTTGCAACCATCATTTGACATTCTGGTGCTGGGTATAGGAAACAATTTAATTCCTTGGCTACCTTACAATGAATAAAATTATGGGTGCTACCTGAATCAATCAACACTATTACCCTTTTATTCTTGATATGTCCTTCTATCTTGAGAGTTTGAGGAGTGGTGATTCCTGCCAGTGCATTACACGATATGGTCGGACTCATTTCTTCCTCTTCTACGACTGGTTCCTGGTGTATATCCTCTTCTTGTTCATTTTCTTCTTCCTCTTCACAATCTATATAAAATAATTTCTTCTCAGCACACTTATGACCTTTAGTGTATTTTCTATCACAACTGTAGCAAAGCCCTTTTGCTCTTTTTTCTTCCAATTGTTGTGGTGTCAACCTTGTAGGTTGTGGAAATCTAGGCATAGCAACACTTCCTTCTTTATAGAATTGATTGGTAGGCTTCCTTGTCGCCATAATTTTACATTCAACTTTTCTTGCCAACCTGAATGCCTTCTCCAATGAATCAGGTTCCAAAACGCGAACTTCATGTTGGATGTTATCCTTTAAAGTGCCTAGGAAGAGATCAATCCTGTGTTCCTCTGTAAGATCAGTTACCCTTATGTTCAATTTTTGGAAGTCCTCAATGTGCTGCCCCACTAAACCCTTTTGTTTGAGATTTATCAATTGGGTAAAGAAGGTGTTGCTCTTTGTATCCTCATAATGTGCTATCATTTCCTCCGTAAAAATTGACCAAGTGACAATTTTTTTATGGGAACAAAGCCATCGATACCATACAAATGTATTTTTTTCTAAATGTAAAGTTGCAATGCGTACCTTTTGTGTGTTTTGCACGTTATGGAGATCAAAATATTGCTCCATCTGTAGTATCCATGTTACAGGATCCTTTCCATCAAACTTCCTCATATCCATTTTTGGAATATGGTGGTTCTTCTCGCCAACATTAGAGTTTATGAAATCACGATTGACATTTATTTTGTTCTCATCATGAGGTTCTTCTACTATCATTTTGCCATTAGGAAAAATTTCTTATATCAACTTTGTCAAACCTTCGATGTTTGCTTTTAGATCATTCTTCATGTTTTCCATGTTGTCTTTCATGTCATCCATCTTAGCTTCCATGCAAGCTTCCATGCCATCCATCTTAGCTTCCACGCCTTTCTTCAAAACTTCCATTTCATTTTTTGTTGCTCTTTGCGAGAGTGAAATTTGTTGCACTTGCTCTTGTAATTTTGATAGATCATGTTGCAATTCTTCATTTTCATGAGTCATAGTAGAGCCTTCTGAAGGCTTAATGGGTGTTGAATTATTTTTACAGGGCATATTTTAGAACCCAATACTGATATCTATTCTACAATTTTCCCTTGGAATCAATTCAAATTGATTCTTCAAACAAGAGTTATGCAATTCGCAAAAAAAGTACACACCTTTTTCTTGCTTTTGAGGAGCTCGATATTGAAATTGGATTATCTCTGTAATCGAATAACTTCAATATTTGAATTTTGGTACTGATGTAGCCCTCTGAATTATATTTCTAATGCCACAGGTCTGACTTGATTTGGATTCTCCAAGACAAAGTTGTGTCCAATCTCCCATAATGACCTAATTATGGACTGGTTCAGTACAACGAACTTGTACAACTTACCATGTGTCACTGTTTCGTCTTTTGGCTCTAAAATTGATATCCAAGAGACTAAAGTCCATGTACTAGCGACCAATTTTTACGGTACTCCAATCCGATGCTCAGAGAGAGAGTTATGAATATTTTCCCACGATCACCTCTTTGAGATGAAATTCAGGAGCCTGAAAAAGCACTACCTTCCACAGATCATATCTCCCAAAATATTGCGAACCAAGATCTGAAATATTTTGACAATGTTCCTCAAGATTTTGGCTTCGTAATCTAGGAATTTCAGCTTCTAGGACTTCGTAGAAAAACATTTATAGCGCAAATTCCATGATGACCTGTTTAGGAGCCTGAAAAAAGACCTAACTTCCACAGATCATATCTCCTAAAATGTTGCGAACCAAGCTCTAAAATTTGTAGACGATATTCCTTGGGATTTCGGCTTCGAACCCTAAAAATTTTAGCTTTTGAAACTTCGTAGAAATTTTTTTATAGCAAAAAGGCCATGATGACCTGTTTGGAGCAGCGAAACCCTAGAATCCAAAGTTTTGATACCAAATGTTGTGTAACCAGCTCCAAAAATAGAAGAAAAGAGATATCAACGCCTTAGAAATAAGCCACTTCGAGGGGGCAACCTCCAATACATTACATAAATGAACAATTCTTGGATGATACAATTTACAAAACCTCCTTTCTATATATAGGAGTCCATGTGGCCATAATGTAATCCTAGTGGGCTGATGTAATCTAATAGAACCTAACAATAATTTAAGGGCACAATAATAAAAAAATGGGGGTTACAAGGGTACAATAATAACAATAAGGGGGTTACACTAATAAAAATAAGGGACTATACTAGTAATATAGGGACCTAACAAGTATTCAAAATTGGGTAAACTAGACGAATCCTTGAAGATCTTTGGCATAATGATTGAAGTTGGCTTTAAACCATATGTTGCTATTTATAATAAATGGTTTGCGGTTTTATGTAAAGAAAGAAAATTGGAGGAAGCTCAGAAGCTCGTGCAAGACATGGTGGTAGGAGGTCAGAAGGCTGATGTTGTGACATATGATGTGCTGATAGAGGGGTATGGCGATGAAGGGCGATAGAGGCATATGGAAATGAAGGATATGGAAATGAAGGGAGAGATGAGGAGGTTAAAAATATTTTCCTTGAATTTTTGCGAAAGGGATATGTGACTGATGAGCTTGAGAAATGGCTTGGTGGGAAACCACAAGAAACAAATGTGGTTGGTGAAGCGAAGCCAATGATGCAAGTTTCTGAGACAAAGGTCGAAGCCGCTGTGTAGTTTTGTTCACATTTTGAGAAGTGGTTGGGTTGAGAACCATTGTGACCACGGATGATTATAACCCCCAAAAAAGGTAGCTACTATGTAGGTTATTTTTGAATTGCAAACTTAGAAGGAATATATAAAACATTAATTCTGGTTTTATGTTGTGCAACTAAGAAGGGGTATAACATGGAAGAATGGAATTTTGTGTAGATTGTTTTTCTAGGTGTGAAACTTGTTCACTTGCAAATTTCAATAGGCTCTTTCATGATTTTTTTAGAAACCATATTTCAACAAAGATAATATGTATATGATTATATTTTATTGAGAATATTCGAGTCCAGTATGGACATTTTGGTAGTTATTGCATGTTGGAAGTATTACAAAGTTGTCAAGTAAGAAATTTTTTGTAAAACAATATGGAATAATGTTACATCGTAGTTTTATTGTTTGGAAAAATATTGTCTATGGGGAGGCAACAATAATATCAAGGTCCATTCAATCAAATATTCATTTTAATGAAATAAGGTGTTATGTGATATAGTGCAAACCCTCAGTCCCAATTAAATATCCTGTGGAAGGGTTAAGCATTTTGTGGGTCAATTTTAGTATATCAACGTATTGTTTTTTTTGAACTTATGTAAGGTGTGGTGACTCAATGCTATAATGTTTTCCATTGTGAGATTTCTATTTTGTGAGATATCTCGCTAATACCTATGCTATCTTTTCACAACTTTTATGTTTGATTATATGTTTCTAATATTATATTTAAAATTGGAATATATTTTATATTTGATAGGATGTGGACTTCCTATATCACACTAGTTTGTGTGTTCATTATCATAGTCGTTGGTGACTATTTTTAGCCATTAATCGATGTTGATACAATTCGTTACTTTTTTTATATGGTGTATTTTTGCAAATGTTCAATAGCAGATCTAGTTGCATCTGTTGCTCTGAAAGGTATATTTTATGACAGGAGAAAAAATTGATACAAATTGTGATGGGAATAAGCTCTTTGTGCATTTCAATTCTATAATTTTGAGGAGAATTTACCTGGTATTTTTTTTATTGAATTACTCCAGTGTAGGCTTATTGGGATGTTGGTGACCTTTTGTATTTGAATTACGCTTGCTTTTTCTTTGCTAATTCATGATTTTCATTTGTAATTTTGTATTTCCACTTTATATTTTATGTTGATTAATTCCTTCTCTTGGTTTAGTGGATAGTCTAGTAATCTTGAATACTTTATATTATTTCAAGCATCTGTGTTTGGTGAGAGTGAATACCCCACTGGTTTAACTTTCTGTTTAATTAGCAGATGTCAGAATGCCCTTTCCAAATCTTTTGTATTCATTCCTCATCTTTCTGTTTAGAATTCTACTTATCTCTAATTTGGATTTGCCAAAAGTGTAATGTTTGGAACATAAGGTTGTGTTTGATATCTTGTTTTCAACTTTTCTTACAATTAATTAAAAATTAATGTGTAACTTCAAACAATGGATGTATTTGGGAAAATATCTACATCATGAGATATAAGTGATGCATTTTGCTTTTGTTTCTTTCCATGTGAAATCCTTTCTCAACTCTCTCTCACATATTTTTAGGTATTGATTTATATGTGCTAATATTCATATTCTTATTGCATTTCCAAAATAAGAATATCTGAATATTAGGAAAAAAAAAATTCAGAGATTGTCATGTGGATTTGAGTTCTTCTTTTGTGTCTCTTGTGGTCTCTTGACCTATAGTTTGGTTAACAAAAAGAAACATTTTTCATACTGTCTCTTTTTGATGGATTTTCTTTCTATACCCCCCCCCAAAAAAAAAACTAGTAGAGAAGATTGAGGATTGAAAATTAGAAGAGGCATGCCTACATTATATTGATTGTAAAGAGACACATATCTTGGACCAAATGATCCTCAAAAAATTCCTGAAGGAGGAAAGTTGTAGTCTATAGACAATGTTTCTTTGGAAAACTCATCTACATGAGAATTTAACTCGTTATATATATGAACAAAAGAGGACCATTCTAGGCTTTGAATGAGATTTTTTTATCTAAATGAGGATGGGATGAAGTAAAATTTTGAATTTGTGCTTTATTATTGGCCTCTTCTATCACCATCTTTAATCACCCAAAATCAGCAACTTGGAAAGGCCAATCTCTTCAATGCATGGAAAAGGAAGGAGGGCCCACAGAGCCACAAATTGAACTTTCATGTTTTTTCCCTGACCTGGAGCATACCCGATCTAAAAGAAATGTGTATCAAATAAGTATAGGAGTCTAGGACCACTCCCACACCACACTGAGGTGGATGCCCTTGACTAGCTACATCAAAAAATCCTCAAGTGTAGGCTTATTGGGATGTTGGTGACCTTTTTCATTTGAATTACACTTTCTTTTTATTTTCTAATTCCTAATTTTCATTTGTCATTTTTTATTTCCACTTTATATTTTATGTTGATTAATTCCTTCTCTTGGTTTAACGGATAGTCTAATAATCTTGAATACTTTATATTATTTCAAGCATCTATATTTGGTGAGAGTGAATACCCCACTGGTTTAACTTTTTGTTTAATTAGTAGATATCATAATGCCCTTTCCAAATCTTCTATATTCATTCCTCATATTTTTTTTTAGAATACTGATAATATTTAATTTGGATTTGCCAAAAGTGTAATGTTTTGGAGCATAAGGTTGTGTTTGATATCTTGTTTTCAACTTTGCTTAAAATTAATTAAAAAGTAATGTAGAACTTCAAACAATGGATGTATTTGGGAAAATATCTACATCATGAGATTTAAATGATGAATTTTTATTTTGTTTCTTTTCATGTGAAATCCTTTCTCAACTCTCTCTCACATACTTCTAGGTATTGATTTCTTTGTGCTAATATTCATATTCTTATTGCATTTCCAAAATAATAATATCTAAATATTAGGAAAACAAATTTGGAGATTGTAATGTGGATTTGAATTCTTCTTTTGTGTCTCTTGTGGTCTCTTGACCTATAGTCTGATTAACAAAAAGAAACATTTTTCATACTGTCTCTTTTTGATGGATTTTCTTTCTATATCCCCCCCAAAAAAAAACTAGTTGAGAAGATTGAGGATTGAAAATTAGAAGAGGCATGGATACATTATACTGATTATAAAGAAACACATATCTTGGACCAAATTATCCTCAAAAAATTCCTAAATGAGAAAATTTGCATCTATAGAGAGTGTTTCTTTGGACAACTCATCTGCATGAGAATTTAACTCTTTGTATATATGAACAAAGGAGGACCATTCTAGGCTCTGAATGAGATTTTTTTTATCTAAATGGGGATGGAATGAAGTAACATTTTGAATTTTCACTTTATTATTGGCCTCTTCTATCACCATCTTTGAATCACCAAAAATCGGCAACTTGGAAAGGTCAATCTATTCAATACATGGAAAAGGAAGGAGGTCCCATAGGGCCACAAATTAAACTTTCATGTTTGTTCCCCAACCTGGAGCATACATGATCTAAAATAAATGTGTACCAGGTAAGTATAGGAGTCTAGGACCACTCCCACCCCACATTGAGGTGGACGCCCTTGACTAGCTACATCAACATATCCTTAAGTGAGGCCAAGTTCCAAATGAGGAATAACAAGGCACCTAAGCTTGTCCTACTTGGGATTCTTTTTATATTCCTTTGTTAACTCTATTATTTTCACCGTTGCCACATACTTGGAAAATAGTAATAACTTTGTATGACCTAGGGAGTTGTCATGTTGTGGTTATGGTACGATGAAATTTAACCCAATGATGAGGTTGATAATTCATCAAAGGTGGAATTTTGTGTGACCTATAGCAAACAACTATAAAGTTAATTATAAACTTATAACTTAATTATGAGGTATGATTTCAGATAAAAGTTCTAGTAACATGAAACATTTATTTATCAAAATTCGTAAAAAAATTAATGCAAAACATAATCACAAATTTGTGTAAATTATTAGTTTTATTTATATTTTTACTTTTTCTAACATTTACCTTTTGAGTTTATATTTACTTATGTAAAATAATATATGAATTAAAGATCCCATCTTATGATTCTAAAGCTATAAAACATATGAGCTATCATTTATTATATTATGTTATTATTTGAATTTTACTAAATTATTAACAATTAATAAATGGTTGAATTGTTATTATAACATAACTACTAAATATTTTAATTGAAGTTTTATCTTTATTATATAAATTAAATTAACCATTAATAAATGGTTGAATTCTTATTACAACATAAGTATTAATTAATTTGATTGAAATTTTATTTTTGTTTTAAAATTTAAATTTTAATAAATAATATTTAAATTATTAACTATTAAATTATAATATCTAAATTATTATTAAATTATAACATATTGATTTTTAATTTTACATATTTAAATAAATTTCAATTATTAATAATATTTTATTAATCTTTAAAAATTTAAAATTTCAATATATGTAAATGTATATGCATTATGTGGATTATATTACAAATTTCAAATTTTATGTAAATTTATATACACCAAATGCTAAAATGGATACATCTTTCTACTATGCTCTTTAATACACATGGTTATTTCATTGGCCATTAGAACCGTTGTGCCAACAAGCACTACATAAAAAAATAGAACCTTTGCGCCAACAAGCACTAAAAAAAAAGGGAATTAGCACATGAGTGTTTTCCAATATTGAACTTTATAACTGACTTGTCATGAAGACTTAATTTTGGATTCACATAATCTAGTATTATAATCCTTTTGGTAAGGTAACAACAATTTTTCTTCCCTAATTTGCTTCAAGGGTTAGGTCGACAAGGTTTTAAATCTTTAAAGTTGTTGATTGTTGCCATGTCCCAATCACAAGGCTTTTACAAGTACTTTCACAACATTCATTGATACAATAATTTTATCTGTAATTCAATTTTTTATCATCTTCACAATAATTTACTGGTGGAAGCCATTTCTCCCATATGTCAATGATATATATCTCATAATTCCCATGTTTAGATTCATTTTATGCCATTTTAACAAAATCCCAAAGAAATTGAACTCCTATGTTATGCACATTGTCTCAGCTAGGATTTTCATTGTTCTAGGACATTTATGTTAGTGCAACTTTCTTCTTAAATTTCACTTGGTGTGATCTCATGCTATGTTCATTAGAATATATATAGAAACTCAAATTTGGATTTCATTCCATTATACTTATATTTCACTTGATTATTTCTTTCAACGATCCCCCAATATTCATTTCGACGTTCTTTTACACCTCTTGGTGCAATTTCTAGTATAATCTATTTAAATATATGAAATGTAAATTATTATGCATGTGGTTAATATAGGCCAAAAGATTATATAAATCACATTTATTATTATTATTATTATTATTATTATTATTGAATTATTAATTAAATTTAATATCAGTATTAATTAATAAATATTAATAATAATTAATTTATACATTATTAATAATTAATGTCGTAACCTAACGAACTTGTTTTTTTTCCATGAAAATTATGGAAATTCAGGGAAGATTTTAATAAAATCCAGTAGAATTTTTTGAAAATCTAGGTTGTAGCTGTCAAACTTCGAGATTTTGGGTGCCTCATAGGGTTTTGATGGTGTTGAATTTATTTCCACCATAAAAAATATGATTCACACAATGGTACTGTAATATATATTAAAATTGTTTTGTTCAGATTCCGACCACTTTTGACTTTTGAGACAATTCCTCCACCTCCTAGACTTCTCCATAATTAATTAATTCATAAAAATTAAATAATTTTTAATTGGTTAATAAAAAAATTTATTATTAATTAATTTATTCAATAATTAATAATATATTTTATTATTATTATTAGTTAAATTTAATAATATTATTAATTAATAAATATTAGTAATAATCAATTTAATTCATAAAAATTAAATAATTTTGAAATATTGAATTAAATAATTAATTATTAATTAATTCATTGTTAATAATATATTTTATTTATTAATAGAAACATTTTTATTAATAAATATTTGTATTTTTATTGATGAATGTTTAACTATTTATTAATAAAAAAAATTATTTATAAAATTATTGCTAATTAAATATAAATATAAATATTGTTATTATTATTAATTAAACCCCATGAATTTATATTAAACTCAAAGATTAATATTATAAACTCTAGGAATAATATTATACCTTAGGAATATGAACCCTTAGATTAATAAACCTAAGGGATTGGTATTATAAACCCAAGGATTTAATAATAAAAATCCAAGTGAATAATATTCAACCCAAGTGATAAAGATTATAAACCCAAGGTATATAAACCCTAAGATAAATATTATAAACCGTAAAATAAACATGGTTGACCATGGTTGATTTTCATATTGACGCAATCTTTGTCACAATGTGACATTAGATTATGGTTCACCATGGTTTATTTTCATATTGAGACAAGCTTTCTCACAATGCGGCGTTGGATGATGGTTGACCATGGTTTACAATGGTTGATTTTCATATTGGAACAATCTTCGTCACAATGCGACGTTGGACCATGATTGACCATGGATGACCATGTTGTCACAATGTGATGTTGGACCAAGAGACAATATTTGTCACAATGTGACCATGGTTACTGAACATAGTTAATTTTCATATTAAGACAATCATTATCTCAATCCGACGTTGGAAAATGGTTGACCATGTTTGTCATAATGTGACGTTGCACCAAGAGACAATCTTTGTCACAATGCGAACATGGTTTATTTCATTAAATCATTTTAAATTTAATGAAATATAAAAGCTTTAGAATAGCCCAAGCATAACTAATAAAGAGGTTGCCTCTTTCCTAGATTTAATGAAATTTGAAAGCTTTAAGATTATCTAATGTGTTTATTTAATGTTTGTATAATTTAAATCTTACTTAGATTTAATGAAACCTAAAAGATTTAGAATTATTAGAGTGTTTATTAATTATTAATAAAGGTTGACTCTCACTTTGGAATTAATGAAATCTAAAAGGTTTAGAATTTCATGTGTTTATTTATTGCCATATCTACATGTAGGAAAAAAGGATGTAAGAAGATGCCAAAAGTTGTATAGAAATAAAGAGAAGCATATGTAGAAGAAAAAACATACACAAAGGCTCTAAAATATCCAAGAAAAAGATATAAACGAGGAAGATAAATTAAGCAAAATTGGGATGCGAGCAAGCTATAAAGTGAAAATAGTGGTCTTCTGCAAGGAAAACATGAACTTGTTTATTAAACTGAATCTACCTGCATCCAAACATTTTTTTGACCTTCCCATTATACCATTATTACTATACACTTTAATACCATTAATCATTAATGTTGGACCCTTTCATTACATCTTCCAACTGTGGCATACCTGTTTTGATTCTAGAAGATAGGGTGTAGTATATTTAAGATTATATTTATACCAATATAGACATGTGGAATTTCTGAGAAATATACAAGTAGAGATCTTCTAGATACTTTGACAAATCAATAGAACCACCTATGAAAACAAAACCTCAACATTGCAAAGGCATGAAAACAAATCTGTCATAAGCGTGATAAAACATGATAAGAGCTAGGGATTTATATTGACCCAAGAAGATAAGTTAAGACCATGTTTATATCGAAAGTTACAATATAAGAAAAAAGAAATAACTAAGCTAACCAGGGAAGGAAATTCTTAAGTCTTAATGTTATAAGTACAATAATAAAACTAACAACCAAAACCTCCTGGAATCAGAGAAACTATGGTGCTCTTAATGGCGGACTAGATGAATCATCAATAGATTCCATAACATTAAGATATACAAAAGCCATTTTGTTGTTGATGATAGATCTTGCACTACCCATGGTACTGGTGTATAATTCTCAGTTTCGGTGAAATCCCTATGTGTTTCCTTACTACGAAAAAATGGAGACTTGTGGAGCACTGAAGAAGAATTTAAGGAAAATACTTTCCTAATTCCATCGAATCTACCAGATTCCAACTTATGATCAACGCAATAGCGACAAGGGTATGTGTTACATGAATTTACATCTTGAGGAAGCCGCAATAACCCCATGGAAGTTGCAGGAAACCTATCATAATATCAAGTTATCGATTCCCTCGAATAGAAAGTTGTAAATGACCTTTAGTCTTTGATTTCATTTCGTGCAAACTTCAAAACCTTTGGAGTTAAATACTCCAAAATAGATGCAAAATATATAACAATAGTTTCTCCCACTATGCCATTTGTAGAACAATCTATTTAAATATAACAAGAAATAGTGTGAACGAGATCAGACCCATAAATACCTTGATAGCTCTTTCCCCATTCCCCATCATGGTTCATATAAGATAACAATTCTATTATGAAACATATCACAATTAAATCAAAGCAGGTAACAACAAGCACTAAAATGGAAAATGGATTGGCTTCACAGGTACCTCGTTGTATGTTTCCCTCTCATAGTTCCTATACAAGCAAGTTGATTATGCAATATATTGAAAAGAAAAGAGAGCTAATGGTGGCAAGTACCTTGACCAGTTTACTTATGACCTCAAATACGAGAATATCTTGAATGGAATGCACATCCATGGAAAAAAACCATACCCACAAACAATGTACCCCTAGACTAGATATGAATTAATGGTTTAATAGACCATTAATTTGGTGATTTGTCATGATATTATCAAACACCTAAAAATACATGTATGCCTCCAAGAATTTGTAGAAGAAATGCTAGAACCAGACATATGGATCAAAACGTTATTAGTTAGAGTTACATTCATAGAGAAGAAATATTTTAATTTTAGTCCAACATATGGAAATTAACATATGGAAATTAAGATTTCCTTAGCAAATATATTGGAGCTCATGAAAATATACAACACCTACAACCAAGTTGCCTATTAACTCTACAGTCTGACTCGAGTAAGTGTTAAATCCCATATCCATACTTGGTTGTGGAATTCCAGATGTTATGGTAATTTGGCTTTGTGCTGGCAGCTGCAACCCACAAGATTATTGTATTCCTCCAGCTGGCCAAGGCATTCCAAGGGTGACTATAAGAAAAAATCAGAAGATATATAGTAAGAACTAAGAAAAAAATACACAAGCTATTCAATTATTGTTAGGTAATTTGTTTCACAACTGCTAGAGCTTTAGAGTATGTTATTAATTACCTTATTTCCAAACATTGAACTTTTACATGATGTTTTTCACCCTCCTGTCTGTTGGTTCAACAAATGATCCTTTGGGTCCTATGCTTCTATCACTTTGGAGAAACTTTTGTTGTTCATTTTGAGAAGATATTTTCTCATATTTAGGAACAGGAGTTGGAGAAGAATATAACCAAGCTTGTTGCAAGGGATGTTGAATTTTAGCCCTTACACAGGAGAATTGATTAGATGGTGTTGGAGTAGGAGGCCGTGGACAATATAGATGTTGGGGATAAGAGACATTAGTATTACTTATTTGAAAATGTTGGACAGGAGGTGCAACATGATGGAACCTATACACGCTACTCTGTATAAACTCAAAATACATTGTAGAATTGAAATATACAATATTTTAGCCAACATGTATGTGATATGATGGAACACTTATAGGACTATAAGAATTAAACACTATTGCATTACTAACAACTTGTCTAGACTGCTAAGTATTTCCAGATTAGAGATGAAGTTGAGAGTCATGTTCACAACCACAAGAACCATTATATCTTTGATGAAATACAAAATAAAAAAGGGTAAAAATGTGAAGGTGGGTTACACTTTCGTGAGAAACATGCTCGAAAATTTCACTCATCCAAAATTTCGGCTGAACTTCCTAAAAGTTAGGCCGAATTTTTGAAATTAATTGGGCCCAACTTATTTTTCCATTTGTCAAGCTTATTATTCCATTAACATTGATAGCGTCGACAACCAGTTTTTTGTCCAGAGATAGAAAAATCGACAATAAAAATTTCCCCAAACTATTATTCCAGCCAACATTTTTCTTACAAATATAGCGACCATCAAACCCTCAGAGGTTTTTCAACTGTTTTAGTTCAACTCAACTATTGTGCGACGTTGTGTGAACGTTGGAGAGCTCTGGTAGGTAAGTTTTTTGGATTTTCTATTTGTTTTGTTTTTCTTGTTTATTGCTAACCTCATTATGTTGGCAGTGTTTTTGTAAGATTCCTTATCTGCTCATCCTCAGTGTCCTAGTCTTCTCATCCTCAGCTCTGCGTCCTCATCTTCTCCTCCTCGACTTGGTGTCCTTGTATGTCCTCGGATCTATGTCCTTGTCTGCTCATCCTCGGCTTTTGCATCTTCGTATGCTCGTCCTTGACTCAACATCCTCGTCCTTGATCTGAAATTCTCGTCCTCATTTTTCCAGGTCGGTTTCCAAGTACTTCAAAAATCATTACCTTATGATTTTGATACTTATTGATAGGTTATCATTTTGATACTTGTTAAATTATTTTTTAATACTTTGTAGTGGCAAGATTTATGATAATTCTTCTAAAGAGAAGGGAGGGAGAAAAATGGGAATGATGAGTTCCCGTGGGTATGATTTATGAATAATGGGGTTCATTGGATGTATATTTTGACTTTTATATGTCTACCAATAACAATTAATTGAAGGTGAAAAAACGAAGAATATTGTTTCTCCAGATATTGAGGATGGACTAAAATAAAATTTATGGCTAATTAAGTTCGTTGGATATCAGGTTCCAATCGTTGTATTTTTACAAGTTATTTTTAATTTAGAAATAAACAACTTATGGAGGAAATTTTGCATAGATTTAAAATTGTTATGTGATAGATTTTTTATTTTAAGGAAATTTATTATAGTATTTATCGATTTACTTTTATAATTTTAATTAGATTCTAAAGTTTTATGCTTTTCAACTGGATTTATCCTCAAATTTAAAAGCCTTCATAAACATATGTTTCTCAATTACTTCTCAAATAAATTCATTTCTGTATTTATTGTTGTAATACCGAGTTTGTGTATTAAACGAAGTGATTTTCTGCGTGTAAAGTATGTGTATGTGTTTGGTGACCAATGGTTGCAAGTTGTTTTTGGATAAATAAGCTCAACTATGGAAGTATAAATTTTACTTTTCATTATGTTCCATATTTAGTTTGAAAAATAGGAAAATAATGAGAAGGAAAAAATACCCTCATTTTCCACCCTGAGAATGTTGTTGTGAGTTGTTTTTGAATTGGTTGGAATAGTATGAAAAAATTCCGCCTTACTCATTTCTTCACATTAGAGGAAATGGAAATGCATATTATGAAAAGGGGAGAAAATCCCAGAATGTATCTTTCCTTATTGAATTTTATATTTTGGTGAACTAAAAATTTATTATTACATATTTCTTATTGTTGAAAAACCATCTAATAACTATAATCACATCGAAAGTCGTCGTAGCTACATATTAGTTGGTACAATCTCTATTTAGCACTAAAGTGGCTGATTTTTGATGCCTACTTCAATTAATGGGTCATGGCCTGATGCAATGTAGTACCATAACAATTCTTTCAATCTCTATTTAGCACTGAAGTGGGTGATTTCAGATGCCTGATTCAATTAATGGGTTCTGGCTTGATGCAACCTAGTACCATAATGATGCTTTCAACGGTTCATCCATACAATTTTTTACTCTGTATGTAATATTGGAGAGATACTTGGGAGATATGGTGACTAACGGGTTTGAGAAAACTATTTTTGGAATGACAAATTCTACATATCTATTGGTTAAGGATTCCTCATTTTATCCTTTTACTGTGTGCGACGTAGACGAGTACCTTCAGTTTGCAATAATTCAAACATATGTGGTGTATATTTGGTTTTTTACAAACTAGAGGAATATGATACAAGTTTCAACAATTGACTGATATTGATTGCATAATTTGAGACATAAATGCTCATGAAAGGTGGAGGTATCTCCATGACCGTACAATAATCTCCAACAATTCACTAATGAAAATGGTATGTGACATACATTATAGTTAGACAATGTTCAAAATTATATTCTTTACGAATATAAAATGGCAATCAATGTTTAGACTACTAGTGAGAACTTGCTGGTTTGGTGAAATATGAATTATTAGATTGGTGTGAACTAGCTGGCAAGGTGAGCGAGAACTTAGTGGCTTGGTGAATTATGAATTATGAGACTGATGTGAACTTGATAGTTTGGTGAATTAAGAATTTTTAGACGCATGGTTTATGTGGCTTCTGCTTCCATTTTGTTTTGAATTTATCCATCTATAAATGAGCTTAAACATTTATTTGTATAATCTGTATAGACCACAATTTAACTTAAATGTTATTTTTTTTTATGCAAATTATGATTAATTGGGGAAAATTCGATAATTAAGCATGCTTGAGCCAGAGGCGTTCTGGGATGGTCCTGGGAAGTCCTGGTCACCTAGTGTAAGCCTCGGAAGAGATGATTGATGCTATGTGATTCATTTCACTAGTTTCAATCCTACTTCTTCACCCCTATGAGCATCACCTGATGCAATGAGTGCTAAGAGGATTGTTCAAAAATCATGAGAAATTAGTCAGTTAAGACTACCTCTCATGGAAATGGTCATAGATGAATGACTTACTTAACGCAGTTGAATCCCAAAAATTATATATAATATAATTCATTACAGAAACCCCTCATACTTAAATGCTATCAGTTTTGTTCTTCTTGAATTATGGGCATAAAAAATCACTTAGTGTAGCAGCAATATTATTATCATGATTTGGGACATCATCTTCCATGCCATCTCTTTGATATGGTGGTCCAATGTTCTGAAGGAGGTTGATTATATTTTCGTTAAGTATTTCCAATATCCATTGTCCTTTTTAACAACAAGTATGCTTTCAAAATAACATGTGTTGAATTCTAATCTCTTTTTCCTTGCTCTGAGGAAACAAGCTCTTCATCACACTTAGGAGACTCAGCTAGAAAATCTTGGTTGTTCCCCCACTTCTTGTGTTGCCCTTTTTATGACCACTTTAGTAATGTCAAAAACATCTAGCAGGTTATAATCAATGAAATAGCAGGTTTGTGTCTATCAAACTGGTGAAACTCAAAGATATGAACTCTCAAGATAGAGGAAAAAGATCAGGAGATATCATGGTAGCAAAAAAACTCTCCATCTGTACATTTATGCTTGAGAAGTTTTTCCATATGCAAATTTTTAAACCTAAAGTAATATTTTAAATTATATTTAATATTAAGTAATGTTTTTCCAAGTTTTGTTCAAATGATGGCTAATTTTCTACATATTTATTAGTTGTGGCCGCTTCAATAAGTGATGTTTATAATTCCACTTATAATTGTGAGGTTGTGTACAATTTTCAACTTTGAAAACAGTTTCTTGTTTTAACATAATAGTATAAATGTATTTTAATTTTTGTGATGAATCAAATTTTGAGAATGGTTTCTTGTTTAACATAACATTATAATTTTTTTTTAATTTTTGAGATGAATCAAATTTTGAGAAGCTCAAAATATTTTCTCAAATTTTATGTTTCTTTCTTTGTCTCAAATTATGACCCTTTCCCTTATTCTTCATCATCATGGAGAAAAAATAAACAAAAAATATTGGATACATGTAGGTTGTGGCCTCTTTCAATGCTAGATCACAAGCCAATTCGAGAACCTGCTAGTAAAAAACAATGATAGGTCACAACCCAATCCAAGAGCCTGTTAGTAAAAAACAAATTCAGTCCTTTGATTAATTGGCCTACCATAAAACTTCTCTATATATAAATGAACATTCCTTTGATTAGTTGGGCTACCATAAAATTTCTCTATATATAATTATGAACAACATTGTTGCAATGAATATATCCATCTACGTTTACGCCAACCTCTAATTACATTTTCATTTTAGGATAGATATAAGAGAACTATTAGTAGGTAGTGAATTAGTGAATTTATGGTCAACAATTTTTCTATATATTATCTTGTTAGCTCAAACACCTCACCACTTAAAGACTTTCCACCTCCAAAATATTAGAATTACCAATTTATACCTCCAACAACAAATTCATTACTAGTGTATAGTCATCATTGAATAATTGATCAAAATCCATCAATCTAGTTTCATTTCCATGTGGATCATAACTATCGTAGAATGTATAATCCTTAAAATAAACCACCACATATGATTTGGGATGACTACATGTTAGCTAACATTTAAAAAATTCAACATTTTTTCTATTTTTACTTGAAGATGTCCCTAATATTCTTTTTTTTTCATATCACTATTTTGTTTGGATTGAAAGCATGAGAATATGGTCTAAAACGAAGATGATTTTAAACCACACAAGCACTCTACATAAGAAGTTGGGTTTACCACACAAGAACTCTACATATTCATTTGAAAAATGTTTAAATCCTCAGTAATCTAATTACCAAATATTTTTGATTAGATTCCTCGGTATTGCAACCACAATATTAAACAATATTGTGGGGTTGCACTTGTTGTAGATATGTGGCAATTATTTACTTCAAGATATCCTTTATATTCTTGGTTTTTGGGTCACTATTTTGTTTGGATAGAAATCGTGAGAATATGGTAATGGGTTTACCCACAAGCACTCTACATATTCATTTGAAATCTATGTTTAGACTTTTAGATTACATGCAATACACCTCCAAAATTACTTTTCGATTACACGTCATACACTTCATAGGTGTCCACTATCGCCTCACTAACCATAATGGGTAGGATGTGTTGTTATTCATTTTAAGTGGAAGTAAACTATTATAAAAGTTATAAAACTTTTAGCTAAATGCAAGGATGGTCCTAGTGTTTTTGGAAACCATGTACATGTCATTTCTCCCATAAACTAAGGCATTTGCAATAAATGTTCATTTAATATTTTATTGATTTTTTTTTTCCAATGATAGAAAAACCCATTAAACATGGTTGAAAAATGGAAATTATGCATAGATGTTTCTTGTTATCCCAATCCAGGGAATGCAGTGATTACTTATGTTCTATACAATACTGAGACGAACAAAGTCCTTCAAAGGAAAATGAATATACCTGAAAGACAAACAAACAATGAATCATATTATATTGCATTGATAGAAGGCCTGGGAACAACTAGGGAGTATAGATCCAATGGAATTGTAGTTTTCACCAATTATGAACTTGTGTGTAACAAGATGAAAGACATGTACCAAGTTAAGAAGGAGAGGCTAAAACAACTGCATGGAAAATAAAACAATATTGTTAGACGATTTCAATCATTTAGTATAAGACATTATGTAGATGTTAATACGATGTTTGGTGATCTATTGTATGGAGAAATGCCAATTCAATATTTTTGTGTCAAAGATGAGTTAGTGTTAAGACGTTGCTCTCCATCAAAATTTATTGACGGATATTGTAAGATATCTTTGATATGTGTGTGTTTTTTGGTTATAAATGTGTCATTTTTAATGACCATGTGTTTTTTTCAATTATATACCAAGTGCGCTCCCACTATGTTAGCACAACTTGGTGAACCTCATGTCTTAGAAAATTTGGTATTTAATTTTGAAAATGTGCACCCACTATTTAAGCACAACTTGGTGAACTTCATGTTTAAGAATTTTTTTTATTTAATTAAAATGTGCACGACTTCAACAATTTTTTGTTTCAATAGTAAAGTGAGTTTTACACATCAATTTGTGCTTCAAGTTTTGTTTTTTAAACTTGTGTTCAGGTTGTGATCCAATTTTTGTGTAAATTACATCAATTTTTTGAATTTTTTTGAATTTTTTTCAATAGTAATTTTAAAAATAATTGTAAATACATGAGGTAAATTTTTAAACATCATGTATCTATGTATTTGTAGATATCAATATATATAATGGATGAGAATTTTCCACATGATTCTTCTAGGATTTAAACATAATGTGTATCTATGTATATGTAGATATCCACATATATATCACGGAGGATGATCATTTGGCACGTGATTCTTCGAGGTGAACATCAATAGAGTCCCATGGCTCTATGAGAGAGGGGGATCATGGATCAGGGGATGTCCATCATGTTTATGGTATCTATATTAAATGTGCAAGTTTTTAAATGGAATTTGAATATATAATATTATCCCCATACATACAAGTATACATATGGAATTTATTTTTTATCAATTTAGTGAGTTAAATTAATTTTTACTAAATTTCATTTTTTAGGAGTTCGAAGGAAAATAGTATCTACTCAATCAATGGAGCTTGACCATGATTCAGACAATCGTGGTATGGTTCAGAAATTTACTCAATCATATGTATGTATGCATATGTGTGTATATTTGAATTGATTAGAAATTCATATTTTTTTATGAAGCTTCGTTCTCGTCATGTGAGGGAGGTGGTGGTGGTACACATTCCCCTGGTGGCCAATCAATAGGTGATGGAAAATCATGCGAGGGTGGTGTTACACAGTCCCCTGGTGGGCAATCAATAGGTGGTCATGATGGTTCTCAACCAATGGGTAGTGGCCAATCAATGAGTGGTCATGTTGGTTCTCAACCATCTCTAGGTGGGCATGATGGTGCTCATCCATCTCGAGGTGGCCATTAATATGAATATTATTATCATGATTATTAATTTGTTAAATTATTTATATACTTTTTTTTCTGGTTAAAAAAAAAATTGTACAAATTTGTTCACATTTTTTTTTATTGATACATAATTTTATATATTGATGTAGAGGGTGAAAATGTAGCTCGGAAAAGACGTAGGCCAGGTCGCGTAATTCAAGAAGAAGGTTTTACATTGACCACAACTTATTCATATGAAATTATTGATTATTTACCTTAGGAAACAAACATCCAACAATGTACATTATAAAAGTGCGGACATATTTATTTGAAATTGAGGAAAGATATTGGGAATTTGAAACTCCCCGCAAAGAGCCGAGAAAGCTTAAAAACAGTTATGCACTCTCTAAGCACACTTGTAGATGTTTAAAAAAATCTTAGGCCAACCAATGATACCTTTTTATAATTCATGAGAAAAATAAATGAAGTAGTAATGGGTCTTGATACATGGGACGATGTTAAAAAAAATGTTACAAAACAAATGGAAAAATCTATGTTTAATTTCAAAGAAGGGCTGAAAAGAAAGATGCTAAAGGTGCAATATTTCAAGTACCCTAATATAGAATGTCGTTTGTATGATAGGAACCTTGTAGCCTATGGAAGACTACCATGGAATTCCAAGGTTCATGTTTATTTTGCAAAATTATTTATGCAAAATTGATTTTGGGAATGAAACCCAATTTTAATGGTCTTGCTTTTGATTTTTTTGGTCGTGGGAAAGGTTGATTATGTGACAGTAAAGGCACTAAGCGTGATACTGAGTTGCCCTACCCTGAGCCATCTTTAGTAAGCCAACCTCCTCGTGTGGAAAATTTGCGGTCAAAGATGGATTCCAATTCTCAAATTAGTCGAGAAGCAAGTGATGCCATCATAGACAACGTTTAAACTGGACTTGGTGGAATTGAGATTGGTCTAAATCAAAAAAGATCACGAGATAATGCACATGCTAACTTTGTGTATAATACAGATGATGAGATAGAAAACATGAGTATTGAATAGCTTAGAACATATGCAAAGCATTGTCACAATGGTTGGAAGGACTTAATTCTTCATGAGGATGAGGGTGTGGGATTGATATGTGTTAATGGTTAGGGTGGATATTTTAATGTAATTTGTAATTTAAATATATATAAATTTTTTTCTGTATGTATTATTCTAACATAAATCTATCATATGTTCACCATTTGTAGTTTACACACATGTTGAATTTTGATAATATCACGGTCCAAGGTTCAAGTCCTGTTAATCTAAATGATATTTTGGGAAATGTTTGTGTTTTTTAAGACTTCATGATGTTGATGTACAAATATTATTCTATTATTATATCAACCTATCATGATGTGTATATTCTTAAGAGAAATAATAATGTGTACACATGTATATAATTAAATGTTAACAGATTCTGGTTTCGTCTGATGTTTTCGCAATGGAGCCAACCTCTTCTTCCCTGTTAGGATATGTGTCAAATAATCCATTCTCATAAGTATTCAATTTTTCACTTATGTTTCAAGTTATAAATTGAAGTGAAAGTTTCATTAAAAAATGAGATAGATCTTGAGTTATTTTACAGTTTTAATTTTTTTTAATTTTAGGTTTGTGGAGATGATTTTTGTTCTACAATGTCTTTAGCAATGGAATCGACGATGGTTATAGGAACATCCAAACAATTTGAAGAAGTTGCATAATTTTTTTTTAATATTATTGCATTAGTTTATGCATTTTCATTTGAAAATATATATATATATATATATATATATATATATATATATATATATATATATATATATATATATATATATATATATATATATATGCAATTATGGCCAACACGAGAGAATGGAGAGGGAACTACATGAGGTATTGCATGAAATTTCATTTTGTTTGTTTTATAAAGTTCTAAATTCTCATTCAATTTTAAAACATTAAATTTTAATTTTAATACATGTACATAAATTTCTTATGCATGTGTATATACATGCAATTACATGTGCAGGTTCCCCATTTTGTAGATGATAGCACAAGGGGGTTGCTAGAAAATACATTTCAGCCAAATTCTCTACTTAATTGATCCACACAACATTTTATTTGATCTAATCCTTTTATAATACATGCTATATTTACTTTTATATATAACTTGATACTTGTAACATAAAATTAAATAACATACCAGAGAATGTATGTATGTGTACATGTATAAATTAATTGTTTTGTGCATGTGCAAAACACAATATCAATATAATCAAATCCTCAATACACTTGTACATAAAAAACAATATAAATATAACTTAAAGTATCTTAATACATTATTAAGAATGTAAAACTTAAGAATGCACAAAAAGAAAGGCTAACAATTTTTACTTCAACTGTAAGCTCTCAAAAATGAATTCAAGGAGAAGAAATTGTTGGGCAGTTCAACCAAAAAATTTATAATGGAATTCCCTCCTCAATGATCCATTCATGGTCAACTTTTGACTTTTTCCATGTCTTAACTTTCAATTTTTTCTTTGATTGAAATTCTATCAACTTTATGCACACTGCACACACTAAGTGACTATATATATATATCTGCAATTATTGGCAACACGAGAGAATGGAGAGGGAACTACATGAGGTATTGCATGATTTTTTTTTTTCATTTAGTTTGTTTTATGAAGTTCTGCATTCTCATTCAATTTTAAAAAATTAAATTTAAATTTTAATACATATACATAAATTTCTTATAGATGTGTATATATATGAAATTACATGTTGTGAATGTTCCCCATTCTTAAGATGATAGCACAAAGAGGCTTCTCGAAAATACATTTAAGCCAAATTCTCTATTTAATTGATGCACACAACATTTATTTGATCTAGTCCTTTTATAATACATGATATCTTTACTTTTATATATAACTTGATACTTGTAACACTTGATACATTGTTATATTTACTTTTATTGAATGATATAAATTTTGGACATATTTTACATTTTGGATATTTGAACTAAATTTATTTTTATTGAATGATTTTAAATTTTGATAGTTGTTACATTTGGAATGTGATCGAATGCTGTTATAATGTTAACTTATATGATCTTAGATTATTTTTTGTTTTTAAAACTTGTTGTTTTGTCACTTTTTATTTAAAATAAATCTAGATTGAAATTGAAAATTCAAAACATGTGGTACATGTTATGCATTTGAACATGTGTGAATGTTATATAATTAGGTGTAAATGTCTATTAAAGGTGATATTTAGGTACATTTTTCATGATCATGTGTCATTTAAAACAATCATAGATTATTTTACATATCTAAGTTCATGAATATGTAACAATGGTTGAAGTACATTTGCATTTAGTTGTTACATTTTGCATACATGGTCACATGTTGTTATAATGTTAACTTAGATTCAATATTAGATTATTTTTTGTTTTTAAAAATCAAGTTGTTTTGTCATTTGTTATTTACAATGAATCTAGATTGAAATTGAAAATTACAAAACACATGTCGTACATGTTATGCATTTCAACATGTATGAATGTTATATAATTAGGATGTCTATTAAAGGTGATATTTAAGTACATTTTGCATGATCATGTGTCATTTAAAAAAATCATAGATGGTTTACATATTTAAGTTCATGAATATGTAACAATGATTGAAGTACATTCGCATTTAGTTCTTATATTTTACATACATGATCACATGTTGTTATAATGTTAACTTAGATTCAATCTTAGATTATTTTTTTCTTTTTAAAACTCAAGTTGTTTTGTCATTTTTTATTTAAAATGAATTTAGATTGAAATTTCAAATTGCAAAACACATGTGGTACATGTTATGCATTTGAACATGTATGAATGTTATATAACTAGGATGTCTATTAAAGTGATATTTAGGTACATTTTGCATGATCATGTGTCATTTAAAACAATCATAGTTGATTTATTGAAGTTCATGAATATGTAACAATGATTGAAGTACATTTGCATTTAGTTGTTACATTTTGCATACATGATCACATGATTCTATAATGTTAACTTAGATGATCTTAGATTATGTTTTGTTTTTAAAACTCAGTTTTTTTTGTCACTTGTTATTAAAATGAATTTAGATTGAAATTGCAAATCAAAAAACACATGTGGTAGATGTTATGCATTTGAACATGTGTGAATGTTATATAATTAGGATGTCTATTAAAGGTGATATTTAAGTACATTTTTCAAGATCATGTGTGATTTAAAACAATCATATATGGTTTTAAATATTTAAGTTCATGAATATGTAACAAAAATTGAAGTACATTTTCATTTAGTTGTTACATTTGGAATGTGATCACATGTTTTTATAATGTTAACTTAGATCTTAGATTATGTTTTGTTTTTAAAACTTGTTTTTTTGTTACTTGTTATTTAAAATGAATCGAGATTGAAATTGAAAATTACAAAATACATGTGGTACATGTTATGCATTTGAACATGTGTGAATGTTATATAATTATATGTAGATGTCTATTAAAAGTGATAGCTTACTTTTAATATAAATTTGTAAATGAACATGTGCATAAACATATAAGTTATAAAACATTACCATGTAAATTTTTCATGGTGTGAGTGTGGTTTGATGCTTTTAAATGTTAAATACATATATTCAAGTTCATGAATATGTAGGAATGAAAGTAAATTTTCATTTAATTCAAACATTTTTCATTTTAAGTCATTCCTATAATGTTAATATATAGTACATATAGATATCTAAAACAACCATAAAATTCTAGGTTTACATAGATGTGTCTAAAACAATCGTAAAATTTTAAAATTTCATTCAAATATGGTATAAAAAATTTAGCATTAATGTACATAGAAAGGATACTATGGATGTTAGTTGATAGTTAAATTTTACTATAATAAAACTGGAAATTACAAAACATGGTACACATTAAATTGCATTTGAATGAATATTATAATTTTCTTTAGATGTCTAAACCAATCATAACTTAAAATTGCATTATATCAAATATTCTAGATACATACATTTTTCAATAATGACATAAAATTAACTAACATACCAGAGAATGTATGAAATCGTTTAAGACCAGAGAATGTATCTATGTGTACATGTATAAATTACTTATTTTTGTGCATGTGCAAACAAAATATCAATATTATCAAATCCTCAATACACTTGTACATAACAAACAATATACATATAACTTCAAGTATCTTAACACATTATTAAGAATGTAAAACTTAATAATGCACAAAAAGAAAGGCTAACAATTTGTACTTCAACTATAAGTTCTCAAAAATGAATTCAAGGAGAAGAAATTGTTGGGCAGTTGAGCCAAAAAATTTATAATGGAATTCCATCCTCAATAATCCGTTCATGGTCAGCTTTTGACATTTTCCATGTCTTAACTTTCAATTTTTTCTTTGATTGAAATTCTATCAACATTATGCGCGCTGCACACACAAAGTGACTATATATATATATGCAATTATGGCCAACACGAGAGAATGGAGAGGGAACTACAAGAGGTATTGCATTAATTTTTTTTTTCATTTTGTTTGTTTTATGAAGTTCTGCATTCTCATTCAATTTTAAAATGTTAAATTTTAATTTTAATGCATGTACATAAATTTTTTATACACGTGTATATATATGCAATTACATGTTGTGCAAGTTCCCCATTATCTAGATGATAGCATAGGGAGGCTGCTGGAAAATACATTTTAGCCAAATTCTCTATTTAATTGATGCACGCAACATTTTATTTGATCTAGTCCTTTTATAATACATGATATATTTACTTTTATATATAAGTTGATACTTGTAACACTTGATACAACGGTATATTTACTTTTATTGAATGATATAAATTTTGGACATATTTTACATTTTCGATAGTTGAACTAATTCTATTTTTATTGAACGATTTTAAATTTTGGATAATTGTTACATTTGGAATGTGATCGAATGTTGTTATAATGCTAAATTAGATGATATTAGATTATTCTTTGTTTTTAAAACTTGTTGTTTTGTCACTTTTTATTTAAAATAAATCTAGATTGAAATTGAAAATTACAAAACACATGTGGTACATGTTATGCATTTGAACATGTGTGATTGTTATATAAATAGGTGTAAATTTCTATTAAAGGTGATATTTAGGTACATTTTTCATGATCATGTGTTATTTAAAACAATCATAGATGATTTTACATATCTAAGTTCATGAATATGTAACAATGATGGAAGTACATTTGAATTTAGTTATTACATTTTGCATTCATGGTCACATGTTGTTATAATGTTAACTTAGATTCAATATTAGATTATGTTTTGTTTTTAAAACTCAATTTGTTTTGTCATTTGTTGATTAAAATGAATCTAGATTGAAATTTCAAATTACAAAACACATGTGGTACATGTTATGCATTTCAACATGTATGAATGTTATATAATTAGGATGTCTATTAAAGGTGATATTTAGGTACATTTTTCATGATTATGTGTCATTTAAAACAATGATAGATGGTTTTACATATTTAAGTTCATGAAAATGTAACAATGATTGAATTACATTCGCATTTAGTTGTTACATTTTACATACATGTTCACATGTTGTTATAATGTTAACTTAGATTCAATCTTAGATTATGTTTTGTTTTTAAAACTCAATTTGTTTTGTCATTTTTATTTAAAATTAATCTAGATTGAAATTGAAAATTACAAAACATGTGGTACATGTTATGCGTTTGAACATCTATGAATGCTATATAATTAGGATGTCTATTAAAGTGATATTTAGGTACACTTTGCATGGTCATGTGTCATTTAAAAAAATCATAAATGGTTTTACATATTCAAGTTCATGAATATGTAACAATGATTGAAGTACATTTGGATTTAGTTGTTACATTTTGCATACATGATCACATGATTCTATAATGTTAACTTAGATGATCTTAGATTATGTTTTGTTTTTAAAACTCAATTTGTTTTATCACTTGTTATTTAAAATGAATTAGATTGAAATTTTAAATTAAAAAACACATATGGTACATGTTATGCATTTGAACATGTGTGAATGTTATATAATTAGGATGTCTATTAAAGGTGATATTTAGGTACATTTTTCAAGATCATGTGTGATTTAAAACAATCATAGATGGTTTTACATATTTAAGTTCATAAATATGTAACAACAATTGATGTACATTTTCATTTAGTTGTTACATTTTGAATGTGATCACATGTTTTTATAATGTTAACTTAAATGATGTTAGATTATATTTTGTTTTTAAAACTTGTTGTTTTGTTACTTGCTATTTAAAATGAGTTGAGATTGAAATTGAAAATTACAAAATACATGTGGTACATGTTATGTATTTGAACATGTGTGAATGTTATATAATTATGTGTAGATCTCTATTAAAGGTGATAGTTAACTTTTAATATAAATTTTTAAATGAAAATGCGCATAAAAATATAAGTTATAAAACATGACCATGTAAAATTTGCATGGTGTGAGTGTGGTTTAATGCTTTTAAATGTTAAATACATATATTTAAGTTCATGAATATGTAGGAATGAAAGTAAATTTTTATTTAATTCAAACATTTTTCATTTTAAATCATTCCTATAATGTTAATATAAAATACATATAGATATCTAAAAACAATCATAAAATTCTAGGTTTACATAGATGTGTCTAAAACAATCGTAAAATTTTAAAATTTCATTAAAAAACATGGTATAATTTTTTTTGCCTTAATGTACATAGAAAGGATACTATTGATGTTAGTTAATAGTTAACTTTTAATATAATAAAACTGGAAATTACAAAACATGGTACACATTTTGCATTTGAATGAATATTATAATTTTCTTTACATGTCTAAAACAATCATAACTTAAAATTGAATTATATCAAATATTCTAGATACATGCATTTTTCAATAATGACATAAAATTAACTAACATACCAGAGAATGTATGAAATTGTTTAAGAACAGAGAATGTATGTATGTGTACATGTATAAATTACCTGTTTTGTGCATATGCAAACACAATATCAATATAATCAAATCCTCAATACAATTGTATATAACAAGCAATATACATATAAATTCAAGTATCTTAATACATTATTAAGAATGTAAAACTTAATAATGCACAAAAAGACAGGCTAACAATTTGTACTTCAGCTGTAAGTTATCAAAAATGAATTCAAGGAGAAGAAAATGTTGGGCAGTTCAACCAAAAAGTTCATATTGGAATTCAATCCTCAATGATCCATTCATGGTTAGCTTTTGACATTTCCATGTCTTAACTTTCAATTTTTTCTTTGATTGAAATTCTATCAAATTTATGCACGTTGTATACACCAAGTGACTATATTGACAACTTATGACATCAGGTTCATAGTATTGAAAGTAAACAATATTTTGACTTTGATGAGTTTGTTGGAAAAAATAACCTTTCAGTATAATAGAACCTATGTCATATATAAACCCATTATCATCATAGTCTTTCAATAATTTCATCTTTTGTTCAGCGCACCGCATCCTATAATACCTGAAATTTTCTACGTTGTTAGCAGGTGCAACTACAACAAAAACATATCCTCCATAATAAAACAAGTATATAAATTTAGATCATAATTAACATGAAAATTAGCTTTAAAATTAACATGTAGTTGATTTTATTATCTATTTCTAGATTTCTATCATTTGAAAGCAATTGAAATGTGACCTTCTCTAACAAGATAAAAAAATCGATCACCTTCATATGATACTATAGTCTCCTATGATTGCATCACTTCAAATTTTGCAACTAAGATTTTCCCCTTTTTATTTACTTCTATATGTCGTCAATATTTTACATACATATTGTTTTCACAAACATCATTGGATTTTGTGTCTTCTATACAAACATGACACAAACAAGAATATTTTCTTTTATCAAATGGAAACACATTTTGGTACTCCTTTGTTTTAATTGAATGCAATTTTCGAGTCCCTTTGTTCTATCTACATCCTGGATGCCAATATGCCAAAAAAACCTATATAGAAAATTCAAACAAGTATATAAATATGCTATTTAAAATACAATTTATATATGATCAAAGATAATCATTGTGATAAATAATGTTTAAAATTAGAAAATTAATAAGAATTAGATCATATATTAAATTTATATATGTATATATATACAAGTTAATTTGTATATATGTACATGTACCTTCGTACTTCCCTTGACCGATTAGTCTCATGGCTTAATGCAATGATGCACCATTGAACAACTTGTTCAACTGAGACAAGTCGGTCTGCAGAGTGGTCCATTTGATATCTTCGAAGTGCTCATTTTATACATGCCCCTACAACATCATGTTCTCCTTTTCCATGACCAGTCTCAAAGAAATTCCAACAATGTTTAATGTGTTTTTCCATAAGAATACGACACAATCAAAATAATTATCATGAATATTTGAATTGACCTGCACACCCATCTGACCATATCCAATATTCATTAAATTTTATTCCACGACCTTTCAAGGATTCATTAATATTATTAAAACAATGATGTACAAAATGTGTATCATGTGTAAGATCATCGCTGATATAAAAGTGATATTCTTTAATAACATGTCGATTTTCACTCGTGCTTTCTATATGATCAAAATTTTGTTCTACGTGTCTATATAGAATATGGACAAGCATAGAGACTTGGTTAGAATGATAGTATTCACTCTGTATTTCATTTTGTGCAACAAATGTGTAATTCTCTGAAAAATCAACTATTGACAAAATGGTCCTTGGTGGAAAAAATTCACAGTATTTGTTGAATTACAAGTCCTACCATCGAGCTCTATGGGAATGCTTGGTGTATTTATAAATTTCTGCCTCAAACTTTTTCAAAAAATCTATCACAAAAATTTATTCTTCTTGTAAATCAATCCTTTTAGCACTTGTCGTACTATTTGAACCAATCGACGTGTGAATATATTCATATCTCTTCCATTTCACTTTTATGTTGGACAATGATTGATCATTTATATCAATATGATATTTGTTGTGAAATAAAGTCAAATTTTCAAAATGAGCACATTTTTTACCACCAACACATTTCTTTTAGTAAAATAATTCATGAATTTCTCTTGCACATATAATTTGGGATATGAAATCATGGATAGTGGAAGGAGGAGGTGGATTTTTCCAAAATATTTTACCAAAATTAAGAAATGTGTCATAATATAACTAAAATTCCACATGATAATGACGACAAGAAGTGTTGTGTGTAGTGATAGGTTTAACATACCATGGTTTTTGTTGCACAAAAGCACTGATTGAGACATTAATTCCATGATTATCTTCTATGAACGTATTGAACAACTCTATCCGAGCGGTGTCCAAGATATGTTTTGCATTTTCTTCGTACTGATTTCATGTTATTCTTCATCACATCACATCCCTTGCTTTTGGTAAAACACATGAATTTTTCATCCAATATTCATATATTATTTTTTTAACATCTTCTCCAAGTCTATCTGTGTATGGTTACCTACAAATATTTTCCAAGCGAGCTCATCATTTACATCTAATTTCAATTGAAATTTCCAATGTTTGTGCAGTGTTTTTTGTGAGGTCCCTAATTCTTGTGCGATATATTTTACCAAATGAATTTTTTTAGTACTTGATTAAACCACTTCCATTTTTATTGATCTACGTGCATATAAATCACTTTTCTTTCTAGATCTTCCAATTGACTTTATAGCACCATTTCTTTTTTTACCACAATTTCCTTCATTTTTTTAATATTTCATTGATTTTCGAATACCCAATAGAGTCATAGCTTCTTTTAATTTATTTGATGTTAAGAGACTTCTCAAAGTTTGGGCTTGAACTGCCACATTTTCATCTTTGAATAACATATCAATAATGCGCTTAACACGATATCTTATAACATGGTCAACTTTCTTATCTCCATATGTGTAAGTTTCAACATTTTCTAACATCTCACCATTGATATTGATTTCATCTATACATATGAGAATTAAATGTACAAAGTGAGTTTAAATATTCAATAAATAATTAAATTAAAAAATAGAGTTTGAATGAAACTGAAAAATTAATAAATATGTATAATTTCAATAATACACATGACATATATATATACATACCTAGTGATTCAATTTATTCACTTGAATTTCTTTCAACATTTTCAACATCTTCAATCATTGGTTCATTATTTTTTTCACTCTCTCTTTCAACATTTTCTATCTCATCATCAACATTAAGAGGAATATCTCTCTCTGTTTACATTGCAAAGTATTTTTCATATTATTTCATCATATAAAAATTGAGTTTCAAAATACACTAGTTAAGTTTTAAATATCATTTATAATATTTACATTTACATACATGCTTCAACTTCTAGTTGAGGTTGAATTTCCCTTTCAATGTTTGAGCATTATTCTCTCCATTTTTTGTGATATTATCTCCCATATTCTCTATGAGCCTCAAGGTTTCTTGTTCGAACATATTTTCTCTTGAAATTTCTTTGATTTCCCATGAAAATTTAGTATGAAGCTCAAAAAATTTCCTGCAAAATCCTGCCAAAAAAAACTCACTATCAAAATTTAGACAAAAAATCACTTGAAAAAATCATCACAAACCATTTAATTTAAAAAAAAACTCACTTTAAATTTTTTTCACAAAAGACATACATCAACCCAAAACACTTAATTTTAAAAAAAATCACTTAAAAATTCCGCCAAAAATGTCTTTTAAAAATGAAGCTCAAAATATTTCCTTCAAGGTCCTGAAAAATAATCTCACTTTAAAAATTTAGACAAAAATCACTTTAAAAAATCATTATAAAAGATTTAATTCAACCCAAAAAGCTTACTCTAAAAAAAGGTCACTTTAAAAAATACACCAAAAGAATGTCCTTTGAAAATTTAGCCCAAAAGATTACGATTGAAAGTTTAGCCCAAAAAATTTCCTTTGAAAGTTCAACCCAAAATATTACCTTTGAAAATTTAACCCAAAAATTTTCCTTTGAAAATTCAATCCAAAAAGTTTCCTTTGCAAATTCAGTCCAAAAGAAAAATGTGTGAAAATAATGTTTCCTTTTTCGACTATTTATAGAGTTACGAAATTTGCTTCTATGGAGGGCATCTATCGAATTATATTCGGCCAATGAAATGTGAAATCAAAATTTCAGAATTCAAGACTAGAATTTGCATAATTCAATCTACTTTCAACAGATATAACTTTTACATAATTCCATAGATATTTACTAATTTTAATTAATTTTTTAATAAAATGGGTACGAAAAAATTCTGAAGGTCATTATAATTCAGTGAAATCAAAGTTCGGTATCTCCCAAAATACACTGTAAAAAAATTGAAAATGTTATGGTGCATTAGATTGGTATCGTCTATAATGTGTAGTTTGTATATTTTTAGTTTATAACTAATATGTTTAGAAACTCGACCTGACCGAAACATATTCAAAATATTTAGTTTTTTCATATTGGTTTAGTCCAAAAAATACTAGTAATTATGATATACATCAATTGGTTTCGTCAATATAATGATAACGAAGTAGAATCTGTATAGATTGTTGCAACACATTTTTTTTCTCTCTCAAAAAAAAAGTTATCAAAAAATGCACCAGCATTACTCAACATGACTTTTTATGAATCCCTTGATTGTTAAAGAACACACACTCAAAGAAGTGTTAAGTTGACATATCAAATGTGAATAAAAAATTCCAAAAGATAAGTAATAGAAAGATAATAAATTTTCTGACAAGTTTTATTTTTATCGTAAAATGAAATTCTAAATAGAATTTTTTTTTTTGGTTGTAGAAAGTTGAAGAACTTCTAAAAATGATATTTTTTCTCAAAAAAGGGAAAAAAGTGTAACCCAACTTCACATTTTCACTACTAGTTGTAAAATTAGGTTCCAAAAGTTGGACATTTGAAGGATTGATAACTATTTAGAGAACATCCTACTACTATGCTTGGCTTTCTATGGTTGTTCTTACCAGTGGGTTTTATGGTTGTTGTTGTGACCTTAGGAAAAAGGCCAATATAACCTCCTACTAGGCGTACTCCCTATAGGTGCAAAAAAATACCACTGGTTCTGTCTAAGGGGATGTTCATATTTGTGTAAGGAGGAATACATTTTACTACATGCTTTCTTCCTGCAACCTCAATTTCAAAAGTTGTGCATCACCGAGGCCTCTCTAGGGGTTGTTTCTTGATTCCATTCTTTGCTTTCTTGGACCTGGTAGTAGTGTAATGGATGCCACTTGGTATGAGGCTGAGGGAAAGATCTGGTTGAAGCCTATTGTTAAATCCTCACCCATTATCTTGTCTTGATGCAGAAGTATATTTTGATCACATAGCGATGGAAGATCCTGGGTCTGGGTTGGCTGTATGATGAAGAAAATACAAATCAGAGTAACAAGATCACACATGTTAGACTTAGAGGAGTACAACAAGGAGGAGGGAAAGCATGAATATTATTTTAACCTACCATAATTCCACGTTTCAAATTGCTATTGAAGAGAGCACTACAAAAATAAGCATTTTTTATTGTATGGATCAACCAAGCCAAAGCCCACAAAAGAACACCTATCAACGTAATTACTAAATTTAGTTTTAAATATATTTTTAAATGAGTTTAATTATTCAAAATTTATTACTGATAAATTTAAAAGAGTTTATTTGTCTAGAGTTTATTATAATAAATTTAGTTTTAAATATAATATTTTGAAGTATATATCTAATTATTTTAAACGTAATAGAAGTATCAACATTTAAGAGAAGCACATTATTCTTGTGGCTTGTTTATATACTTCTTTGTGTGTTCCTTTAGCTATAGCTCATAGTATCTGTCATCCCTTTCTAACAGATTGGTGTGAGGACAAGAGTTGAAGGAGCTAAGTAAATTCGATTCGAAAGGAACCAAGATCGTTTGGTCCACAAACAAAAAATATAGGTACAAAGGAGAAAAAAAATTAGATGGAATTTGTACAAGGGTTAGGAAGTATGAGCTGCCACTATGAGTCGTGAGTTTCCACCATTAGTGGTCATAGCTGTTGAAGCAGAAAATGTTTGTTGATGGAAGCCCTAACATGCATAAGTCATGTGCATAGTCATCGAAAATTTAAATACTTTGGTATTTAGACGTATATCAGTTGGAAAAAAATATTGTAATGAAATAATTGTTTTACATTAAAAATCGGGTTGTTTTTTTCTTCTCAAAAGAAAATAGTTGAATAAATAAAAAATAAAAATTCAAAACAATCTCAAAAAGATAAGGAAAGAAAAATGTTGAGAAGAAAGTGAAGAAATTACTTAATGGTATAGAGTGTAAATTACACGGCTACATTTTAAATTTTCATAAATGTAAAATTAAGCAACTCCTAGTTTATCTAGTAAAATGTATGGTTTTTGGGCCATTAATATGAGGATGAGACTAGAAATTTCTCCTAAAGGTGCAAAGTTACATTGAAGGAATACAAGATTTGGGAAGATCAGATCTCAAAAAACAAATTCCACTGATGAATGCATGTGTGTAAAGTATTCCAAACTCTCCAATGCAAGATCCATGAGGCAAGCTCACCACTCACAACCTATGCATGATCACAAAGTGTTGATAAACCTTGCCCTAGGTGTGCCACTCCCAGCGAGATGTATTTTCTCCACCAAATGGTGCCATTAGTGTTGGAATTCTTCCAAGGTGCGAGAGCGATATTCATTGAGGTCCTAGATCCTAATGATGCATTCCCCAGGTCACACAATGGGTTGTCTTGTAAGATTCCACTAGTCTAGTTGACACTACTTCAAGGTTTTTGTCCAGGATCCTAGAACCAAGGGGGAGATATGGGATTAATTTTATTCCATCATGAATGCACATGAAAATGGTGTTAATATTCTCATGGTCACATTTTTTGGATTTGATGATATCGAAGTCTCCAGGGGAGTCCAGAGAAAATATGGCTATTGGATATCCTAAGAGGTTTTGGAATCTGATGGCATTTGGAGGGCCTCATGCCACTTTTTTGGATACTACACAAGAGTATAAGAGAATCATGCCTAGGAGGATTATAGGAATGAGTGTGTTTTGATATAAAATGCCAAATATTTCTGTATTAAAACCATCCATACTTTATAGTACCATATCATAATACTATTTTATGTAATTGATATGAAATCTACATAATTTATCTATAATAATTTAATATTCTACATGTTTTCCTTTCTCATAGTCTTCATGAACCCTACATGTGTCATATTATTGGTTCTATAGTATGTTGAGCTTGATAAGATATAAATAGCTCCAACATTGGTTGTATAGACAACAATGATGGTCCATATCAACTCACAAAGAAATTTGCATACAAAAAGCATAAAATCATCCACACACAATTGCTAGTGAAACTATGCACCAAAACCTGTTGTCATATATAAAACACACTCTTACATCCCACTTGATTTATGCCTTTTCAATCCAAGTTCCCCTTCTCATTCCATAAGAAATCCTTGCAATCAAAATCTTTAGGATCTACCTATATTTTTTAATAAATGTTTACTCTTTAGGAAAAATCACAATTTGAGGTTCAAGACACCATTTTTTTTAACGAACAAGCTAGGGTTACACATAGTCTTCGTTGACCCACTTATGTATTATAGACCATTCATTCAGTTCCCATAATATTAATTATTATTCACTTATCTTACTTGAGAATCAATCATGAATGACTTTGTTAGAAGATCTTCATTCCGAAATCAAATTAATGATATATTTTCGAATTCATATTGTAATCAAGAATAACTCTCATAATTATGAAAATAAGGTATCTATATTATTGAATATACCTTGATAAATATAAGTCCATTTGTTTTCCAACTATAAAATAACTCATTATTTCTATTCAATAATTAATCAATTCATTTGGTTTCAGGTCTTATTCCTCACTATTAATACATACACAAAACCATGCTATGAAAAAAAAACATTTCTCACAATATGAAGAATCTCGCTGAATTTAAATAATATTTAGACTATCACAAGGGAATTTCTAGCCTAAAGCTAAGCCTTTTTTTTAAAGGAGAATTACCACCCTCTCAAAATATTACAACCTTTTCTAGGACTAATAACTACTCATACAACCATACATCCAAGAAAAAATTACTAATTCCAACAATCTCTTCCATTCCACATACAATACAATAATTTGAGGTTTCTAAATCATGCAACAATCCCAATGCATCAAATGTCATCTCACTCTCCTTCAATTTCTCCCTCAAAAAATGTCGAAAGCACATATTCTTGTAAAACAAAAACTAAAATAATCTTTTCATTAATCAAAAATAATATTTTCATTAATCACATACCTTTTTCCTTTAAGTTCAAATAAAAAAAGGTTCTCACCACAAAACATGTTTATCTTCTAAACATATTATTCTCTTTACAATTTACAAGTTAATCAAATTTCAAGAAAGAAGTTCATCAAGTTCATAAACAATATGAATTTTGACTCAATTGCGTAATTAACAATAGTTTATAGCAGTTCACAAGTTCAATCCTCATAATATCTCTAATTAATTTAGCTTAAATATAGTTCAACCAATGTGCGATTGATAAAATGATTAAGGAGACTGTAAATGGCTTTCCTAGATCTAATTTTTCTTAAGCCAATAGAAAATATATTTCATCAACTTATCACAATAATTTGTTTCTAGATTTCAAGAATTTGAAAATCAATTTAATTCTACTTAAATCCAAAACATACAAAAGAATTACAATACTATCGGATAGATACCTAGTACACAAATCAGTTATTCCGAACATCCTAAGCCACCTAATGGTGATCACTATACCAATATTAGTATCTTGATTTTTAATAAAATGAAAATAGTGGATTTAAATCTCAAACAAATTCATGTTACGAACCTCTATCCATTTAAATTTAATTACACATAATCATCCTCCTTAATTATGTCTATGATAATTCATCAAAATAATTTGTTGATTCTAACTAGAAGAAATACTTAGACCATAGATATATGTTAGTGTGGATTCCACACCCATACGTCACTTGATATATATATGTTAGTATGGATTCCACACCCATACATTAGCTCATAGATATATGATATTATGGTTTCCACACCCATACATAACTAAAGGAAAACATAACCTATCAGTGTTCCTTAATATGGCTTCCACAACACTCCATGCACCAACCATTTAAGCCTTTTGTTTATTAGGAAGGTCATACCACAACCTAGTATTTGAATCATTTCAAGTTATTTGATGCATAGTGTCAACCAAAACTACACAAAATCATGTCAAGGAAATCATAGGAATTCCACTCTTAATCGTTAAGAATGTATTCCCAAATCATATTTTAACACATAAAATTAATGCACATACATTACTCATGGATCTACAATCACAGTTAAAAGTGACATCCTTTAAGGTAGCTTTTGTTAAGTTTCCATGAGTGTAGATAAGAAAAGAGTCAAAATTAACGTGATGAACTACATCATCATGTTAACTGAATCTCAACCTTACACTTGTTACACATTCCCAAAGCATATACACCAAGGTCATAATACTATAGTTTAGATTAGGCCAATATTTTTCTTAGTAGATACAATTTCAGCAATAAAATATGGTTAGTATGCCCATATCACATTGATAATGATGCATTAAACATATATGAAACCATGCATGCAATCCACATATCTCACTCAACCACTGACAATCAAGCCATTCACATGCTTGGGTTTAACCCCAACTTCTCAAGCACATCATTTCCGAGAATGTCTTTAAGTCCCTTAACATATTTCAAATAATTTGTCTTAACAAAAATATAAAGGAATATAAGAAATCATTTTTTTTATTTCATGAGTTTCTAAAAGACATAATAATAATATCTCTTATTCAACCAATATGCTTCCAATTAAACATAGACAATGATTCAACATGCATGCAAAATAAAAATTCATACATCATCAACAGTGTTACCGATGAAATAGGTACCCGCACTGTTACCTACTTTTTTTTGGTAGCATAAAAAGCACCCGATTTTGAAAATTGGTGATGCAGAATCACCTTTTTTTTTTAGAGTGGTGATTTTCATGTTGGTAATAAAACACAGTCCGATTAAATATCATTATATATATATATATATATATATATATATATATATATATATATATATATATATATATATATATATATATATAATATATATATATATATAAACAATAAAAAAAACCAATAAAAATGTAAAAAAAAAACAAAATTAACTCGTAAAAATGAAAAATTTAAACAAAAATAAATTAAAAAAACAAAAAAAAACAAAAATTTTCGAAAATTATGTCAAAAGAAATGACAAAATTTGAAAAAAAAACACATAATTTAAAGAAAAAAAACAAAAATTAACCAAAAAAATTAAAAAAAAAAACATCAAAAACATTTTTTTCTAAGTTATTAAAAAAAACCATAGAATTAAAAAAGAAAAATTTAAAAATAATTTAAATTACAAAATTAAAATTTAGATAAAAAAAAAGAAGAAAAAATACAAAAAAGAAAAAATTTAAATTTAAAATTAAAATTAAAATAATAATAATAAGAAGAAAAAAAATACAAATTTTAAAATTAACAAAAAAAAATAAAAATAAAAAAAAAACAAAATTGAAAATTGAAAAAGAAAATTAAAATAAAAAAACTATCATTAAAAAACAAAAAAAATGAAAAAAACTACGTGCAAATAATTAAAAAACAAATATCCATAAATTTACTATTTTTTTTAAATGAAACAATTTATAAATTTTAAAAATGAAAAACTAAATAAACTAAAAGATTAAAAAAAGATTAAATTAAATTAAAATTTAATAAATTTAATAAAAAAATTTTAAATTTTAAAAAATAATTAATCTAAAATATTAAATTTAAAAACAAATTTAAGAAAAAAAAAACAAAAAAACTTAAAACAATTTAAATTTAAAATAAAAAATTTGAAATAAAAAACAAATAATTTAAAATTTTTTGAATTTAAAAAAAAATCAAATTAAAAAAAAATATACAAAAAAAAGAATTTTTTGATCGTGGTGGCATCGCCAATCGGCCTCCCGCCTAGGTGGCGGCGGAGGCTAGCCGCTGGGCGGGAGGCTGATTCTGAGAATCGCCCTCCCGTGGCGAGAGGTCGATTCCGCGAATCGCCCTAAGGCCGATTCCGAGAATCGCCCTGCCACCGCATGGGAGGCCGATTCCGGGAATTGCCCTCCCGTGGCAGGAGGCCGATTCCGGGAATCGCCCTGCCGCGGCGTGGGAGGCTGATTCAGGGAATTTCCCTCCCGCGCCGCGGTAGGGCGATTCCCGACCGCCTCTTCTCGTGGCAGAGAGGCTGGACGGAATCGCCCGAGGCCACCCCGGAACGCTTTCCAACAGTGGGGGAGGCTTGAGACCGTCGGTCAGCAGAGAGGCTTCATCTGCTGAATCGCCCTCTCGCACAGCGAGGCCTGGTCTCAGAACGTATCGAGATCGATTCCTGGACAGCCGCGGGGGAGGTTGATTTCTCCTGAATGCTCTTGCCGCGGAACAATTGAATCGCTCTCCCGCTGGCCAGGTCACTCAGTCTGTCCCACTAGCCGAGGTGATCGATTTCGAATCACCTTCACAGCGGAGGTCGATTCCTGAACTCGCTCACGGCGAGGGTGATTCTCGAATCCGCCTCCCATCGCTGGAGGGCAATTCCGACTGGTCTCGGGCAATTTAACGCCCGCCTCACGGCGCCTCCTGGGCCACTCCGGGTGGGAGGTTGATTAGCGACGCCACCACGATCAAAAAATTGTTTTTTTTTTGTCATTTTTTTAATTTTTAATATATATTTTTTAATTTAACTTTTATATTTGAAATTTAATTTGTTTTAATTTTTTTGGTTTTTTTTTTGTTTTTAAATTTTTTTTTTCTAAATTTTGTTGAAATTTTTTATTAAATTTTGTATTTTTTTATCTAATTGATTTTTTTTTTCATATTTTTTTTTTATTATTATTAAATTTTATGTTTAGTTTTTTCATTTAATTTTTTAAAATTTAGTAAATTTGTATTTTTTTTTAATTTATTTGAATTTAATACTTTTTTTAATTTTTAATTTTTTATTGTTATTTTTTTAATTACATAAAATTTTATATTTTTTTATTTTAATTAAAATTGTGTATTTAAAATTATATATATACATTTTTTTAATTAAACTTAATATTTTCAAATTAATTTGTTTTTTATTTTATTTTTTATTTAGCATATTTTTTTTAATTTATTTTTTTCAATTTTTCAATTTTAATTGATTTTTAAAGTTTTTTAGCTTTTTATTTTAACAATGTTTTTTTTTTCTTTATATTTAAAATTTATTTTTTAGTTCAAAATTTATTTGTTTATTCATTTATTTATTATAATTTAATATTTTTTTTTAATTTAATTTGTTATTTTAATATTAACATTTTTTTTTAAATGTAATACAATCTCATATATATCTTTTTAATTTAAGTTCACACACACACACACACACATATATATATTATTTTTTATAATTTAAATTTAATTTATTTTTTAAAATCTATTTGTTTTTTTAATATATATTTTTTTAAATTTAATATTTTTATTGTATTTTATTTTCATTTTTTATTTTTAATTAATTTTTCTTTTTTTTACTTTTAATTTCGATAACATTTTTTTTTTTTTTTTTTAAATTTATTAAAATTTAATATATTTCTTTAAATTTAATTTTTTATTTTAAAATTTAATTTTTTATTTTTCTAATTTAATAAACATTTTCTTTTTCTTTTTTAAATTTAATTTCTATATTTTATTTTTTATAATTTCTTTCTTTTTTTAACTTTTTTTTTTTTTTTAATTTAATATTTTTATTTTGTTTTTATTTTTTTATTTTTTTTTTTATATATTTTGAAATTTTAATCTTTAATTATTTTTTTTTCTTAAATTTTAGGTTTTTTTTAATGTTTGAATTAAAATTTTTATTTTGTTTTTATTTTTATTTTTTTATTCCTATATATTTTTAAATTTTAAGCTTTAAAATATTTTTATTTTTTAAATTTATTTTTTTTCTTAAATTTTAGGATTTTTTTAATGTTTGAATTTTAAAAATTAAAAAATGTCATTTCTATTTTTAAAAATGTCAAAAATATGACAGTTTTTTTTTTTGTTATTCTAGCATCAACTAGTTTTGTTTTGAGGGTGTTTTTTCAATCCATTTTTCAAGAAACAATTTTGTTTTTAGCATAATTTTATAATATGTTGAAATTTGACCTTAAAAAAAAACCAAGTGCGTTCTGGAATACACTTTTTTTGTTTTTGGGGTGTTTTTTCATGTTTTTTGAGTCTTTTTGGGTTAGAGTTCGCGTTTTGAGGTCAGGTTACCTATTCAATCGGTAACAGTGTTCATCACCCTACAATCAAGCATGTTGGCCCATTATGCCCTAGTTTGTATCTGGCTCTAATAGCATATGTAAGATACCACCTTACCAACCATCAGTATTATAGAGAAATATTGAACACTAAGACTCAAAATGCGCCATTTTGTTTTTGTTTTTGTTTCCAAAACCCAAGACAAGCCCAAATCTAATGTCTCACTCAAACTCAAAATCTGAACTACCAAATGAAAACTGTCACTTGATCATCAAGCTAAAAAATAATATTTAAAATAAAGAGTCTTTAGTGAGATGAATAAATATCAAACTTTACGAGCTACAATTTCCAACAAGCTACTTGTTACTTTTGTTGCAATTAAATGTGTTCAAGAGTGAATAATTTGAGTTTATTTTAAATAACATCCTTATGAATTATTTACTTAAAAGGATAATACAACTTCTATAGAAGTGGTATCCAATAATTATGAATTTATATGTAAGGTGACATTACAAAAATTTAGTTACCAAAATTTGCTTTTATCAACATGAATTTTAACTGAATGGGATTATCATGCATATTCATTGAGACATTCGAGAAACATCTTGGTTACAAATCCTAATTTCACTTAGGAATTTTTTTAGAAAAAAATCATAAATGTAGATAGCTACAACCATTGAAGCATTATGACAAATAGTTTGCAAGCATACAATATACAACCATTGAGGCATTTTGTCAAACACTTGGCGAACATCATCTATTAACACGATTTTGACAACCATTAGCAACATGAATATAATATTCTTTCTCAATCTATTTTAATCATAAAATTCATAAATTAAAACTTCAAATATTGGCATATTAAAACGGAAACTAAATCATCTTAATCCTTCCGCAAAAGCTCGAGAACATACACACAGTTGGTAGCGGTAAGCTGCAAAATCCCCTCGATTTACGATATGGGTTCTAGAAAGTGTTTTTTTGGAATCAAATGGGTGGTTACAGTTCCAGAAGACACAGATACCCAATGACGTTGGGATGAATTGTATCCAAAATTCCTAGGGATGTGATTCTTTAAAACAACAAAAATTCAGATCCGTAATATCTCATTTATCACTTTTGTAATAAAAATGGAATACAAACTTTCATCTACAACTCTACATGAGGAAAGACAACCCAAAGTTATGTTACTAAGATATGTTAACTGAATTCACACATTTCAAAATCCACTATATGATTTCTTGAAACATTTTACAACTTGTAACCTAATTCCTTTGACATAATTTGGCAAACTTATTGCAGCCATTGCTAAAATTTGACAAACACATGGAAAACCTGAATTCTACAACCAATAAGGCTTTCTTTCAAAATTATAAAAGTAATATGCCAAAAAATTGAATAAAAAAAATTGAATTATTGGTAAGAATATCAAACATAAGCAATAACTTAAATTTACCTCAAACATACCTCAAGCCTTTGATATTCCAAACCATATTTTAGCTACCATTATTTTTATATTTTATTTTAAGGGTTGATTCTGTAATTCCTCCAGGTATATTATAGGTACATGTCCATTTTCTTACTTCTCTGGAAAGAAACAAGTTAGCACTTATTCATGCATAAATAAATTGATAGCATTACCTATTCAGGTATTTTGTTAAACACTTTGTAAACATACCCTGAAATCATTTCTAAAATGCATATAATTACCTATTTCAATTAGAACAACACAAATCCATAAGCCATGAAACTATTACCCAAACTATTTCGCAATTCTTCATTATAATTAAATTTAGAAATACTTGGATTTCATTTCTCAAATGCTAAAATTCCAAGGTTAGTACCATAAATTAAACACATAATAATTCCAATCTTGAGATCCAAACATATATACATATAGACTGCTCTTAGCCTTCATTTTCAACTAGCCAATAAGATTCTAGATAACATAAGCTTAAATCAAAATTATATTCTTACAAAAATTTAAATTTATACCTTTTCTTTTATGCTAATACTATACTACAATTTTACAACAATTAAAATTATACTTGATAATATCTTCAACTCCAATCGCAGATAATATGATCTATCTCTGATTCTTTAACCAAATCTTTTGAACCAACTAGTTTTCCTCCCAACCATATCCAGGAAGAACTTCTCTCCTTGGAACCCCCGAGCCACGTTAGAGGAAATTTCATCCTAAAAGTGACCACCTAAGGAAAAACAATAAAATAATAGTTAAAATAATAAAATAGGAGTTATGAATTTTGGAGGGAAAAGAAAAAAAATTACTTTTTTTAATTGTATTTTTGGCTTATCTTCTTATTGGTTTACTCAAATTTCAAATGTAGAAACTCCTTGGATGCATAATTGAATTATGCATCCAACGAGTACCCATTATGCATACTTTTGAGAAGAACCACACTGATAAAAATTCATAGAATTATGCATAATGGGTACTTGTTGGATGCGAAATTTAATTCCACATCCAACGAGTGTCTACACTTGAAATTTGAGTAAACCTATAAGGAGGTAAGCCAAAAATACAATTAAAAACAAATATTTTTTTTCTTTTCCCTCCAAAATATTTAAATGTACCTATTTTTAAAATTTAGATGATTTTGATTGGTTTACAAATTATGACATGGAAATTACGTGAAATTTTCATGGAAATTTTTTATGGCCAATAGGGTGCAGGCATTAAGGAGAGCTATTCACTCTTCTTTCAATAATTTCTTTCGCCAAGGGGGTCTACTTCAAAGTCTTGTTTCCATTTCATTTACCAAATTCCATGAATTTGATAAATGAATTAAATGATAGATTAAAAGTCCTTCAATAAAATATTAACCCTTGTAGCAACATCACAAAGCCTTTTATTCGATTTCATTTACAAACCAAACTCAAATCCTTTGGCAGTATAATACCTTGACTTATAAATAGAGATTAGACTACCTAGATCATAGTATTATAATACTATAATAAATGTTTTGAATCCTTTGAACAAATACTCAAGCTCTTATAATATTAACAACCATTGGAATGGTTACTTCAACTCAGCACTAAACTTTTACTCGGGCCCACATAATTTGGAATTAAATATCACTTATCAAGTATTAATGCTGTCCATACCTTGTATTAACTTTCATGCAGTTTTAATTGCGATTACCCTTGGATCTTCTACAAAGAGGATCTCACAACATTCACACTTTTTTTTTGAAAAGAACTTTAACGCTCAAAAAAATGTGAAATGGGCAGTATTGTGTTGGCGACGTGGCAAGATTTAACTGGATCGCATTTTTTTTCTAAAACCGCTCCTGGAAAAATTAGAATGCGAAACCAGTGGTATCTCCTCACAAACCACTTACTCACAAATCTGGTATTTGAACTGTGGTTATCGTAGAATTCTGCCCCAAACGTCTTTCTCTGCGTTAACACTATGGTTCGACCTCTAACTATATCGCTCCACCAACAAGGCTTCTGTCACGACGATACGCTCTAAACCACCAGGGGTTAACACTTTATACAGAGTCTCAATATCCTTTAAATAAACAGAGGATCACTAAGGTCACGCTCAACCAACGGAGCCAACTATTCGACCTTCTTCAGGGTTTCAATACAAAATAAACACATTCAATTCAAGCGCTGAGAATATGAGTTCAAATGCATTCAGAGAGTAATAAGGAGGCTTCCAAACAGAATTGATTTCTTCCAAGTTATACACAGAAGTTAACAAATCAAAGGAATGAGTGCTCTGAGAGAATAACATACACAGATAGCCAATGAGTCTATAATTTATTCATCAGAGAGAAATACCTCTCGATCCAACTTTCTACTGCAAAATTCCCCCCTTCCCTCTGTTTCAGGGCTTACATTTATATCTCTTTACATGACTGTTCGGTTGAATCTTGAGGATAGGTTTATTCTTATTTACTCAAAGCTTAATTACATAATATCTCGCTACTGCTATCAACTAAATTTAAGTAGATTGACACGAATCAACTATTCAACTTCCCTATCTATTCTAAGTGTACCTGACAGCTAAGTTATTGACACCTTTGCTGGTACATTTCTCTGAACCTCTCGAGCCCTTCTAGCCACAACATGTGAACAACTCTTCACATTTCTGACTAGACTCTAATGCCCCTGCATCAGACTCCTAAGGGCAATTTTCTTCATGGGCTCCTGTCCATGAGCTCTTTCACAGAACTGCCCAGCTTCTGCAACATAATTTCTGTCATCTAAGTAGCATCTTCATCTGGCTGGTCCTTCCACTTGATCAAATACTGGAAATATTCCTGTCCTCTTGTTTTATTAACCACCTTCTTATATAAGATATTCTCTGGCTGTAATGGATGTGCTGTAAGTAATTTTTTTACCCACTCAATCTTCTCTCTATCTGCTGATCTTTCATCTGCGTCACCATCTTCATACCGGTATAAATCTGCAACATTAAATATTGGAGATATCCCAACATCAGGAGGTAATTCAATCTCATAAGCATTACCAGAAAATTTCCTCAATATCTTGCATGGTCCTATCTTCTTGAACTTCAATTTGTTATACTTCTTCTTTGGAAATCTTTCTTTCCTCAAGTGTGCTAAAACCAAGTCTCCAACTTCAAAATTAACTTCTCTTCTGTTCAAATATGCTCTGCCTTTGTACTTGATGCTGCTTCCTTGTAGCTATTGTTTTACCTGCTCGTGTATGGCTTGGATCTCTGAAGCAAATTCTTCTTAATAAACACTACCCATTTTTGCTTTTCCCAAGTTTCTTAGTTTAGATACTTCTCTGGGGTGCATTCCATAAACTATATGGAATGGAATCTATCCTGTAGTTCTGTTAGGTGAATCATTATATGCATACTCTGTCTGTGGTAAGATATGATCCCACTGCTTAGGATGTTCTCCTGCAAGACTTCTCAAAATATTTCCAAAACTTCTATTTACTACCTCAGTTTGTCCATAAGTCTGAGGATGATAAGATGAGCTAAAACTCAGTTTAGTACCAAGCTTCTTCCACAATGTCCTCCAAAAATGACCCGCAAATCTAGTATCTCTATTAGAAACAATACTTTTAGGCAACCCATGTAATCTAACAACCTCTTTGAAAAACAAGTTAGCAACATGAGTGGCATCACTGATTTTATAACATGGGATGAAATGTGCCATCTTAGAAAATCTGTCAACTACAAAAAAAATTGCATCATTCCCTCTCTGTGTCCTGGGCAGTCCTAAGACAAAATCCATACTTACCATATCCCAAGGTCTGTCTGGAATAGGTAATGGAATGTACAAGCTTGCATTCTGGCTTCTCCCCTTTGTATATTGACAAATTTTGCAATTCTTCACAAATTTTTCCACTTCAGATCTCATCCTTGGCCAATAATAAAAATGACTCAACTGCTCATAAGTTTTATCAGTACCAAAATGTCCAACAAGTCCACCACTATGCTTTTCTCTGATTAAATTCTCCCTCATGGAACAATTTGGTATACACAATTGATTTCTTCTGAACAATAAGCCCTCTTGCAAGAAATAGTCCAACCACTGACTTCTGTCTATCAACACAGGTTACATCATGCTTCAAATGCTTCTTTTAAATCCAAATCTATTTTATAAAGTTCCTTGAGAAAATCAAATCCTACCACTTCAAATTGGGTTTCTTGAACAAGAATGCTTTTCCTACTCAAAGCATCAACTACCTTATTTTCTTGGCCACTTATATGCTTCAGAACAAAGTTAAAAATTTGGAGATATTCAACCCATTTGGCATGTTTGTGGTTCAATTTAGGCTGCTACATGATATACTGTAAAGCATGATTATCTGAGGATAGCACAAATTCCTTAGACATTAAATAATGCCTCCACTTCTTCAATGCTTGCACAATTGCATAAAATTCCTTTTCATAAGAAGAGTACTTTCTTCTTGTCTCATTCAACTTCTCACTGAAGTATGCTACAGGTCTATCTTCTTGACTCAACATAGCCCCAATGGCTCCTCCACTGGCATCACACTTCACTTGAAATGGCTTATTAAAATCAGGCAAAACTAGGACAGGCTTCTCAGTTATCTTCTGTTTCAAAATCTGGAAACTCTTTTCAGCTTCAGCAGTCCATTTTAATGGTTGTTTGTCCTTCTTTATAGTTTCAATGATAGATGCATTAGTCTTGCTGAAATTCCTTATGAATTTTCTATAAAAACTGGCAAGTCCATGAAAACTTCTTACCTCAAAAACACTTCTTAGTGAAGGCCATTCCAAAATTTCCTTGACCTTTTCTGGATCCATCTTCAGTCCTTCAGCAGAAACAACAAAACCCAGATATACCAATTCTTCTTTCATGAATGAACACTTATTTAAATTTATCAGCAACTTCTCTTGATGTAACTTCTTCAAGACATAATTAAGATGCCTTAAATGTTCTTCCTTTGTTTTTCTGAAAACTAATATGTCATCCAGATATACTATTACAAATTTACCAATAAATTCCCTTAACACTTCATTCATGAGCCTCATAAAAGCACTAGGTGCATCTGATAACCCAAAAGGCATTACCAACCACTCATACAATCCTTCATTTTTTTTAAAGGATGTTTTCCATTCATCACCCTCCTTTATCCTAATCTGATGATATCCACTTTTAAAATCTATTTTTGAAAAATATTTTTCTCCACTCAAACAATCCATTAAATCTTAAATCCTGGGTAAAGGAAATCTATATCTGAATGCTATCTTGTTGATTTCTCTTGAATCAGTGCACATTCTACAACCTCCATCTTTCTTTGGGCTCAACACTGTAGGTACTACACACGGACTCAAGCTTTCTCTGATCAGACCCTTGTCAACCAATTCCTGCACTTGCTTTTTGATTTCTTCATTCTCTGTGGGAGTCATTCTGTAGGCTACTTTGTTTGGCCGATTTGATCCTGGAATCAAATCTATCTGATGGATGATTTTTCTTATAGGTGGTAATTCATCAGGTAGATCATCCACAACAATATCACAATAATTGTCCAGCATTTCTTGGATTTCAATTGGAAAATCAGAATTTTTTGTAGAATTAAGCACTACTTTAGGTTTTCAAACTAAAGAAAAATTTACCTCTTCCTCTTCAATCTGCAGTAAATACTCTTTCCCACTCAACAACAAAGTCTTTGGATCAGAATTTATGCTTGATGGTTCTCCTTCCTCCATAGGTATCAATGTTTGATGTATTCCATCCTTAAAGAACTTGTAAGTGTTCTTCTTACCATCATGTACTGCTACTCTGTCATACTGCCAAGGTCTACCCAACAGTATGTGACACACATCCATAGGCATCACATCACACATGATTTTGTCCTTGTAGCTGCCCTTCTGCAATTCTATCTCACACTGCTCCTTCACAATCAGCTGGTGTCCTTTATGAAGCCATGACACCTTGTAGGGTGTTGGATGCTTCCTTATCTTCCATTTTAGTTTCTCTATCACCTCTGTAGAGACCAAATTGTCTGTGCTGCCACTATTAATGACCAATTGGCAGCATTTCCCTTGGACCTTGCACACACTCCTGAACAAAGTCTTCCTCTGCGCTGGTTCAACAACTTCTTTTGGTTTTTTTAGCAAAACCTTAATGACCACCAAAAACACTCCTTTCTCTGGCAGGATTTCTTTCTCTGTTTTAGACAACCTTGCTGCTTCTTCTTCAATCTAAGCAAAAATTTCATTTATTTGACTTGACCCATATTCTTTGGGCATTCATAGTGTTTATGTCCCAATTGGTGACATCTGTAACACCTCACTTCTCTTCCTCCGTTTCTGCCTCCTCTTCCTCTGTAAGAACCCCTTCTGCCCCTTGCATCACCTTCTGTGGATGCGTTCTGAGGTGAGCTACTGTTAGCTCCATCCCTTGGTGCTGTAGACCTTCCTCTACTACCTTGACTTCCCTTTCCTTGGAAAGTACCTCTTCCTTTGGCAGACTGCTTTCTTAGGAGTTTCTCTTCAGCCTTCAAGGCCATTTGATAAGCCTCTTCTATTGTCTTAGGAGACAAAATACTTATCTCATCCTGGATCTCCAACTTGAGACCATTTACATACCTGGCAACCTTCTCTGCTGTGTCCTGGATTTTTCCAGCTCTTATACTTATTTTATAAAACTCTTCTGTGTATTCTTTCACTGTCATCAACCTCTGTCTAAGATTCTGCATTTGTCTAAATAGTGTAAGCTGATAATCACTAGGCAAGAACTTACCTTTCAGTTTCGCCACCATTCTGCTCCAACTTTTGATTGGTTGTTTACCAGCTCTCCTTCTCTCTGCTTGCACTCCATCCCACCAAAGTGCTGCATGTCCCTTCAACCTTGTCACTGCAAATTTGACTCTTTTTTCTTCACCCATCTCTTCATAATCAAAACATTTATTCATCTCATTGATCCGGTCTATCAATTCTTCTGGATTCAACCCTCCTGCAAAGCTTGAAACTTCAAGTCTAGGCTTGGATGTAGACCCCATAACTGATTTAAGGAGTCACATCTCAAGAGTAATCTCAACATTCTCTCTTGCCTCTTCTTCAACTTCAGGTTCACTGACATCCTCAGGATCTCTTGGGTGTCCTAATTCCATTGCTTCCAATCTGGCTTGGAACTGCTGCGTGGTCTCCAATACTTCTGCATTGGGAACTGGCCCGCCTCTTCTTCCACCAGCAGCACCTCTGGAAATTCAAACATCCATGCTAGAATTCTTCTTCTGGCTCTTGGAAGTCAACTCAGTTTCTGCAAAATGTCTTGAAATCTGCTCTGATACCACAAATGATGGCCAATAGGTCGCAGGCATTAAGGAGAGATGTTCAATCTTATTTCAATAATTTCTTTCGCCAAGGGAGTCTACTTCAAAGTCTTGTTTCCATTTCATTTACCAAATTCCATGAATTTGATAAATGAAATAAATGATAGATTAAAATTCCTTCAATAAAATATTAACCCTTGTAGCAACATCACAAAGCCTTTTATTCAATTTCATTTAAAAACCAAACTCAAATATTTTGGCAGTATAAGACCTTGACTTATAAATAGAGATTAGACTACCCAGATCATAGTGTTATAATACTATAATAAATGTTTCGAATCCTTTGAACAAATACTCAAGCTCTTATAATAGTAACAACCATTGGAATGGTTACTTCAACTCAGCGCTAAACTTTTACTCGGGCCCACATAATTTGGAATTAAATATCACTTATCAAGTATTAACACTGTCCATACCTTGTATTAACTTTCATGCAGTTTTAATTGTGATTACCCTTGGATCTTCTACAAAGCAGATTTGATGGAATTCACACTTTTTTTTTGAACAAAACTTTAATGCTCAAAAAAATGCGAAATGGGCAGTATTGTGTTGGCGACGTGGCAAGCTTTAACTGGATCACATTTTTTTTCTAAAACCACTCCTGGCCAAATTAGAATGCAAAACCAGTGGTATCTCCTCACAAACCACTTACTCGCAAATCTGGTATTTGAACTGTGGTTATCGTAGAATTTCGCCCCAAATGTCTTTCTTTGCGTTAACACTGTGGTTCAACCTCTAACTATATCGCTCCACCAACAGGGCTTCTATCACGACGATATGCTCTAAAAAACCAGGGGTTAACGCTTTAGACAGAGTCTCAATATCCTTTAAATAAAAAGAGGATCACTAAGGTCACACTCAACCAACAGAGCCAACTATTTGACCTTCTTCAGGGTTTCAATACAAAATAAACACATTCAATTCAAGTGTTGAGAATATGAGTTCAAATGCATTCAGAGAGTAATAAGGAGGTTTCCACACAGAATTGATTTCTTCCAAGTTATACACAAAAGTTCACAAATCGAAGGAATGAGTCCTTCGGGAGAATAACATACACAGATAGCCAATGAGTCTATAATTTATTTATTAGAGAGAAATATCTCTCTATCCAACCTTCTACTGAAAAATTCCCCCCTCCCTCTATTTCAGGGGTTACATTTATATCTCTTTACATGACTGTTCAGTTCCTTTTTGAGGACCAGTTTATTCTTATTTACTCAAAGCTTAATTACATAATATCTCGCTACTGCTATCAACTGAAATTAAGTAGACTGACATGAATCAAATATTAAACTTCTCTATCTATTCTAAGTTTAACTGACAGCTAAGGTATTGACACCTTTGATGGTACATTTCTTTGAACCTCTCGAGCCCTTCTAGCTACAACATGTGAACAACTCTTCACATTGCTGACTAGACTCCAATGCCCCTGCATCAATTTTTAGGCTAAAATTTCCTCTAATATGTATAAAATCACAAGCAGTACCAAAATATAGTAGTAAAGAGATATACAAGGCAAGCTGAGGAAGATAACTTTCACTTCCTCCCAATACCACTCATGGTCAACTCCACCAAGTAGAGCCACTTAGTAATTTAATTTAGGAATTTAAAATTCATTTCGAAAGCAATTGGATACTCTCCAATTCTCTCTCTCTCATAATTTTTATTTATTTTTTTAAATCTCTCCAACTCTTGGTATCACAATGCACCTCCCCCAAGTGAGAATACATGAGACACATGTATAGGAGGAGCAACAAATTCTTTCATAAATGAGGAGTAATATGCATGCCTTGTATTGTATTTATAGGGGTGTAACTCATGCAATTAAGGATATGTATGCATGCCTTAGTTAAGGAGCGTGTAACATATGCATTAAAGAGAGCGTAAGAGGAATGTTTTATGACATTTATTTAATGAGTGTAAGAGGAATATGTCATTCTTTGATGAGTGCATAAAAGAGAGTGTAATTTATTATTAAAAGAGAGAGAGAAGCGAGAGAGTTACATAGAGCCATTAGAATCATCAAGGAGAGAGCTGTGAAGTGATTGAGGAGATGAAGGTGACTTATAATTCCATTTTTAATAATAATATCGTTTTCTCATAAAATATAATAATAATATTAATAATATTGAGGATTAAGTCGAAATTAAACTATTCAATTGATTAATGATAAGTTAACTGATTTTCCTTAAACTACACTTGATTGCCAATTTATGTAAGGTGATTTACTATTTTTTGAAAGTCATAATTGAGATGATAGACATGACTTTCTATTGTTAGAAAGTCACTCTAGAATTGTTAGAAATGACATTTTATTAAGGACATTCATCCCTGAGTTATCCATGAGTGGTATTTATTTTTCAGAGAACAGGGATTCCACATCCTTATTGCATGTATCTCTGTGCCTTAGTAGATTGAGTACTCCATGCCTTGATCTAATCCAAGGATCTAAGATTCAACACCTTGATCTTTTAAATATTTAGGACTCTATGTCATAATATTTTTATTATGGATCTAAGAATCGACATATTTATCTTTTATGGATTTAGGACTCCGCGCTTCTCATCTACTCTGCTTTGAAACTTCGTGCTTCACCTTAAGGTAATTATTGTGAGCTCAAACCCATTTGCTGGTTCACTGGTAACGTTTTTTTCTAAGTCCAAGAATTGTGCATGACTTTCTGTTGTGGCCACAACCCCCCCATAGTTTTTTTGACAAAATAATGATCGAGACCCTTCATTCTTGACTTTGAGAAACTCCCTTCTTTATGGGAATTTGGGTGACTTATGATTTCTTTAGTCTTTATTGCTTTAATTTAAGACTTTTTCAAGGGCCGGTCATGTTTCGGTTGTTGTGATTATTTCCTTTCTTTTTGGATTGATAGCGTCTCTTTATCACCTTTCACATTCATGACGACACTAGTCGTGTGACACCTTCAATTTCCACTTCACTTTTTTTCATTTAATTTTTCTAATTAGAGTCTTCTCCTCATGGCTTGGCACACACCTGTATTTTAAAAAAAGTGAATTATTTCAATTGCCACTTCATTTTTTTCATTTAATTTTGCTAATTGGAGTCTTCTCCTCATGGGTTGGCACACACCGATATTTAAAAAAAAAGTAGATCATTAATATTGTAAATACCTTATATATATTATTAATAATAGACTAATTATATATGTTTTTGTAATATTTTAACATCTGCACACACATATATATATAATATTAAAATTTAAAGATTGTAAATATGAAGACTTAATTTATATAATAAATAAAATACATTGTGCATAAAACAAATATTATAAGAATACACATTAAACAAATATAACACAAAATAAGTAAAACATATAATCTATTAAACATGTTACATACATGAAAACATTGTAATACATCACATATTCTATAAAACATAATTCATTAAACATATTACATTGTAAATTATAATATTTTTTCGTTAATATCATAAATTATTATATATATATGAAAGTTCAAAGAACCTTGCAAACATTAATATGGTAAATACCTTATATATATTATTAATAGTAGACTAATTATATATTTTAATTTGTTTGTAATATTGCAACATGTGCATGTATATATGAAATCTAAAGATTGTAAATATGAAAACTTAATTTATATAATAAATAAAATAGATTGTGCATAAAACAAATATTATAAGCATACACATTAATCAAATATAACACAAAATACATAAAACATATAATATGTTAAACATGCTACTTACATGACAACATTGTAATACATCACATGTTCTATAAAACATAATGCATTAAACATATTACATTGTAAATTTTAATAATTTTTGTTAATATCATAAATTATTATATATATCAAAGTTCAAAGAACCTTGCAAACTCATGAAACATAAACTAAACCCCAGGACAATACAAATATATTATTTCCGATGTATAATGTAACCTACCATACATATAAATAACGTCGAGTCAACTGTCAAAGAAATACAGGTCCACCAAAAATTAATACACCAAGAATACTGAAGTGTGGCCATGTGAATTGGAAGTTTGAATAATTATTATTCTATTAGAACGACGAATGTGGGATTATACTCCTCTCCCATCAATTTTTCTGAAAGCATGTCACCATTGCAAACCAACTACGTGGCATTTTTTTTTTTTATAAGTGTGAGATTTTACTAAACATAAAGTTGAGCGAAATTTAAATCTAACCATTCCAATCTCCGGTGTTGCGGATCAACGCCAAAAATATAGAATTTCGAACCAAAATCCAATCCCAGCACATTCAAGATATAATGAATTTCAAAACAAATTGTTTTCTCAGTTTTTTCTGGTTTCTTCAACTAATTATATTTTCGTTTGATGAATACACAGGTTTTGTGCAGGGTTCGAGACGAGGTTCAGTTTAAAAAAAAAAAAAAAACGATTTACTCCAATCTCCAAGATGGCGCAATGTGAATTGACCAATGTTATTCGATAATGATCTCGAGAATAAACTCTCCATTTCTGACTGATCCGTTGCTCAAGTCGCGAGAAGAAACTATTATATCAGTCAACAATATTTGTGCCAAAAGGAGGATTTTCAATCTAACCAATGGAGGATGTGAAAATCCAGTAAATTATTCTTTGTAGGGGAGTAACTCCAGATTTAGGTGCATCGGATGGCGTATATTTGAAGGTTTCCCACTTTTTGGAACGAAAGTGTTTGGAAGAAATAATGAAAACCTTCGCAGATTCTTCCAGCAAAACCCGGGAATTGCATAACGATATGCTAATTTTAGACTGTTAAGGGGCTCTGCGACAAATTTTAAAAAGGGACATACTGCTGTGTAATGGAGGGTGGATTCAAATCCAGAAGAGAAGGTACTCTGAAAGTTGCTTTTATTTCTGCACTATTGTAAGGAATAAGAATAATAATTTTGTAGAAAAGGGCTGCACTTTATGACAAAGATTTTAGGACAATCTCTATTTAGTTTTCACTAATGTAATAAGTCCAAGTTGGTCTTGATCTCTTTTTATGTAATATTGGGTTTTATTTTGCTCTGTTGAAAATTGGTATGACAATGTATCTTAGCATTATTGCAATTTTCACTGGTTTATACTAATTCATTTGTGTGCAGTTAAATATACAGAGTTGAGATGAAATTCACTAATAAATCTATTGAAACTTTTCAACAATTTGCTGATAAACAGAAATTTGTGATTTTGTTTTGTTTCTATTCATTATTATGACTATTTCTTTAGCATAAGAGCAAATCTTATGTTTGATTTATTTAAGATTAAATTTTTACATATCATTAAACTATTTTGGTGGCATATGAGAACATCATTACTTATATCCATTTTCTGTCCTTCTCTTTCTTTTAGAAACATTTCTCTCCTGGCAGGAGTAAAGCTACCTTTCTACTATTTAATATAGGTTTTGATTTCTTTTTTTGCATCTACATTTTAGTTTGCATAAGTCCCTTTTTAAAGAGATAAACTCATTAATGTGTGGTTTGATCAAACTCTCAATTAGATCAAACTTTTATATTGATCTAGTTCTTTAATTTTCATTATTAATAGATCAATAAAAAATAATTTTAATTAATATATGTTTAATATATCAGTTTATTCCCTTTTAAAGATTGCTTAAATTAATTTATATATATATATAATTTAACTATATAATTAACTTTGATATTTAGTGAGAATTAACAATTTCTTTAGACTAATAATGTTAATAGAGTTAGAAAAGCTTAATTCAACAAGATTTAACAAGTAGATAATATAATATTTAAATAGATTTTAATTTTAATTCCCTCGGACTAATGTTTTAATATTGAAATATGAACATTGTTAGATTTAATTAATAGTTAGTTTATATTTTGAAATTAACTCATAGTTAAAAATAAGTTAAATATATTGTTGGATCAGAGGGGTCTTGACCTAGGTTCAGAGTTAGCTACACACCAACAAAACACTTTATTACCAGCCCTTTCGGCAACGACCTGCTGCACAGATCACAATCTCACCCGAGGGATTTCAGAATGAGGGTTCAACATCCAAAGGGATTCTCGAGTGTGGATTTGCTGCTAAAATTCTATTTATGCTTATTCTGGACTGCACGCATGCTTATCTAGTTTAAAAATTTATACTTCATTCATCAATTAATACTAGTGCACACTACGCCTTTATCATCAAAACACAACATAAAACATACAAACAACTTTGCAATGCATATAATAATCAAATATACTTATAAACACAACGATGCTTCCAAAAATATTCTTCTTTTATTATGATAAAACTCTTCAGTACAAACACTTCTTCAACCTGTGCACACAATTGCAGGTGGTATGCGCACAAAGCTGCAAACTCTTCAAGGCCTCTATGCACACAGATGCAAAGCCTTCCATTAAGACCCAAAACCGACATATATTCAATAGCTTATGTTCATCAACAATTACAACCTAAACTTCCATATATGACTTCGACTTGAAATTGAATTTCTTTATATAACCTTTTCCATCATACAATACTATGGTCCAGATACCATGGGTGGACAAAAACTAACAAATAAACCCAAACCCTTTACCCTTTACAAAAAGAGGGGCTTCGACCCACCCCGAATCCCTAAACCTCTGCGTGGTAGATTTATCTTCGCTAAACCGCACACTCCACTTCCTCAAAATGCAAAGTCTTTGAATTAAAATTAGATCAAGCTGGGCCATGCCCAAGAGGCCCCCAACACTCACATGTGACTCATCTCGAGTCACTCATCTAGTGCACCACAAACCTTATCTACAATGCTTGTATATGTGGCTTTAAGTGTCTGAATAATCTTTGTAAACTACTTCTCTTCCTAGTGCACCTCTTTGAGAAGCTTATCTGTGGCTGACCGACTAGCCTCTGAAGCACATCTTTATTCTTCTATCGAATCTCTTTAAGCTTTCCATCTACTGTTTGAGATAATTGGACGACCTCTTCTTGCCATGGCTATGTCCTTGAGGTGATCATTTGCTCTTTCCTTTGCATATCCTCAATCTGTCTCTACATATTTTTTCCTTCAGTGATCCGAGCGAGGCACTACACAGGTGCTAAAGTCCTCGCAGTGACCCGAATATCATCCAACTATTTATGTTTTTACTATACCTCTGTTTCAATTTGATGAATGTTTGGATCCGTGTGCAGCAAGGTCCAAATATCCATTGTACCTTCTAACAACTTTCCACAGTCCTTTACTTTGGTGGAGATACCTTCCAATGCGGTTTTAAGATTGTCTTACATCTGCTCGCTCACCTATGGCGGTGTAGTTGGCTATAGTTGCATTTGCAAATCACTGATTTACATCTGGTATTCAAACTTGAGCTTCTTCATGTTTTTCTTTGAATCCTTGATAACGAGGGCAAGCTTCACAACCTTCTTTGCTGGGGCTTCTTCTGCATGAACCTTGATGTCCAAAATCTCGCTGCAAGTCTTGCCTATGGCATCCTCTAGCTGCTTTTGTTGTTGTCACTTCTCATCCCTCTCCTTGATTATCTGATCCATTTCCTTAATTATATTCTTGTTGTTTTTTTTTTTACTTCGTTGTGGGACTGCAACATGCACTATTCTCGCCCCTTCAGTTCTTCGACAATCTCTTGATGAAATTCATGTAGTGTTGGGGTGGGGAGGGTGGTGAGGTTCATGCAGATGATTTCCAATCCATTGGCACTCTCCCTATCTTCATCTCTGTCGAACTGAATTGCTCCTCCAGATACCTAAAAAATCTGAACATCAAGAGTTGTCACCAATTGGCGCTATGGCTGCACCGTTTGGCTCGTATGTGCTGATTGAATGGTTCCTTATTCCTATGGTCATATTTTTACTAGCACCTTAAGCTCCTGCATACCTTGTTGCACCTTTGTCAATACTTCTTTGTACTGATATTCAATCCTGTTCCATTTCTCTTTTGTTATATGTAGCACCTTATAACCAATCTCATCAATGTCGCCTTAAATGAGGGTCATGAATTTGCATGCATGGATCTATCAGCCTTGTTCTTCTTTCGTGCAGCTTGGATATATGTTGTAGGGACCCTTCTATTCAAAATAAATGGGGACTCCTCTTGTTCTCTGTCACTTGAAGGGTCCTCACCACCCTGCTCTATGCCTGTAGTTTCTTCACAATCCTTCTTTGTTTCTTTTTCTACGTCTTTTCCAACTTTTGTATGTTTTCCACTGGTTCCTTCATGTCTTGTCTTAGTGCCTTCAGTGGGTGGAGCCAGCTAGTCTATTGGCCAGTTCCTTCTTACTTGCACAATGTCAAGTTTGGTAACCAAGTATGGTAAGGGGTACCATACTTCATCTAGATCCTTTAACACCTTGATGTACACTGTGTGAAAATTAGGTTTGAAGTTTTCAACTCCCCAATATTCTGCAAAAAAAGTAGGTGACTGCCTAGGACGATGATTCATCACTGTGTGTAGATCCATCTTTATTACCACACATAATTTTTTTTTCTCCATGGCGCACATTGGTTCCTTGGTAAACCATAATGATGTGTACCACGAACCTTCACATACATCAGGGTCCACAGTAGGGAATTGTGATTCCTCGGGTTCCTTCCAAGCCATCAACAAGATGAGTAACAACAACCATGCGTAGTGGAATGTCTTCCCTTCCTCTTGTGCTTCGCGACAATCTTCTAGAAATTCTTGGCATAGGTAGCCAATCTAGTTATACTGGACACCTTTACTCCACTACGCAGCCAAAAAGACCATGAATTTTGGTACTTCATTTTCTTGATTATCTTTCTTGCAAGGATGTGGACGACGGAGCACACTACTAGATCATTTATGGATCTAATTTCATATCCCCTTGAATTATTTACCAGGTCATACTTATTCTTCATTTTGTCAGCGACAACCTTGTCCTGAACTCCTTAGTGGGGTTCTTTCCCTAGTATGGAAGCGCAGTTATTCTTCTGATCAACATGTCATCGATGGTTATCTTCTCTCCCAGTGAGAAGGACTTGTCATCTACCAAAGCAAGTAGCTCACGAACACAAATTTTGTTGATATTACTTCACCCAAAGTGAAAAACGTTCAACATGTTTAACAACCATGCTTGTTATATTCTCGCAACCCACTTGTGTGGCTCCAATATGATGACTGTGTTCTCTGGATGAACCCGGTGCAGGTACCTATTGGACTCAAATTGGCGATATTTTCTTCAATCATTAAAATCCCATTCCTCCATCTTTAGTTGTGGTACCTTCCCTAATGGTTTTCCTTCAAAGGGTACTTCTTTCAGCAAAAGTGGTGTGAATACACTGAACTTCCCAATACCTGGGTCTTTCACGAATTTAGCACCCCGCTTATGTGGTGGTATATATGGTGGTAGCCTAGAGACAGGCTCTACATCTTCTGCTGCAATATCTTCTATATCTCCGCTTCAATTTCTTTTTCACTCTCCTGGTGTCGATGGGTTTCTTCTACTTGTATTATCGTTTCTTAGTGTGTTGTTCCTTGGAAATTTTCCTTCTTGGGGTCTGTCTAACTCCAGGGGACGCAACTAGTCCCTTGACCTTCTTTTTCTTTTGTTGTTATTCTTTTGCAGCTGGTTTCTTACATGACGACCTCAAACCTGTGACTATTGTTGGTGTCACTATCATGGTTCGTGTGAATCCCCTTCTTACCAGTTCTTTAGAAATTTCTTCCCAGCTCTTCCCAGACATACAACAAATCATTTTTTTCTTACTTAGGCACAAAGTCTCAATTCAAATGCTTAGGAAGAAAAGGGTCAAAATGTGGAGTTGGAGTCTTCTTTTATAACAAATTTGAATTTCATATGCCATGATTTTCTTCATATTTGGCTCATTTAATGCATATATGGCACTATATTTGACCAATTGTGCTCAATAAATGCACTTCATTCACTTCTTTTAACATAAAATTCCCTTTCACGTCAACTTTTTCCTTCCAACAGTCATATTTCTAGTGAAATTCGATGATCCTTCTTCTGTTTCACAACAATTCCTCCCATGTTGCAGTTTCTTCAGACTTTGAAATTCTCCTAAACCTTGCGCAGTAATCATCCTTGGCATGGATCTTTTGGACTTCACTATACTCCTGTCTATCGTGCATCAATATTCCTTCAGCAAAGCCCTTTTCTACAGAGTATTTTATATTCCAGTTCCCACTTTCAACTATAGGTGGCACTCAGTATTTCCCATTTCATTCTTCAGTGCAAGGTTCCAGGAAAAAATTCATCCCTGTATATCTTCAGTATACTACCATTCACTCCTCCTGGCATTAACTGACCATCCAACTTCGCGAGCTGAACTTCACCTCCATCAAATACGCGCCTGACAATATACAATCTTAATCAAATGTGTTTGAAACTTTCCTGGGAACTTCATGAACTTTTTATATTACAACAGTACAAGGTCTCCTTCTTTGAATGTCTTCTTCTTGATATGCCTATCATGTCAATATTTTTCCCTTTATTTGTTCACTTGCTAATAATAGCCTGTGATAAACCTGTCCTCTTCAAGAGAAAGAAATTTCTCCATCCTTTCTTCCTTTTTGTCGCGGTCTTCCATGTCCGTGAATGCTGCAAACCTCAAATTCGGCACTATATACTCCATATGCATGACTTCTTCGTGTCCATAGACCAACCTAAAAGGTGTATGCCATGTTAGTTTCTTGCATGTTGTCTTCTATGCCCATAACACCGCTAGAATTCACAAATACCAATAATTTCTGTTCACATTGTATAATTTCATGAGTGCATTCTCTAGAATCTTATTGAAAGCTTCAACTATCACATTTTCCTGAGGACGATATGGTGTAATTTTCTGATGGTACACTTGAAATTCTTCAGTGAGTGCCTTAATAGTCGTATGTATGAAATGTGAACCCATGTCACTCATCAAGATCTTTCAACACCCAATTTTGGACAAAATATACTTAAATATGAACTTTGTGGCAGTATCTACATTATGGTCCTTTACTGGCTTTGCCTTGGCCCAACTCTTAAAATAATATCTTGTGGTGATTATATACCTTGCACTAGTCTCCTTTCCTGGAGGGTTAATAGGTCTGACAAATTAAATATCCCACTTATCAAATGCTTGTAATGTCACCTGCAGATTCAATGGAATTTCATCTCTCCTTGAGGGTCTTCCTATTCTTTGACATGCATCACAAGCTTGAAAAACTCATTTGCATCCTTATGCAATGTGGGCCACCATAACCGAGCTCTCAAAATATTTTGCGCAATGGCCTTCCTTGAATAATGTCCTCCTGCAACTCCTTCATGAGCTTCTTCCAAAATATGTTTCCTTTCATGCTTAGAGACATATTTTCATAATATTTCATATGGTCTCATCTTATAGAAATGTCCTACAATCAATGAAAAATTAGTTTCCTTGACTACCACCTCCTTTTGCTGCGTAGTGTACTCCATGGGTTCCATCCTGGTGGTAAAAAACTAAATAATATTTGCAAAGTTATCATCTGCAAACCTCATTGCGAATAAATGTGCATATGGAAGGTTCTCCTCAATGATCATGGGTTCTTAGCCGAATCCTTGACTGATGATTAGGCTCAAAATTCAATCTTCCTGTGTTGACTATAAATTTGAAGTCGTATTCCTGAAACAACGAGAACAAAAAACATATATTTTCTCCTAAAATAGGCTTATTCACCAAATACTTTAGCACGAAGTGTTCAATGAACGTATTGAAGTGTGCTCCCAATAAATAATGCATGAACTTATATAATGGATAAGCCATAGCCAACCCCTCTATTTCTATCATAGAATAGTTCTTCTTTGCCTTGGACAATAATCTGCTAGCAAAATATATGGGGTGATCAATTTGTCCTTCTCCTCTTTGTGCCAATACTATACCCAGATCTATGTGAGAGGAATCAACATGTACATGGAATTCCTTATTCTAGTCCAGGAAAACTAGAATTGACGTAGTTACCATCTTCTCCTTTTGTATATCGAGGCTCTTTTCACATTCTTCGTCCTAGTGAAATGAGTCTCGACAACACAACCATTTTTTGGATCATAGGGGTATTGACACAGGTTCAGAGTTAGCTTCGCACAAAAAAAAAAACTTTTATTACTGGCCCTTTTGGCAATGACCTACTGCGCAGATCATAGTCTCACCCGAGGCAATATTGTGGGATGTCAGAACCAAGTTTCTGCATCTAGAGGGATATTGGAGTGTGGATCTATTGCTAAACTTATATTTATGCTTATTCTGGACTATGCGGATGCATCTATCTACTTTACATTTAATACTGCATTCATCAATTAGTACTAAATCCTACTGTGCCTTAATCATCAAAACACAACAAAAAGCATAGAAATAACTTCACAATGCAGATAATAAGAAAATACATAGATAAACACAACGATGCTTCCAAAACTCTTCTTCTTTTATTATGATAAAGCTCCTCAATACATACACTTCTTCGACCTGCGCATAGAGATGAACGTGGTATGTGCGTAAAGTCATAGAATATTCAAGGCCTTCGTGCACACATATGTGAAGCCTTCCCTCAAGACCCAAACCAGACATATATTCAATAGCTTGTGCTCATCAATAATTACAACCTATCTATCCATCTATGAATTCGACTTGAAATTTCGTTGCTTTATATAGCCTTTGCATACATAAAATACCATGGTCCACATACCATGTGCAGACAAAAACTAACAAATAAACCCAAAACCTTTACAAAAATAGGGGTTTTGACCTGCCCCGAAGCCCCAACCTCTGTGCGGTAGATTTATCTTTGTTGGATTGCACTCCGCTTCCTCAAAATGTGGAGTCTTTAACTCAAAATTGGACCAAGTTGGGCCATGCCCAACATATATAATATTAGTTAACATTAACATAAGTTTTATAAAGTAACATAGGCATATTTTATTCTTGCAATAGATTATATTAAATATTAAAATATATTCTACCTTAAAACATATCGGGGATGAACTGGAGAAAATTGTTCTTGATAAAAACAGTTGGAAAAATTTATATTAGTAAGATGTCATTTGAGTAGTCTTTTTTAGTTTATTTTTAAGTAGTCTGGGCTCTTTCTAAGTTTTTTTATATTTATATTAAGACTTATAGGATATACTTCTGATGGTATAGTGGTAGTTATCTAAGTTTGATTTTGAACCAACTATTCACCATGATTAAAAATAAAAATAAAATAACAACAACAACAATAGGTACAATTTAATTAAATTATAAAAATTAAATTAAGTTAACCACATTCACCATGCTAAAAAAAAAACGAACTTGCAATGTAATTAAATTTTAAATTGAAATATAATTAGATTATAAAAATAAAATTAAGTTATCCAATATGTTTTTTAAAATTAGTTTATAGTTTTTTAAACATGCGTTTTTAATATTTTAAATACTCAGATTATATATATATATATATATATATATATATATATATATATATATATATATTTCAATAAAAAAAATGTTACATAATAATTTCTTAAAATGTTATGTAATAATTTCTTAAATACTCCTTTAAACATATCAATACATCAAAATGATTACATAATTATCTCTATATAATTATTCATATAATCTAGATTAGGAAAAATGTTATTACACAAACACACACATATAATTTGGGAGATGGAATTTGGATGTATGAATATATTTGGGTATTTGAAAGGTTGTATTTTTTAACGAGTTATTGTGTGACTTTTTCATTTCATCTATATTGGACTCGTTCAAATTTGTTTAGTGTACATAGTGAGTACTTTTCATTTATCATGATATGTATTTGGATCATATTAGTATTCTATTTAAATATATTTTGTGAAGAAAGTGAAGCCTCAAAATTTTAGAGTATTTGTCTTCTTCCTCCATATTCAAGCCTAAGGTTAGAGGGAGATCACTGAAAGAACCAAGTAAATTAGAGTTGAAAGAGTCGAGCTCATTTTATCCACATATATAATATTTTGTAGAAGGTAAACAAAACTACATGGAATTAAGAAAAGTTTTCCTTGTATGGCTCCTCATGGCTAATGTGCTCCTACAAGGGGGTCATGAATATTCGAAAACATCATGATGTTTAGTTGAGCTAAGAGGTTACACATAACTAATTACAACATGATACCCCACTTATTGATAGGTGATGGATTCTTCACACATTTTATCTTATCTTATCTCATATATATTCATTTCTATGATATATAACAATATAACATCACATATCCAAGTAAAATGAATTTGTATGATTTCAATTAAAAAACAATGTTATCTTTAAAGGAACATTGCAATCGTCATGTTTATAAGAATAATTAATATTCTAAGTTTGACCTACAATAAGAACAAGTTCATACTTTGAAAGCGATATTGAAAATATGAGTATTATTATTAAATGGAGTTGAATGTTGGAAAGAACAAGAGGAAGGATTTGGAAAAATAATATATTACAAACCATCACTAATTAACTTAGAAAACACTTATAAAAAATGGCTTTTTCGGATTGTGGAAGTTGGGTGGTGTTATTTCCCCTACCAAGGTTCAATTATCTCAAGTGATATCTTTTCCCCTTGTTGTCCCTCAGACCCTTGTTGAAGGAAAAGTCTAGTCCTAGGGAAAAATGCAAGGAAAGCCACCCATTGTCACTTTGATGGTCTTTCCTCTCACTTTAAGGTCATAAGATATGTTTGAAACCTAAGGGGGAATCCCTAGATGGAGAATCTAGGTCAAGATTGATGGATAAGTAAAGGGAAAAGAAAATTGAGGAGGGAAATGAATTAGCTTGAAAAATAAATGTTAGCTCACTCAACACGTGGTAGAGGAACTAAGGGTAGATGAATATAATGAAAAATCAGTGTTATACTAGCTTTGTTCGAAAGGTTCTTGTTTTCTCAACTAACATCACAAATGGTGTCAATATCATGTAACCAATAATATATGAATTTATAACCATTATTTGGAAAATATGATCAACTTACTAGTGATGCAATCAATGTTAACAACATGGAACATATATGTAAATCATCATACAACACTATTACATCTAAATTGAACTATCAATTTCAAAGTACATATATGTTTGCTTTAATTATAAATGAAACTAGACAAAAAAATTATATTCTTATGATGCAATCACATGCCAAAAAAAATCACACTCAAAGCATGGTGGACCAACCCACTCATTAATACAGCCATGATCCACTCATTAATTCCTTATGAAAAATAAAATATGAATAAAGTAACACTTGTCGAAACTAGTGTTAGGTGAAGAAAATATTTGATGCAAACAATGATCAATTTTATGAAAGAAATACCATTAATATAGCTAATATAATAGTTATGTTCATAATAACATAAGCATGTAACCATAGAGATGAACCCTCATTCAATGTATACCAATATCGAGTTAAGGAAACTTAAATTTAGAGCACTAGAGTATATTTATGTAGAGATCATTCTTAGACAACAATAAGAAATATAAACATTTGGAATTTGTGGAAGAAATGCATGTAACAACATGACTTAAACCTCAAAATTCATATCTCCCTTCCACACTCTCATAAATATTCTCCTTAACAAATAGAAAAAAACTAACTAAAATACCTACATAAGATGAGTTAAATGAGTGAGAAATAACATACAATGAGAGTAATTAATGTAAAATAGTGCTATACTCCATCAAAAAATTCCTAGCCATCAATTATTTTCCTTGTGTTAGACCAACAATATCTAAACATAAAAGAACGCCTCTTGTACATGAGAATTTTTATGGACTCTAAAGTTCCTTGAGAACAACCTAGGAGTGCTTCTAGAGCATTTCTCCTAAATCACTTCCCATAAAACTACGAAGTGCCTTAAAATGATTGGTTTCTTATTCTTAGAGTGTGATTTGGGAGTGAATATTAGGGGTGGAATGCTAGAGCACTCACATATAATGTGGAAAGAAATTCTAGGGAGTTCCCTAAGATATTTTGATCACATATTGAATTAATTGTTACGGGCCTTCAACAAGGAAACTGCACTAGCTTGTGGGGTAAAAAATAGTTGTTTTCCCACATTATTTTCCTATCTAGTTACATAGTCTAACTATCCTGTCTCTTAGAGGAAGATTAAGGGACCAAATTGGATAATGATTATGGTGTACCTAAGGATTCCATTGTTGGCTTGGCCATGGAAGGAAAGTGTTCAGTTTTACATTCTAGGCTTTCGAATTTAAAATATTAGTTATAAAATTTGATATATTTCAAAAGGATAATGAAGTACATTTTCACCCACCTGGATTATGATTTATTTATTGATGCCACCTTGCAAGTTAAACCCACATGAAAATTGTCTTATTGAGACATCACTTCTAGAAGATTCTCTCAAGTCCTTGGTAAATAAATTTACCAAAGGGTTTCACTAGCCACAAAGTGCTAGAACTAAAGAGGGTGGGAAGGAAAGTCAATCCATATAAGGATATGAAAAATAAGAAATGATCCCAATAGAAAATTCTTTTCTCCACTAAGTGACAACCAAGAAGCTGTTCCTAAACAACCAAGGAGCATGTTTGATGATAACAACACATTTATGGACATTTTGAAATCAAAGCATGAAGAAACACTACATAAATTTTGTAGTATAGGAAACATGCAAACCATTGACTATTAAGCCTTATAAATCTAGGATTGTATCATGTTCTTGGAAGGCATATGGCCAATTGAAAATCCAACTATGGACATTTACACTCTGATCCAAACAAAATCTTCAAATTCAAACATAATAACCTTAATAAGAGTGTCAAAGGGATTGATAGGTTTAATACAGTTTATTATTACCTTAAAAAGGCCTTTATAACACACTTACGGGCTTTTTTGGGCACCATTTTTCTTTGAAATAGAATTCCCAGCTATTGAATGTTGGCCATTATGAAACTCCCACCTTATTAGCTTTAAAGGGTCATGGTATCATAAATTAACTAAATGTTGGATAGATATAGATTCTAAAACAAGATTTGCAATAAAAATGATGAGAGGATATTAAGATCATGTAGGAACATTGAAGCCTCAAAGCTATAGTAGAGCTCCTTAATGATCAAGCATTTTCTACTAAATGGCTTAAAAATTATTGGAAAGAAAAAATGTTTCGAAATATCTCACATGTTCTCTAACAACGTGGATGAATTTGTGTTTTATTATGGCACGAATGCATGACATTCTTCTCAATTGTGTCTTGCTAAAGTGATTGAATATAAATATTCTAGTTCTCTTGGATCTAGAGTAATCAAATATTGATAGATGATATCATGATTTTTCAATGTTTATGCTTTTCTGACAATCCTTGTATTCATGTCGTAAGTCCATTTTAACGCATTTTCATCATGCAAGTAGTTTTTGGACTCTAATGAGGATGGTTGATTTGAATAGACTTTTGAAAATATAATATTCTTAAGCATACAATTTCAACTAGAGATCTATTCTTCCATTTTACAACACCATTTTTCGTGAGTAAGGAATAAAGTACTAATACTAAAAAACACTTATAAGCTCTAAGGCCCATAGTCACATTTTTTTGGAGGCTTTCAAAAAATTATCAATAAATGTTTTCTTAGAAATTGCTCAATAAATATAATGAAATTCCTTGCTTTTACATGTGAGAAGTTTTGGTCTAATACTCTTTTTTTTCACTATTTTCCTAAAATAATTTTATGCTACTTTCCTAATTTACACCCTTCAAAATTGCCCAACTTGAGTTGGAATTTCCTTTCTAAATATTCTACAAGTTGATCCTATTAGTGTTAGTTTTTGCATCCTTCCACCAGTGATCAAATAAACTCTTTCCATCTCTTTTTAGGTTCCCATTTTGAATTTTTTTCATTCCATTAGGTTATGATGCAAAAATTTGGTCACTTGGTGCAGATTTAGGTCTGATCTCAATCATTTCAAAATTTTATAACTTGCTGGTTCATTTCACCACTTTGCTGAGTGTACCATCAATAATGATTTTTCATAACCATTTTAGTCATTTTGTATCATGATTTCATACAATCGGGATCTCCATTAGGTCTTAGGGTGTCCAAGGTCATCAAATCACCATTTCATGCATAAAATTTCAGCAAATGAAGGAGTGCCAATAAAGAAATTTCATCACTAAGTTTGATTTGTAAATTTGATTCCAGATGCAAATATAATTTATGCTTCTAATTTCATCATGTTCCTAAAGCTTCAATTGAGAGTTTCAAGGCTGCAATGTTCCAAAAGCAAAGTGAAAATCATGAGGTGGGCCACCCTACCTCTTTGAATTTGTAAGACAAATAAACCCTTCCCATAGTCATTTTCCCTCTCCCCACGTCCACATACACTCCCTGAAGCCATAAAACCCCCTCAATTTCAATCCATAAGCATCTACATACAAACCCTAGACCCTACACCACACCACTATCCATATACTGAATTTTTGGAAGCCTCCTAGACCTAGACCTGTAATAAAATTCCCTAGGTATAATCCTATCATAATTCTCTTCCATTCCACTTCATAAACCTTCATAACACCCTTCCCTACTTCCATAATTTTTCACATCCCCATTTTCTTCTCCTTTAAACCACTCCATCCTACTTCACTTCTCCATTCCCCTGGTTTTTTCACTACCAGGGTTTTCCCCTTGCAAAGTACATATGGATGGAGATAAGAAGCCTTAGAATAAGGGAGACCAAATTCCAAGAAATCAACCTTTCCAAGTTTTGGGTTGCCTAGGGTTTACAGTGCACACATGAACAATTTTGATTAAAAGTGTGTTTCTGACCACATGGAGATGAATTAGACAAAGATGAAAGACGTTTTTCTCAATACTAGAACAAGGAACAAAATCTCCCTTCATTTTATACACAGATGTCATGATTTGGAAGAAATTTCCAAAATATAGTTGTTACAGGAGAGTTGCTACACTTCTCGAGTACTCTTGTGAAAATAAATTTTTCTCTATCATGGAATGTCAAAATGAATTGGTTAATGAGTCCAATGATAACTAGACATAACCATATTTCCAATGAGCTTTCATGAGCACAATTTGGAGTGCGGGAAGGCCTCCAAAATTGACCTGCAAGTTCACCTTTCTCTTTTCCCAGGGACATGCTGCTCTTTTTTACCAGTCTTGGGATAATTGATTTCTATGCAGCTATACTTCATAATTTTTAGTGCTTGATGGGTCCATTGTGTGGCAGACAGTGAGATGTTTCCAACGCACTATCATGAGATCAATTTGGAGTTAGGGAAGGCCTCCAAAAGTGGTTTGTAATATCATGTTGCGCTTTTGATGGAGGCCATGTTGCGCTTTTTCCAAAGCTGTTGCACTTTTTCCCAGGCATGGTATGCTTTTTCCAAGCACATTGCGCTTTTTGCAGTCTTCTATTTTCTCTAGAATTTTCAAATTTTCTAAATTGATGGATGGATTCAATGAAATTTTACTGATGTAATTATGAAATGTAAATTTAATTATGTCATGAATAGTTACTAGGGGTAGATACATCATGTAAAAATGTAATTCTGGTCAAAGTAAATCAATTTCATGAATGATAGGGATGATTTGGCTAACCTCCCTAATCATTAGGATTCCAGTTGAGCACTTTGAGGATTAGCTCCACAAGTTAGGGATTTGACCCCTAAGAGTGGGAGAAGTATTTATTTGGTCTATATCTTTCATTTCCTTTCTCATTGCAAGGGTTGGATACTATAGAATTTGATCATTGAACACTATTGTAATCAGAATTTTGGCAATAAATAATAAACCGAGTTGCAGCTATTTTTATGGGATACATGTAGTAATGTGATTTGACATTGTTTCTTCTTATTTTTTGCAAATGTGTGAATGTATTGTGATTTCATATTCATGCCATCTGTGTATGTAATTTATTCCTAAATCAGAAAGACAAAATGCATTAGCTTAAGCTCCGTTTTGGAGGAATAGTTATAGTTTTGTTTCATCTTTCTTCTTATTGAAAAGAATTCATGTTTCCATTCTCTTTTCTGAAATCCTAACAGTCTTGACCACCCCATCAAGATAACTAAATGTGTTGAGATATTTACCTACCTTGCCCCATCAGATCCCTACAATTCTAATCCTTATTTTCCCTGACCTAATCCTTCTTTGACCATTTCACCATCTAGCACCTCAAAATCATTCAACCAAACCCTATTGCTAATATAACTAGCCTAAAATCTCATTGATCCGGGCATCTTAGTTGTGATCCCTTGGAGAGAGCCCTCTCCTACCTAGTAGGGCTAGCTAATTGGCAAAATATTGGTATGTGTTTACCTTTGTTGGTCTCTTTCAGCCTCGGAGATCCAATGGAGTGATAATATATCCTACCTCCATAACTTAATGGATTGTATACTTACATTCCAAAATTAGTGATTCCATCTACTACTTCAATGATTCCATTTAGAGCTTCTATTGTTTCTTTCACTTCTACAAGAAAATTTTGAAATATACCCTCCATTATATCTTGCCATCTATTATTTTTGAGGGTACATTCATTAGCATTGAATACCTATGATCTAACATTTTTAATTTTCCTTATTGGAAACACCTGCAATGGTCCTTGCTTATGCCATCACACATATTTCATTAGACAATTTGTTGTTTCTATTCCATTCTTAAAGAATAACATTTCTATCTTTTGGGATTGTATTATATATAACAAATTATGTTATCAAAGCCATATGCTGAGCTAATCCTTTTGGGATTTTATTATACATAACAAATTATGTTATCAAAGTCATATGCTGAGCCACCCTTTAGTACAAGTTCCAACACTTATTTTTGGATTGCATACTACATATCAAATTATTTTGTCAAACTCATATGTTGAGTATCCCCTTAATAAAAGTTCCAACACTTTGAAGAACTTAAATCTGTAAGTGTTGTTACTGTAAATAGTTAGTATGAGTTACTTATACAAGAATAATAGATTGCATTTAACTTAAAACTTTCATATCTACTTTGGTAATTCATTTTAGACATTATTTATTGTAACATTCAACAACACAATGAAAAAAAAATACTTTATTTTATTCTTCTATTTTAACTTCTATCGGATGAACTTAGTTTCCTTCGTTGCTAGAAAGTACTATTTTCATGTTTGTCCTTTATTGCGCCCTCCCCTCTGGCTGAAAAGATAAATGCAACCATCTATAGATCAATCCTGCATCACAACTTTGTTCTTGAAGAAATATCATTTTACTTTCTGTAATGTTAAACGAAACTAACTATTTAAGGCCATAATTTATTCTTAGAAATTGTGGGTGTTTCCAAGAAGTGCCATTTAATTCCACGAGTTTCCTCCATGGATTTTAATATTAATTGTGTTAGTGAAAACTAATTACTTGTTAATTTTGTTTGATTGGTTGGTGACAAATATTTTATCTTCTTTTAAAACCTTTTCACTAAAAACTGTCTGAAATAAGGTATATAATATTACAATTATGTCGACTCCCGCTACCATATTTTCCTTGATGGATTTATTCTCAGGTGCAACAAATTTTTCTACTATGTTAGTGGTCATAACTTTTAGTGAAACGTATCTTATATGAGATTCACTATTGTTTTAGTGAAGGGGAATCATATGTCAATCACAATAAGTTGCTCAAGCCATAATAAACCTAGGTTATATCTCCATTGTCTAATACTCAATTGATTTTATTTCTGGTCCACACTTGTAACCACATCCTTGTTTCAATTATTGGAATTTTTTCCATAGTTGAAAATGTAATTGATGGCAAAAGCCAAAGATCAAAAGGTCAATGATGTGCTCTTTCTTGTTTCAACTGTTACACTTTTTTCCATAGTTGAAAAATGTTATTGGAAAAGCCAAAGATTAACACGTCAACGATGTGCTCTTGATTTTCCCAGTAGATATTTATTATTGATGGAGTTTGTCCTCATTTATCTAGAGGATGGATGGTAACTGAAACTTGCTCATTGGTTATTGTTGTAATTATAATATAGTTAATTTTTAAAGCATAAAATGTCCTTGTAGAAGTTTAATTTTGATGAAGTTTTCCTTAGAAAGTGTAGATTTTAATAACATCAATCTCAGGAAAATATTTTTTTCAATTTTTATTTATTCATATTTGATTTTCATTTTTCACTTATGAAATCAATAGAAATTGTTGGATATTCTGAATTAGTTTGTAGTTTTTGACAATTTAATTTGAAATTTGATTCTAAATTTAAGAACAATTGATCATACATTTATGAACTAATATTAACACATATAACTTCAATCTATCTAATCATATAACTTCAAGCAATTAATAGAATCAATTCAAGTTATAGTGCAAAATATTTATTGTGCTATTGTTTGGTTTCTTCCTCTATCCATCAAAATCATAATAAACCCAGAACAAGAGAAAATAAGTATAAGAGCCAGAGGAGCCATTAGCTGCTAACTAGAAAAAGTAGTCAGTTATCATTAAGGTGAGTATCATACAGAGCCGCCACCCTATGAAGAGGAAGGAGCCACGATCTGGGGTCCAACACCGTAAGCCACCATCACTTTAAGGAAAGCCGTATTCATCTCTCCAAAATCTATCCACCACTATCTATTGGGATCGAGAGAAAGGAAGGAATCAAACCATGTATAACTCTAATATAATCATGGTTTTGAGGGTTTCAAAAGGGTGTTGCTAAAGTCATTTTGAACAAATTTTCCACCCACCTATGAGTTCTAATCATTGTGGAGAGTGGAATTTGAATTGTGTGAAGGTTTGCAGTATTTTGTTTAAAGGTATTCACTCCATTTTTTATTTAGGAATAGCGGTATGAACTAAATGCCTTATCTAAGTTAAATAATTGACTCTATTGAGACATGATTAGAAAAATTTGAACCATGAAACACTTGGTCTCCATTTTGGTTCTGGATGTAATCTCCCCTACTATTAAAAGATGACAGAAATAAATAGAAAGAACATAGCTCTAGCATAAAGTATGTTCAAGAACAGAGCTTTAGCATAAATATCTTTGTTAGTGCAGTTATCAAATTCCCCAATTTAATAGTTAGGATAACATCGATTCAACTTGATGGGTCGTTACTTATTGTGAAATTGTTTGGGTGATTTTTGTTTTAAAGGTTGAATAAAAAAAAGGAAATATAAAGAAACAAAATTTAAAGAGAATATTAAGAAATTAATTAAAGGGTTTTGTTTTATTTTCATTTTAATCCAGAAATAAGTTATATTGTGGAATAGAAAATTTAAGTAGTTATACTATTTATGACTATGAATTTCTTTATACCTCCTATTTCAGTTGGTAAAAATGATGAGTTTTAGGCCATTAAAATGAAAACCAGATTATGAATGGATGAGTTATGAAATATTGTTTTGCATGGGTTTGAAGACCCCCGAACTCATGCAACCTATGAGGCCATGAAACAAGATCAAAGGGAACAATTTATAGACAATAGAAATAATGATGCAGTAACATTTTTTGTCATTAAAAAGGTTTGGATAACACCAGTTTTCCAAAGATTGCACAACCAGGGCCAAGAATATTGGGATTTTCTAGAGATGACACATAGTGAAAAGGGAAGTGACATTGATTAACATTGAGCTGAGACACAAAACGTTGCAATTGTTAAAGAAGCACCCACTGTATATGAGAAACTGAATATTTCAATATGTGAGAAGTGTTTGAGCACATTGTGGAAGAGTTCGCTAAATTAGAAGAACATAGACAAGACATGGACACTACAATTTTGCCTAACCAATACAAAGAAGCTTGTTGAAGAAATTGTAGAAGAAAAAAATGATTCTATATGAGATCTAGAGTGTGAAAATGGTGCAAAAAGCGAATCCCATTGTGAAGATACACATGAAGATAATGAAATTGAAACCATCTCTGTAGTGCTAGCGAGAAGAACCTAGGAGTGAATGTTGAGTTTCAAAATGAAGCTAAATTAGCTTTTCATGAAAAGTGGCTTACAAGTATAACGAAGATGAAAGTATGAAAAATCCATTATCACTACAACAAAAGTGGAGGTTTTAACAAAAAGTTATAACGACGACCATTAAAATTCTTGACGTTTTTGCAAGTGTAAGAGAAATGAAAGAACAAGAATATATTGTTTATTGTTGGTGAGGAAAAGGGTCTCTTAATCAAGACCCAGGTTCGACTTAGAGGCCAACAAGGATTCCGTTGTAGTCTAGCACCACGCCGGCATTTCCACCCTGCTCCGAGGAACAGAGAGTCTCACCCGAGCCGTGCCGCGACCTTACTAAGGTAGGGAGTAGATTGATGTCGATATAGTGGATTAAATAGATATATATACGAACCAGAACTATCTCAGAACTTCAACAAATGCAACACTAACTGGATGATATTCTTTAGAAACGCATTTAGAAATACAGTCCATAAAAAATTTAAAAATACTCTCACATCAATAAAACTAGATTACAACATATAATGGGAACTTCAATCTCTGTTCATATTATAATTTCCTTATCAGCAACAGACCCTTACAATGCTCCTTAACATGAGCTTTAACCGAATAGATTATAAGGAAGTCCTATCCAATGGATTGGATCACAGATATATAGAGAAATAGAGAACAGAACAATGTGAACAGAGCTCTCCTATAGCTTCTGTTCGCTCCTTCCTCCTGTGCAAACCTCTCTCTCTTCTCAGCCAGCTGCCTATTTGTTCTACTGCTAGTGCAACTGATAGTTCTTCCTTTATTCTCGCTCGGTTGTCTTCTACTTCTCTCTGTTCATTGAGAGTTCTACTACCTGTCCCTTGCCACATTCTTCTACCATCTGTGCTTATTCCTGCAACAGCCTTGCCACCCATTCTTCCTTCCTTCGCAACCTTGACAGCTCCCTGCCTACCGTGGTTGCGTCCCGCCACGTACTATCCACAACTCACAAAACTGTCTGGTTTCAAAACAAGGGCCCCAACAGGCCCCGACCACAGCCCATTGACTCGCCCCGAGTCAATCGATCTTCACTGTCTCTATTTCCATCGGTCCGCTTGGCCCTGTGTCATGCCCTGCTTGTCCCCTTTCTCCCGAATGTCCAAACAAGGGCCCCAATTTTGGCACTTGTGTTAGAGCTATTGCTTTGAGGTCCTGAAAGGTCGTCAGGGCTTGATGCCATCCTTGCATTAGCGTGTCCATTTGCGTTGTTACCTATGCAACTGCTTCTTCCTCTGAACCAGTTGGGAGGCTACCGAAAACGTTCTGGATTTCCGTATTGGCCTCGGAAACCAGTCATTTCATTGTTTAGGCACTGGTTTTTATCAGCTGTCTTAGTTCCCGGAGAGCTTGTTTTGTAGCCATGGAGTTTTCTTCAATCTGTTGTATCTGGACCTCCAGTGCGTTTGCTTGGGCGTATAGTTGGTCGAGTCTAGTAGGGTCTGTGGCCTCCTAGATCTCCTTTGATACCTGTTGTAGCTGTAATGAAACCGGTTGGGACTTTAGTGTGAGCGAGGTCGAACAATCTTTTAGACCCTTCAGTGGGTCATACGCTTCTTTAGTTGAAGTACTAAGAACTTCTTGCATTTTCATCACCTAGTTCTACCTCTCTGATATTTTCTCTTTTTGTACAACTGCTTGGTCTGGAAACGCGGGTCGAGCTGCAAATGCTGCCTTGAGTCCCTCGTTTTCTTGATGGAAATTTGAACATGCCACCCTGATGTGGACCGCACGCCCAACTATATCATTTTCCTGTATCCCTTTTGGTATTTGATTGTTGTTGGCCGTTATTGTGAGCCAAACATCCCGGAATATTCTTATTACCATCTCCAGTTGTTCTTGTAAATTCCCCTTTTCTGTCTTCAGCTGTTCAAATTCTTTAGTAAGCGTGCTGATTTGTAATTGTTGTTGTTCGCATTTTTGCTGGAGCTCCACATGAAGCCCTTCCGCTTGCTATGCTGCTCTCTCAACTAATTGGTAGAGTTAGGTTGTTCCCCATGTCTCTACGCTCTCAGCATCCAAGTTTCCCTGATCTGGCCGTCATGCTTGAAGTGGTTGTCTGCTAGTGATAGATTTCTCTGATTGTGCCTGCGGTGATTGAGGTGGTGTTTGCTGCGGAAGCTTGTTACTAGAGTCATCCATGTTTAGATCGGTCATCGTTTCTTGGGCTGTTAGAGTAGCTTTATGGGGTGGATTCTGCTTAGAGAGCCGAGTACCTGTTTCTTCCATAGACTGCTCTATTTGATTTAAAATCTCTGTGAACGTAGCCTGCTGAACCATGGGTTGGCTAACAAGGGGTAATTCTGGTGTACCTGAGTTAACTTCTGCCTCCGGATCCTCATTTGGTTTTCCTCTGACAATTGTGTCTCATAGAGTGGCCGATGAGGTGGAGGGCATAGTAATGGGTGGTGTTTGAATGGTGGATGAGGCGGGGCCCAATGCTTGGTGGATGTGAGGTGGGGATATGTGAATATTTAAGAAATCAAGGGGGTTGAAGGGTGGTAGCCCCCTGGTCATTTGGGGCTCCTCAACAGGTTCTTCCCTTATCAACACTCCTACACTCAAAGTTCGTGGCTGATCATCCCCGGTGAGATCAACCATTGTACTAGATACTGCGATCTTGGCCCTTTTTTCTTTTGGTGCCGCTGCTAGGGTTTTCCCAGCTTTAGTCTTCCGGACCAGCACTGTAGTTGCTGGGGCTGGTGGGCTAAATAGAATGTTGGGTATTGGTGCTACTAGGGGGGTCGTGGTGGAAGATGGTCTGGAGTGAGATGCCCAAAATTCTAAAAATGTGGGAAATTCAATGGAATCACATGTTAAAACTTGAACTACTTTATTAAATTTTTGTACCTTGTGTTTAACTTCTTAATGATCGGAAACAGTTGCAGCTGTGCCACTCTAGTCATTGTCTACTCTAAACTCTCTCCCGACAGTGGGTTTGGCAGCATCCTGTCAAATATGTAAGTATAGACTCCACTTCTAACCTCCATCGCTACTCCTGGCCACAAGCAGACTTCTGTGTGGAAGGCTGCTTCATCAATTTGGAACTTTAATGGCCTCATCTTGAAAGTGGATTCTGGTACGCATGTTGGCCTGATAAATGTTTTCTTGTGGGTAATGCCAAACCATATCTGCGTGCTATAACCATCCAACAGACTCCTTGGGATTCTTTTTTGACTCATCAAAACATCAACCATTTCGCTGTACCATAGCCTGAAAGCTTCTGCGTTTACCTCCTTCGTGCCAGGATCCCCGGATACCTTCCAAGGCACGAACTTCATTGCCAATGGGTGTCCTGTTGCTATCTCCGCTGGAACTTGAATGCCTAGAAATGTCCATTTCCACATTGCTAGCACCATAATTAGATATCCATAGATGAATTTGGTTGCCCTCTTGTAGTTTTCCTCGCAAGCTTTGAACAAATCGTTCATAAAAAATGAGCACTAGTTCAGTTGTGCCCCCTGGACACAATGCTCCGCAATCGAAATCGTACCCAATGTGCATTCTCCTTTAGTATAGTGCCTTATTGTTTTTCTTGCAATTAGGTAGCAAGTGAACCTGACGTTTGGTTTGTTGATCAAGTCGATTTTGGATCCTTTTCCCTCCCTCTTAGTGTTGTACTTGGGGTAGTAGTCGTTGTCTCCGGTCTTCTTCGCTCTTTTGGATACAATCTAGAAGGCTAATGAAACATCCCTCCCTTCCATTGACAGTCCTGTTAGCCTATGGATGCCCTCTGCATGAATCAGGATTTCTTTCCCTAGCCATAGTGAACCATTATGAATTCAGCTCAACAATAACTTGGTGCACTGCATTGCAGTGCCTGTAACACCAAACACTGAGAGATCTCTTAAATTCAGTATAGTGGACTATTGAATGCCCTGAAACTCTGGTTGGAATCTTGCTGCTTGCTATCCTGCTTCAGTGGCATAATTATCCATATATACTTGTCTCTTTGTTGTTGGAAACTTGAAGGAGTTTGTGAGGTCAGTGTTGATCAGTGAGGCACTGTCATATTTCCCTACTAACGGTTCCATATTTTGCACTATATTATTGAGCTCTTCTTCTACGATTGCTGGTGCTGCTCTTGTCATTTTAGCCCATCTTTGATACACCTGTAGACCAACTCCTTCTCTTTTCCTCTGAATTCCTTCCTCTGTGTGCCTTCTTTGCTCCTCTTTTGGCTTTACTTCTCTTCCTCCCTTGGATGTTTCTGGTTCTATCTCACATTTTTCCAGCATTCTCACACTTCTTTGCATGCGGGTTATGTAATTAACCAGCACGAGTGAGGTTGATGAGACCCCATAACTAATAAATTTCCCCCTGGCCTCATCCGTGGCTACGATCATGTGATTAGTTACTGGATGAGGTGGGTTCTGACAATGTTGACTGTGGTTTCTGGATTTGGGCAAACGCAACGGTTGGTGGTTATGCCTTATTATGGAAAATTTATTACGGTATGGGTGATGCTAATTATGGAAATTATTTACAAATCTTGGTAATCCTACGGACTAACACTGGTACTATGTGTAATGATGATGGGCTGATGTTCGACATGCTTTTATATCTGAGGTGGATGACATGTTGGACACTACCCTTCCCTGACCACACTTGGTTGCGTTGTGGTCACCGCAACTCAACTGTATTTATTTATTATTATTTTTGGTTTTGGTAAAGTGGAATCCTATCTATGCTCATCTCGGGTGGGAGAGAGTTATTGTTACTATTCTGCCCTACTGACTCCTCTCAGTTGCAAGAGTTATTATAATTGGAAATGAGTGACTTACTCTTGGCAGGGCTTCAGGCATGCGCCGTTCACCCATCCTTGTAGAGCTTGGCCGTCCAGTTGTGCCAACTGAACTGCGCCTGACTCTCTGATTTCTATGACGTAGAATGGCCCTAGCCAATGCATCTGCAGTTTCCATGGGAAATTTTGGTACTTACTGTCATAGAGTAGAAATTTTCCTTCAACCTGAAAGGTTTTGCGCTTTATGTGTCGGTCATGCCAAGCTTTTTGTCTATCCTTCTACACCGTTTGGTGAAACTCTGCCAAAAATCGTTCTTCTTCAAGGCCTTGTAATTCTTGCAGTGGTTCCTTCTGCGAGTCTTCCTCTGATAGTTGGAGTGATGTCACGACTAGGAGGCTGGTTATGATGAATTATGTGGGGACTACTGCTTCTCTCCCATACACTAGCTGGAATGGTGTTTGGTTATTCAGTCACTTTACCATTGATTGGTATGCCCATAAAGTTGCGGGTATCCGCTCATCCCAGTCATCCCGTTGCGCATTGCATATTTTTGTTAAGCCCTTCTCCAGTATTTTGTTGAATTCTTCTACCATACCGTTGGCCTGCGGATGATACAGACTGCTTTTATGATGCTGTATCATGAAGCCTTCAAGCGGGAATTTAATGGTGTCATTGATGAAGTGTGTACCTTGGTCGTTGGTCAGGCTCTTTGGACAACCAAATCGGCTGATTATGTTTTCAAAGATAAACCTGGCAGTAGTCTCTGCCGTGAAATTTTTTACTAGCATTGCTTCTGCCCACCTTGTCAAGTAGTCTGTTGCCATTATTATGTTCCTTGCCTATGAGTGTCTTGCAATTGGTGTAATTGGTCCTATGAAATCGACTGCCCATTTTTCAAATGGCTGTAGTACTTTTATCAGATGAAGTGGAAGTTCATCTCTGTGGGATGGCTATCCCGTTTGTTGACATATATCACATTTCTTAACAAATGTTTTGTTGTCCATATGTACCGTCGGCCACCACAATCCTGCTTGTAGTACCTTCCTTGTTGTGGGTTTTTCTCCCACGTGTCCTCCTGCAACCCCACTATGGCATTCCCATAGTACAGCTTCCCTCTCATGGTCCATGACACATCTCCGAAGAATATGGTCTAGTCCCATCTTATATAGATGTCCCGTTATGAGTTGGTAGTCTGCAACATGAACTACCAGGTGTCTTCTTTGTATTGATGTATATTCTTGTGGACACTACCATGTCATGAGATAGGTTGCTATTTGGTCTAAATATTCTAGGATGGATTCTACTCTGAAAATATCAGCGTCTGGTAACTGATCATCTAGAGATCCTCCATTTTCTCCATTCTCTAGTCAAGACAGGTGATCAGGTCCTACGTTCAATCTTCCAGGATTTACGACCACCTCGAATGTAAACTCCTAGAAGAGTAGGAGCCATATGTAGATTCTTCCTTCTAAGACTGGTTTGTTCACCAAATATTTAAAAGCTGAGTGGTCTGTGAAAAATTTAAACATACCTCCCAACAGGTAGTGGCGGAACTTTTGAAGGGAATATATCATTGCTAATGCCTCCCACTCTGTTGTGGTGTAGTTTCATTCTGCTGTGAATAATTTCCTACTTGCAAAATATATCGGGTGGTCGACTGAAGTGTTTCCTGGTTGCGCCAAGACTGCTCCGAGTGCAATGTTGGACGCATGGATGTGCACATGAAATTGTTTGTCCTAATTTTTGTGAACTAATATTGGCGCACTTTCAAGTTTTTCCTTTAGGGTATCTAGGGATGTTCTGCAATTCTCTGTCCAGTGGATGGCTCAGACTTTCGCAACAAATTCTCTAAAGGGGCCGTTATCTTAGCGTAGTTGCGGATAAATCTCCGGTAGTAACCGGTGTGGCCCAGCAGTGATCTAAGTTGTTTTACCGTTTCTGGTGCCTCCATGTTGACTATCACTGCTACCTTGGCTGGGTCCACACAGACTCCCTGGTTACATACCACGTGTCCTAAGAGTGTTCCAAACAGTACTACAAATATACACTTCTTTAGGTTCAACGAGATTTGAAGTTTCCTACACCTATCAAACATTATTTTTAATAATGTTGCATGGTCTTTTAATAGGCTATAGACTGTGCATTCATCCATGTATACTTCTAAGAACTTATGGATGTACTCCCGGAAAGAAGCTATCACGATACGAGAAAAAACTGCCGGTGCATTTTTTGAGCCAAATGGCATCACATTATATGTGAAAGAGTCCCATTCGGTGGTGAATGTTGTCTTTTTCTTATCCTCCTTTGCTATCCGTACCTGATGGTATCCTGAGAATCCATTAGTGAACAAATATGCCTCATTTCCCACAACATTGTCTAGGACCTCATCACTAAACAAAGTGGGAAATGGGTCATGGATATAGGCATTTTTTAGGATCCTGTAATCGACACAGACTCGGATCTCAAACTTCTCCTTCTTGTTCTGTATCACTATGGGACTTACCCATTCTTCTTCCTCTATTGGGAATATTAATCCTGCTTTTAACATTTTGTCGATTTCTGCTTTAACTTTTTCCTTGACTCTTGGATTCATACGATATGGTATATGTTTCACAGGCCTTGCTTCGAGCTTCAATATTATCCGCATCTCCCCCATATCCCTTTTTATTCCCTTCAGATCTGCTACCAATGAAGGCAACAAGTCTTCATACTCCTGCAACAAACTGTATATTTCCCTAGTTGTTTGATCATCCCAATAATCTCCAATTGTCGCTAGTTTTGGTTTATCCTCTATTCCAATAGTAAATATCTTAGTTTTTAAAGGTAGCAAGTGAATCCCTTCTGTCTTTGGCTCTTCTTTAATTTCCCTCTCCCCTTCCGTTTCTTAAAAATACAAATGCCTAAGATCTTCTAGATTATCATCATCCATTTCGCTCTTTATCTTTTGGCATGCTACCTTTTGTCTGATGCCAAGGTTTGGAAATGGCTGCTCATCCTCTTTTATACTTTCTGGGAAGAATAGTACCTTCTTTATAGCTTGCAAAGCTTGTGTAACCGGTTCTGTTTTTCCTTCGAACAAAAATCATTGTGTGAAGTTATTCTCAACTTCCCGCCATGTGCTGGTCCCCTTTTCTTTTCTTCTGTTAGGTACCAGGCTTGTGGAATCAAGTCTAAAGAGTGTATAAATCTATGTACCCATAGCTCTTCTAGATATCCTGCATCTCTCTATTGATCCTCACATCCTTTTAGATTGTTTACGGGGTTTGTATCCCCTTGGTATTTCTCTTTTACCCGAGGTCCCATTGCGATAGTGAGTTGCAGTGGTTACTCCACCATATTTTCGATGTGGACTGTAACGCCGTGTCCTTGAGTGGTACCCTGTGTCCTTCCAGTACCCTATCTTCTATTTTTGTTATGAAAACATCTACATCATTCATATTGCATAAAGTTGGGTAATCCCTTACCCCAGTCATGATCCAATTAATTCTTTGTATGCTGGTGCATCTCCTTGTATTGGTCTCATACCCTCTTTGCTAAAAATCATCCCAAGCTAAATCTAAGCCTAATTCTGAGCTTTGGATACTTCTCCAGCTTACAAAGCCGCATGCTATTGGGTTGATGTAATCCTCCCTTTTCCTTGCGGTCATTCGATAAAGATGGTCCATCAGCTGAACATATTCTCTGTTGTCTACAGTTTCTGTGTATCTCGAGCCTTGATATGGGTCAAGTGGCTGGGTGAATCTGACCTCTCTATCCTAAAAAATCATCTGTTCCTTCTTTAGATCTATTATTGCATAATTTTCAAAGGCCCAGTCAATTCCCAACAATGCAAGATAAGGATCTTTATCTCCCATGATGTCGATGACCTCAAAGTCCGTATATGTTTTTACTCCCGCAATATCAACCTCAACTTCCTCCAGTCTCCCTATGGGCATGATGTAGTACTGGTTCACCATCCTAAGTTGGATTAGAGAGTAGGTTAACCTTGGCTTCCCTAATGCTTCCCAAGTTTTTCTTGGTAAAATATTGACATCGGATCCCAAATCGAGCATGGTGTATTTAATTTGGTAATAGACAATTTTGGTGTTTACTCGGAACTCTTTTCCTGTACTTATTTTATTTCCTTTCACTCTCTATACATACTTATGGGTTGCATCAATTGATTCTCTTGACCCTGTGTTCTTCTGCACCTGTCCTTCCAGGTTCTGCTTTAGCTGCTCTAACATTGGTGCATTGTTAACGATCTTCAGGAATAGATGGAACCATTATTGAATGATAGTACTTGAATCAGTTTGGATTTAATTTTTTTCCTGTGGTTGTTGTAACTCAATACCTTTGTTTCCTCCCAGTTGGCCAAATGTCTCTACTGCCTCTTGGAAAAGTTACTTCTATCTTTCCGGTTTGAACAACAGTTTTGGGGATGCTGGCCTAATCAATTTTATCGGGTCCACTGTATGTGCATCCTCCCCCGTTTTCTTGCCCCCTCATGTTACTATTGCCACCTTCTGCATCGTATGAGTCTCCGTTATCCTGGGCTTTGCATTTACTAGATTTTTTCCTCTTTGTCTAGTTCTTTCCTCCCATTTTTAATGAGTTCAAGGAAATATTCGGTTGTGTGCGTGTAAACCCGGCACTGGGAACACCAGGGTCTTCGAGGAAGGGTAAATTCCCTTACCATGTGTCCTTCTTGGTCACAGTTGTAACATCTTACTGGACCTGTACCCCCTGCTCGGCCTCCTCTCATGCCTCCCCCTCTTCCTCGGGGGGTCTCATTCACCTGGTATGAAGGCCGGTCCAATCACTCCGCCAATGCGTCCAGAGCTCTACATTGCTATGTGCCATGTTTTTTTGAAGTACAAAACTCAGAGTATGTGTTATTCAGAACAGTGGAATACTTTTGCAAAATAGGGCATAGGCGAGGTGGATGACCTATGTTCTTGCATATCTCACAATATTCAATAGTGGTTGGATTTTGTTGCGCAGGGAATCCCGTGTATTGTTGGTGTGGTGGATACATTCCCTGGGTGTTTATCTGTGCCACTCCTCCCATTGGTGGAGCCCCTTATGCCCCTATGGCCAATGCCTCCCCATTCTGACCCCGCAACCGAGGGCATTCGGTTACCAAATGTCCTTCCATTAGACAGTGTGTGCACCATACATTCGGTCTTGCTGGCCGCATTGGTTGAATTTCCTTGAGTTTCTCTGTCAATCTCGCTATTTGGTGTTGAAATCCCACTATAGAAGGGTCTTGTACTGTTGTTCCTCCATTAAACTCTTACGGGTAACCCGCCATAGCTTCTATCTTCATTGCTTGCTCCAGTGCGTCTTGCAATGTTTCGATCCTCTGTTGAGTTAATGGAGTTCTGGTCAAGGGTAGTAGAGCTTTGATGAACCAATCCCTTTGATGGTTTGGATCAATTGGATTGCTGAGTTTTCCAATCACGTCCTTGAATCTCCGCATCAAATCCCAAGCAGTATCTCCTTCCCGCTACTTGATTTCCCACATTTCTGACAGACCCTGCTGGTCTGTTTGGGGCAGTTTGAACTCCTTAATGAAGTCCCTTTTCACATCTGCTATTGCTGGATTCTGATGAATTTCAGACCACTTCATAAACCAGTGTAGATCTCTCTCCCTAAGGGTGGTTTGAAATTCTATCAACTTCCCCACATCTGGTGTCTTTCGTGCCCTCCATATGGCCTCGTAGAGATAACAGTGCTATTCGACATCGTCGTTACCCCTCCCAGAGAACGTTGGGTATTGGGTAAGTGATCCTGCCATGTTCACTTGAGTAGGTGTTACTAGAATGAAGTCGTTAGTTCCTGGTTGTGATATGGTGCCACTAGAAATTCTACTACCAGTATGTATTACTGCTGGAGACTGAATACTATTTAACTTACTCAATTCACATAACTTAACAAAAAATTCACTTAGTGGTTGGTAAAGCACTAGGGGAAGGTTGGGACTATAGCTACTTGAACTTTGGGGAATAGGAGTACCTTGAGATATGAACGTCGACCTTTCTTGGAATAGGTGCTCCATTGCAGTGTGCAACTCCACATCGGACATCTCCTCGGGGTGCGCGTCTACATCTTCTCTGCTAGAATTATTTCCTTTCTCCTTCTGGGCTAGGTTCCTACATACCTGCTGAACTTCTTTAGCGGTCCCTTCTATATCATAGGGACCCACCCGACTTTCCCCATCCTTCGTCATTTGAGGCACCTCTTCTTGGTCCTTTCGACTACTTTCATGTCTCTTCAACTGCTTTATTACCCTTTCTCGCCACCTCTCAGCGATTTGTGCCGTTCGATGTGCTCGTCATTCCCTTAGCCTATTAGAGGTCTCAACATCCATACTCCTACTCCCCTTTTTTCACTGTTCTTGTAGCATTACTTCCTCAGTTCCTTCCCCCAGCACCGGAGTTTTACGCTTCCATCTCAGATTTTTGGAATTCCATTAGTCCTTCATCTACAATCAAGGCTTTAATCCACAACAGAATTTCCTTCAGCAGTTTCCCCTGTAACCTGTATTTGAATATATCCTCTACTCTCGAAAAGGACTGGTAGCACTCTGCTGCAAACTCCACTATATATCCGTCTAAGGTAGATTCCACCCAATAACCTACAGCTCGGGTCAACTCAGTATTTAACCGATGAAGGGCCACCAGATCTCCGTGTACCCACTTACGGTAAACCTTCCGCAACTTTCTTTTGGTTACTTTGGTCTGGAGCCTTCGAAAACAGTTGTATTTTTCTTCTGGGAACTTTCCCCAAAATATCTCATAAATGTTGCTGGCAGATTTAGAAAACAGAACCCGATCTTTGATTATTTTCTCCCTCTCTTGTCTCAACTCGGCTTTCTAAGTGATGAACTAATCTAAGTGGTTATCCCACCAACTTCGTATTTCTCTTTTAAATATTCGAGATACCATGATCTAGCTCCCAAATGAAATTTCAGGTCCTGGCAACGGAACCATTTGTTGGCGAAGAAAAGGGTCTCTTATGCAAGACCCGAGTTCGGCTTAGAGGCCAATAAAGATTTTGTTGTAGTCTAGCACCATGCCGGCATTTCCACCCTGCTCCAAGGAATAGAGAGTCTCACCCGAGGTGTGCCACGACCTTACTAAGGTAGGGAGAAGATTGATGTCGATATAACGTATTAAATAGATATATATACGAACCAGAACTATCTCAGAACTTTAGCAAACACAACACTAACTGGATAATATTCTTTAGAAACACATTTCGAAAGACAGTCCATAAAAAATTTAAAAATACTCTCACATCAATCAAACTGGATTACAACATATAATTGGAACTTAAATCTCTGTTCATATTATAATTTTCTTATCAGCAATAGACCCTTACAATTCTCCTTAACATGATCTTTAACCAAACAGATTACAAGGAAGTCCTATCTAATGGACTGGATCATAGATATACAGAGAAATAGAGAATGGAACAATGTGAATAGAGCTCTCCTACGACTTTTGTTCGCTCCTTCCTCCTGTGCCAACCTCTCTCTCTGTTCAGTCGGCTGCCTATTTGTTTTGCTGCCAGTGCAACTGACAGTTCTTCCTTTCTTCTCACTCGACTGTCTTCTACTTCTCTCTATTCATCGGGAGTTCTACTGTGTGTCCCCGGACACATTATTCTACCATCTGTGCTTACTCCCACAACAGTCGTGCCACCCGTTCTTCCTTCCTTCGCAACCTTGACAGCTCCCTTGCTATTGTGGTTGCGTCCAACCACGTACTATCTGCAACTCACAAAACTGTCTGTTTTCAAAACAAGGGCCCCAACATTTATGATCTTGCACAGGTCAACATAAAAGTTCAATTAGAAATAACTGGGGTGCAAGTAGATGTAGAATAAATGAGATAAAGAAAACAAAGACGTATTAAATAAGAATACCGAAGTAAAGTTGGAATTAAAGAACAAGAAATAGGTTTGTAGAATGTAAAGTTCGAAGAAAAAAGAAAAAAAAAGAAGAAGCTTATACAACACAGAGTTGAGAACAACATGCACCAATATGAAGAAGAAAAACAAGTCTTTGAGTTGATCTATGTATTTTAATACTAAATGACACTTGGAAAAATGGGAAGTAGTTGTTTAATTAAGGGGAGTGTTGGAGATAATTACTCTCAGTTAGCTCATAGTTCTGTAGGTTTAAATTGAGTCTGAATCTAAGAAAAATTAGTCATGCATGTGTGAGTTAATATTACCACGTTTATTGCTAACATTTTTTATTCTATTTAATCATATAACTTCAAGAAATTAATAGAATGAATTAGAGTCATAAAGAAACACATATATTCTACTATTGGGAAATTTCCTCCTCTGTCTATTAAAAATTACATATTATTATTTCATTAGATGAACAATTTTCAACTTAAAATTACTTATGTAATAATTTTCCCACATAATATATAAATTTTCATCTATAAATTATCAAATTAATTGAAAACAAACACTCTAATAAAAAACCTCAGCCACTCTTACAACAAACCTAGAATGTACAATTTCCTCAACTAAACAATTTTATTTATTTATTTCTTTATTTTTTCATATGAAAAAATTTGGTGTATATTATGCGCCAGTGCATGTTCAAAATATATAGAAGTTATCCATTTGTTACAATATTTCATACAAACTAAGATATGTTTGGTAATAGTTCATCTGATACCACATTGTATATCCTGTAGATCTATGCAGAAATTTTTTGAAGTCCTCCCCAAATACACTAGTAAAAATGGTTCATTTTATACCTTGCAGCACGATCCTGCCCTAAAAGTTTACTAAAAAATATTTCAAAAATATTTATAGTTTTCACATCGATGTTCTGCAAATGAAAAAAGAGCAACATAAAAATAAAACAAGAAAAAAAGAACAATATTAATTTCCATCCAATGATAGCACATTGTATGTTCACGGGGCAGGTGTAGTGCCCACAACCACCCTCACACCCGCTATGATGAGAGAGTATTGGATGTATCCGAAGGCATCCATTAAACCCATCTTTGACAATTAATCTTCCAATGAATTTCTCTCCCTGTATATATATGAACAAAGTTGATATATCTAAAGGATGTTCGTAGCTCGTTTATCCTGTGCATCCAGGACCGAAACATATGTGTGGTGAAATTCGTGTCTCTGTTGAGGTGTTGTATGATGACCTGTGAGTCCCCATATACATGTAAAGTATCTAGTGATGGTTTATTTGCAAACCATAATAAGCCCCGCAGTGCAAGAGCCTTTTCCCTTGTGTTTGTGCCCGTAACCCCATTCCAATGAATCTTGTATTGAGTAGTGGGATCCAATCGAATCCATACACCACAACTGCAGTTGTTCCTCTGTGAATATCCCTCAAAATAACCATCAGGAAACCGTATTTTATGTGCCATAGCCCTAATAGACAAATCTCGAGGATTTCAATATGGCATTGTATGTTCCTCGATCCACATGAGAACCTTTTGTAAAATGTTGTGTATTGAGATTTTTCGGCCCTAAAAAATGTGACCATTTCTAGCTTTCCATATTTCCAACACCATATAAAATGGGATGGTCTTATTCTTCCCTCCCCTTTCAAGCCACCACATGTAGAATTCATGTAAATTTTTTAAATTCCAGTATGGAATGTCTGAGAGTAGGAATATATCACTCCATATTTTCTTAGTGATAGGGAATTACATAAATATATGTGAGTTACATTCTGATGCATCATAACATATGGAGAATTGGCCTGGGCCATGAGTCTCCATCTTGTTCAATTTATCCCATGTTAGGTTCATGTTATTCCATACCAGGAAATTAAATAAAGTGATTTTGTGGGGAATGTGAAGTGGCCATACCTTTTTAAACCAACTTTCTTGCAATCCTTTGTTGGAGAAGAAGAAGTGTTTATAAATTTTAGCAACCAACATGCCCTTTGTGTTTAATAAACACACCCAAGTGATGGTGTCTGACTCGCATGCGTTTTATATAATCAACTATCTGAGGGCATTGGTATACATCCTCCATCCTGTGTGTAGCCTCAGTGGAATGTTCATGTCCCTCGCAGACTGCAATATCGAGTTGTATGAATCCCATTAATCTATAATCTGTTGTACATAGAAGATACCCTTGAGTGTATGTGGTGCAACAATTGATCCGACATTCTTTTTTCCCCCTCAAATTCCTTAATTCGATCAATCCCATTGATGATATTGTATCCATCTACAAATTACTAGACCATGCGTTGTGAGAACATGGTATTTATGATTTGAAAGTTGTGCCATATGTATGAACCCATGGGCCTTCCAAGTATCCCATACATGTAACAATCAATAATATTGTGCCCCCTCATATACTTTGTGAATGTCTCGACAAATTCCATTAGTATGAAGACCACACCATAGTGATTTCAGTAGAAGGGCTCGAACGAATTATTTTGTGTCCAATAATCCAAATCCCCCAACTTCCTTTGGTAATTGTATCTTATCCATATTGATCAAATGGTATTTAACATGTAATTTGTGTCCAACCCAAATAAACTGTGAAAACATGCCATTTATATTTTCTACAATGGCAACCAGAAGGTTGAATAGGTGAGCCCAATAAGTGACCATTTGTTGTAATACCACCTGTACCAATATATATCTCCCTTGAAGGGAAAACCAATGATGAGTCCATGCCTAAATCCTCTTTCTAATTTTTTCCAATATCCAAAGTGATTCTTCATTTTTATACTTTGCAGGATTTAATTTATAGCCCAGGTATGTGATGCCATTCACCAATGGTCCATAGCCATAGTTAAATAGGTTTGCAATCTCTGATATGATAGCCATGTCTCCCTCTAAGTGATATAGGTGAGAATTTTCTCCATTTTCCATAAGTCCAATTGCTCTTCAAAACCGATTAAGGATATGGTGTAAATTTCTCCATATATTCCTGCACATCATATCAAATAACAATATGTCATCCAAAAATATGTTTTGTGTGACATATCTATTCATGCATATCTAGACACCCCTGCATAGTCCCATAGTGCTACTAGAAGCTCAATTTTTCTAACTAAAATAGTCCATGACCAGAATGAATAAAAGTGGTGATAATGAGCACCCCTGTGGAAGTCCTCGCCCAACAACAAAAAATTTCTATGGATAGCCATTTATCATGATCAAAAATTGAGCTCCAGTAACACATGCCATTATCCACTTAGTTATATGATTATTGAGCCTAATCTTTAATAAGGTTAATCATAGGAATGCCTAGTCCAGATAGTCATATGCCTTGCATATATCGGTCTTCATCACAAGTTTCAATAGTTTCTTGACATGTATTGAATGAATGGTTTCTAGTGCGATCTCCACCGTGTCATGTATGAGCCTGTTATCTAGAAAACCAGATTTTTCATTGCTCATATGCTTAGAGAATATATCTTTAAGATGTTCAACCATGATTTTTGATATGAGTTTATACACAATGTTGCATAGGGAGATGGGCCTGTAGTATCAGAACGTCATGATTTCAGCCTTCTTGTGGATCAACATAATGAACGTGGATTTTATGGATCCATTGATGTATCTCCCAATACTAGCTTCTTAAACCATGTCCAACATACCCTTTTTTAGTAGATCGAAGAAGAAATGAAAAATTCTACAGTCCAGTCATCCGGGCCTGGAATTTTTTCGTGCATGAAATATTTGAGGTTTTTAATGATTTCCACCATGTCCACCAGTTTAAGAACCAATAAAATCACCTCCTCATTGAACATTTGTGGGTATTCAGATATACCCCACAACTGGTCATCAATGTTTACCTGCTCACGATATCAAGAAAAGGTATGGAAACGTAAGACAACATCCTCCCATATATATGAAATTTTGTGTAACATATTCCCATCCCGAAAAAAATTTCACAAATGGATTCCCACGACCTCCTATGATTTTCCAGATGGTTGAAGTATTTAGGCCCCCCTCCTTGAGCGAGATGGCACAACTCTTGAGTTGCCAAGTGGCCTCCTACATCAGAAATATATGTCGCTTTTGGAGCTCAAGGGCTTTCATTTGATCCATTGTATCCAACGAAGAACTATCACATTCTATCTCCCCCATTAGAGATTTAATATCTCGATAAATATTATGTATCTCCGATATGCAAACCATTTTCTCCAGATCCTTCAATAAAGTGGTGAGGTACAAACTCGGTGATATGTCCAATCCCCGGGAGTGTGTTTTGAGGTAGTTCGTGATAAGGACAACAAACCCTGCATCCTGTTTCCAAATATGGTTGAACTTGAATGGAATTACCATGCGCAACTTCTCCCATTTCCATTAAAATATTATAGGGAGGTGATCCGATATATGTACTCTTATAATTCGAGAGCTCAAATAATCCAAAATGCCAGTTAGATTTTCATGAGCCAGGAATCAATCCAGGCACTTTGCAATGTGCACATCGCCCTTCCTACCATTAAACCAGGTTGGATCACTTTTTCGGGGTGCTATATCCTACATGTGGTATGACAGGGAAATATTTATAAGTCTGTCAGCCAGTGGATCCTAACATCTTTGGGCTCCCCAATATTCCTGTTGAGAAAATGTGGCGTTGAAGTTTCTAACCACGATAAAGGAATTAATATTGAAAATTCCTCACCAGTCCATCCTGTCCCAAAAATCCCCCCTATCCACATATGGACCATACAAATTGAGGATATGGACACAAGATGAGTATCCCCGGATGTAGCCTAAAAGTAAAATCCCTGCAAAGAGCTTGTATGTCGTGAAAGTGGCCCATTTGGGGTCCCATAATTAATCCAGACTTATGCAGGAACACAATAAAATATAGAAATACACATAAATGTAGAGATTCAATAGAAATAATACTTCATTTCATTAATATATCATAGTTGAAATATGCTTAGAGATAGAATGAAAATAAACTAGCTAGGGCATTGGTAACTTATCTATGAGAAGAGATGTGGTGGCTACATGCCTCTGAATTGTGTTACAATGAGACTCGAAGGCCTATTTATTATTTACAAACAATGGAAAACCCTAAAAATCCCAAAAAATTAATACTATGAGATGAAATGCCAGAATATGGGTCCCGTTGGGGTAAATTGGTACATCAATTTCCTCTGGTCGTAACTTTAGCATACTATCTCTGTTTGATGCACATGATACAATGTTAGAAAGATCTATTTGAGGATTACAAATGATGAGAGTGAATATTATGTCTCCAAGTGAATATAAATTCTCTGAATCATATTTTATAGAGTTTTTTTCCACAAAAAACGTCATTTGGGGCCTCAAAACGTCTCTGGAAGTTCAGGACCTGAAAAACAGCCAAAAAATTAAATTGTGCTACAATTAAGGAAACTAAAAAACTGAAAGAAACAATGGTATGGGTATAAGTGGAATAGGAGGGTGGCCACCAATATATACTTGGATCATTCCTTCTCCCTTAGGAAGAAATGGTCCCCATTGCATTGAGTTCCTCCACAAAATGAGGAAACTTCTGTTGCACTTGGTCCCTGGTGAGCCACTTTCCCTGTTGAAGGGGTTGGCCTTATTTGACAACTCGATATAGTTGGATCGTATGCTAGTGGGTGTTATTAATATGTGTGTCCATAATTTGATTAGTCGTGGCTTGTTCCATGCAATCTGGGTTTAACTCTATTGGTGTGAGTTGTTCTGCCATGTCGGATGTGTCCAGTAGAGGTGGAAAGTAGGGCTGAAGGTGGTCCACATTGAACACTGGGTGCATCCAAAGGAATGGTGGAATACTGAGATCGAAGGAATTTCTCATACAACCTTGGTGATGGTGTATGACCCATATCAGAGCAGGCAAATCTTGCGGTGGGGTCCAACGAGGCGCTCCTTCTACAAATGTAGCCACACTTTCTCACCCACCTGGAAGTTATGTGGTACCCGATGTTGATCTTGCCGCTACTTGTAATTACCATTGGCTCTGTCCAATATGTCATGAACCTGTTGGAAGATGTGTTGAGTGTGCTCAGTGAAGTTTTTCACCTTGTCAACTTCATACTGGACAAGAGCCAAATTTACCCGAGTAGTTGCAAATGGATTGGCTAAGTCAATGGGACATAGTGGCTTGAATCCCAAGCCCACCTGAAAGGGGATGTTGTTAGTTGAGTAGTAGAGGGCCTAGTTATAGTTGTGTTGTACATAGGGGAGGCTCTCATCCCATGTGCGTGGATGCTTTGAGTTGTAAATGTGCATAACGTGTACGATCATCCTGTTGACGACCTCTATCTAGCCATTAGATATGGACTTGGTGAGCTTGGTGTCCAGTATTGACCAAAGGCTGGACCAAAATGTACTAAGGAACCTGTTGTCCCGATCTGAGATGATAGGTTGTGGGATCCCAAAGTGTACCCACACTCATTCAGAGAAGAATTTAGCAATGGCTTCTATTGTGATATTCTTATTACAAGGAGCCATAATAGCCATCTTCGAGAATCTGTCGACGACCATGAAAACACAGTAATTTCCATGCTTAGTAGAAGGAAGGCCCAACATGTAATCCATGGAGATAGATCCCCAAGTTTGACTAGGGGTAGGCAATGGAGTATAGATGCCTTGCATCTTAATGGTTGGTTTGGAAATGGCACAGGTAGTGGAGGACCTGATGTACTTCCCGACATCCTATTGAAGGTTTGGCCAATAGAGATAATTCTGTAGTACTGCCACTTTTTTCTTGACCTCGAAATTCCCAATGACCCAATTGTAGTGTGCTTCCCAAATCATCTTGGAACACTCGCTTGAAGGAACATAAAGGTGTCCTAAGTGACATAGCAGTACATCCTGGAGGTGAAAATTTGGAACTCGGTTACCCTCCAAGAGCGTCTTGTATGTGTGGTTAAATTATGGATTGTTGTTGTAGAGAAGCGGCCAATCATAAGTCTTGTGCCCACAAGAGTTGAGAATGGTGGTTAGCGCCACGATTGGTGGTCAGCTGAGGAAGTCTGCAACATTATTGGTGTTTCCCTTCTTGTACTTGATTTTCAAATGAAACTATTGTAGACATGTAAACCACTTCGGATGGTGATCATTCTATAACTTCCCTTGTGTTTTTATGAAATTTAGGGGTCATTGGTCTATGTGGATGACCGTTTCCTTCCCCAAAATGTAACGGTTCCATTTTCGGAAAGCATGCACAATGAAATACATCTCTTTCTCATAAGTGGGATACTTCCAATTTGTGTCAAACAGTGTCTCACTGTGATATGCCACTAGATGCCCCTGTTGAGTAAGATTTTCCCCAATAGCATAGTCATAGACATCTGTCTCGATCTCAAATGGTTGTTGCAAGTCTGGTAATGTGATAACTGGGGAAGAGCAGAGGTGATGTTTCAACTCTATGAAATCTTTTTGTTGAGATTCAGACCAATTTTTTTTTTTAATTTCACTTCTCATTTAGTGACTTGACATAAGGGCCAAGTGATATGAGAGAATCCCAACACGAACCTGCGGTCTAAATTAGCAAGATCCAGAAATCTGCGGTGATCTTATAGAGTGTTTGGGGCTAGCCAATCCCGAAAGACTTGGACCTTGGTTGGATCGACATACACCCCCCTCTCATAAATAATGTATCCCATAAACTGAACCTGAGTCATGCCAAAAGTGTACTTCTCCAAATTAGCACACAACTTGTGTTGCCACAGTGTTTGGAGGACATGTTGGATGTGGTGGAGGTTCTCTTCCCAAGTCTAGCTAAAGATCAAGATGTCATCCAAGTATACTACTAAAAATGAGTTGGTGAATGGACGCAAGATGTCATGCATTAGCCTCATGAATGTTGCAGGAGCATTCGTCAACCCAAAAGGCATGACCATCCATTTAAGCCCTAACTCCTTATACCCCAACCTCATTGGAGACATGCAAAGAAGGATCAAGAAAGAGCAGGACGCTCTTATACCACTAATCCGAACTTATGAAAGAATGCAATAAAATACATAAATACACATAAACGCAGATATGTAGTAAAAATAAGACTTCATTTCATTAATATCTCATAACTAAAATATGCTTACAGACATAATGTAAATAAATTAGCTAGGGCGCTAGTAGCTTATCTCTAAGAAGATATGTGGTGGCTACATGCCTCTGAATTGTGTTACAATGGGGCTCAAAGGCCTATTTATTATTGAAAAATAATGAAAAACCCCAAAAATCCAAAAACCTAACCTTAGGAGATGAAACATCAGACTATGGGCCCTGTTGGGGTAAATTGGTACATCAATTTCTCGGGGTCGTAACTTTGGCATACTATCTCCATTTGACGCACATGATACATTGTTAGAAAGATATATTTGAGGACTACACCCTATAAAAGAGAATATGAAGCTAGGACTCACTGGTTTCCCCAAAAAATGTCGTTTAAGGCCTCACTACGGCTCTGGAAGTTCACGACCCAAAAAACTTCCAAAAATAGTAAATTGTGCTACAATTAAGGAAACTGAAAAACTGGAAGAAATAATGGTGGGGGTCAAAATGGAATAGGCAGGTGGACACCAATATCCACTTGGATCAATAATTTAGTTAAACCACTGGATAATCCATCATAATCTATGGCTGTCATATGCCATTTCGAATAAATGTTCCCAAAGTATGGAATGACACAATGAGTACTAGTCATTGATTCCTAAATTAAGATTAAAAATGGACTCAGAAAATAAAAAAAAATTGTAAGAGAGATGTGTTTTTTTGCAGTCTCCCAATCCCCACATATTGATCAATATACAATTCATGGGGGGGTGGGGGGGGGGGGGGGGGGGGCGTTGCCAGTGGCCAGCGGTGCTGCAAGGGCCTCAGAATAAGAGGATGCGATGCAGATATCAAACAGAGACATAAAATCCAAAATATTGAGGGATCAATCGAGCAGATATTTTTCACGCTTCTTCTTCTTTCTCTGAGTAGTGATGTTTTGAGTAGGGTTAGGGCTAATACAGATAGTCGGAGAAGTGGATAGACCCTTATAAAATGAGAGTGATGACAGATCCTACTCAAAGTCATGCCATAGAAATTTGATGTCGATCCCTATGTAATTATGGGGGGAACATCCGACAGAGGCTTATCTTGAGGAGTAGGTCCAATGTGGGGAGGGGTGGTGCAATAATTTTGCAGAGGAGTATATGTTAACCGACTAGGCTCCAAAAAAATTGATTGGGATATAGGCGCCAATAGTCCAAACTCCGTAATATGCATCAAAGTTGTGACCGGGGGATGGCGATGGAGGGTTGTTGATTCCATTACCACATATGAGGGTCTACAAGGTGGTGGTTCAATGATGGTCCGTAGAGGAGGAGATGGGGAGTGATGAGGCGACGGAGGGGTAGAGGAGGGCCATGGATGGATGGGGGGGGATATATATGAGGAAATCCAGCGACGAGAAGTGCCAACCAAGAAATGAGGTGGATAATTTACATCAAAAATAATTTGTTCAATATCAATAGGGTTTGAGGTACCTATAGGTCATCCACATGCTCTTTTTTTGGTGGATTATCACTGTTATAATTCATGTCTGAATTTCCCTCTATGACGTTGAGGGAAGTTCTGATGCAGATGTCTCGTCCTGTGGAAATTGAGACAATTGAATGGGAGAAACCAATATTTCATCAGTGGAAAAACATTCCCCAAGCCAGGTTCATTTTCCCTGAAAATCCTCTCGATAATTGCATCTCCACTAAGACCTGAACAATCCTCTTGTTATGTGCTCCGTGGCACTTTTGGTTGACGTATAAATACTTGCTGATCGAATTCCCAATTGCCTCCAATGCCCTATGTGTCCAAAAATCTAGGGGGAGGCCTAGAAGTTTAACCCAGGTATAATGATCCTTCTGCGTCTCATGTAAAGGATTAAACCCAAAAAACCAGGAGTGCAAAGAGAGGAAGCTACATCCTCGTACCCATGGCATCCCTAGTATCTTCCGCAAATCTTCATGGTGCATGAAGTGGATGTTGTACCACGATCACATGAGCCTGCTAACCTTAGAAGGATATCCACTGCATGGGAAAGTTTTAAAATATGTGTAAGTATGTCACATACTCAAAAAAATAATAAAAATAATTTTCTCTCATGTCTACCAAATAAAAAATAAAAATTAAATAACCATATAAATAAACAATGAAAAAACTATTAACAAAACAATTAACTCAGTTGTTGATATTTCACTTTCACTCTTCAAGTAATAAATATAATTTTTTCGATGTATATCTCAAATGATATAAATTTAGAGAGTTAAAACATCCAATGTGAGATATAGGATGTTATGTAATCATTATAACATTCAAAAAATGCAATTTTAAAAGTAAAAAATTACACATTTATTTTTGCATTTTAAAATAAATTTGCAACAAAAGAAATTTGATCCCTCTAGTCTCATGTTATATCTGTGTTTTAGATGGATCTATGTTGTTAATATAAACAATGATTTAGATGGATATATGTTGGACCCAAAAAACTACCAAAAGTAGTAAATTGTGCTACAATTAAGGAAACGGAAAAATTGAAAGAAACAATGGTGGGGTCCAAGTAGAATAGGCAGGTGGCCACCAATAACCACCTGGATCAATAATGCAGTTAAACCACCAGAAAATCCATCAGAATCTGTGGCATTCATATTCCATTTCGAATAATTTTTCCCAAAGTATGGAATGACACGACTAGTACTAGTCATTGTTTCCCAAATTAAGATTAAAAATGGACACAGAGAATAAAACAAATTTTTGAGAGAGATATGTTTTGTGCGGTCTCCCAATCCATGCATATTGAGTGATATACAATTCATGTGGAGGGGGGGGGGGGGGGTTGTAAGTGGGCGAAAATTCTCAAAGGGCCCGGGAGTAAGAGGATATGATACAGATATCACAAAGACATAGATTCCAAAATATTGAGGGATGAATCGAGCATATCATTTTCACGCTTCTTCTTATTTGTCTGGGTAGTGATGTTTGGAGTAGAGTTAGGGATAATGAAGATACTTATAGAAGTAGATAGACCCTTGTAAATCTAGAGCGATGACAGTTCCAACTAAGGGTTATGCATGAGAAATTGGATGTCGCTCCCTATGGAATTATGGGGGGATATATCCGACAAAGGCTTATCTGGAGGAGTAGGTCCAATGTGAGGAGGGGTGGTGCAAGAATTTCGTAAAGGAGTAGACGATAACTGACTGGGTCCAAAACCAAGTGGTTTAGATATAGGCACCAATAGTTCAAACCCCATAATAGGCATCGAAGTTGTGATTAGGGGATGACGATGAATGGTTGGTGATTCCATTCTTGTAGATAAGGTTCTGCAAGGTGGTGGTTCAATGATGATCCATAGGGGAGGAGGTGAGGAGTGATGAGGTGGTGGAGGGGTAGAGGAGGGTCATGGATGGATGGGGGGGGGGGGGGGGGATGGGGGATGTAGATGAGGGAATCCAACGATGGGAAGTTCTAACCAAGAAATGAGGTGGATAATTTCCATCAAAAATAATGTGTTCAGTATCAGTAGGGTTGGAAGTACTTGCAGGTCATCCCCGCTCTCATTTTTCAGTGGATTTTCCCTGCTAGGATTCGCCTCTGAATTTACCTCTATGACATCAAGGGAAGTTTCGATGCAGTTGTCCTGTCCTATGGAAATTGAGACAACGGAATGGGATAAACCACTAGTCTAGGTGTTGTTGGTGGAAAACCATTTCCCAAGCGAGGTTAATTTTCTCGGGCAAGCCTCTCGAGAATTGCATCTCAACTAAGATCCAGACTATCCTCTTGTTATGTGCTCTGGCACAGGTTTGGTCGATGTAAAAAAACTTGTTGATAAAATTCCTAATTTCCTCCAATACCTAACGCATCCAAAACTCCAAGGGGAGGCCCGAAAGTTTAAACTAGGTATAATTATCCTTTTGCGTCTCATGTAAAGGATTAAACCCGAAAAACCAGGAGTGCAAAGAGAGGAAGCTACGTCCTCGTACCCATGGCATCCCCATTATATTCTGCAAATTTTCTTGGTGCATGAAGTGGATATTGTACCATGATCACATGAGCCTGCTAACCTTAGGAGGATATCCCATAATCGATGTCCATTTCTCAACCACCCATGTCCGCATATCCGATTCCAGCATGCCACCAGAAAATCAGTCACCGATGAGTGTTGTCCGTTGAAGACTTGCAACCCTATCCCACATAATGTGACATCTCAGGCCCATAAGATTAGTAGCAGGTGCAGGTTTCAAAGGTCTCGCAGAGTTTTGGTGGTTTTGTTGATGACAATGCCGAGCCGATGGTTGATACTCCTGATTGCATGCATGATCGCAAGGTGTATGGTGGATCTATTGAGGGATATCGTCTAGGGGATGTAAAGTGGTGGTACATTCCACATTTAGATTTTCCTGTATGAATGCCTCATGGGACTTCACATCCACATTGAGATTTTCCAGGATGTCATCCATGTGGTACATATAGAGGTCAATGAGAGTTAAATGTTACATGGAGCTAGTAGGTGAATCAAGTGTTATTTGATCGAGGCATCATTAAAGTCTCATAGATTTTCCTAGTCCCACCACCCCTGAATTAAATAACTAGTGTAGAAATTATGTCAATCTTGTTGAAGCGCCGCCCAAATCCTATCAGGACTAATGATTTCTGGCAACATTAAATAGTGACGAGAGGCATATGATGCCCAAGCGGTCCAGTCCATCATATTTAACTGATCCAACACATTAAAAAAAATAGGAATATACACTATATGTCAACATTGTTTAAATGCAAAGTTGTAATCTCGATCGAAATATAGTAAATGTAAGATATCCTCATATCCTTGAGCCAACTCCACCGAATATTGCACATGCCCACTGCATCAGAAAGTTTTCAAACATCCTGGAAAAGTTGGGAGTCCCAGAAAAACCAGTTGCTAATCCACAACAGATAAATATTAAAATATCTAATGTCCATAGAGCCAACCTACTAGCAACAACAGGAACACCACCATCCTTTGAAAATCCACTATTAGTGGCATAGTCACACACCAATGCTTTTGCAGGGTCGAGATATAATGAATGTATCATTCTTTTTTTTCCATAAACCCTTGAAGAATGAATGTAATAAACTTATGTCCCCTTCAATTTCCCCCACAATAAGGTGGTTAGGATTTAGAATCCTGCCCAAGCAATAATACATCCCTAGATAAATTATAATGCAACGCCTTCACATCTTATAAACATGAAATATAGTAGAACCCTAGATGGGTGGTTATGCCCTTTCCACCACACCCGAGTCAAACTGTTCCCATACCCACACCATCCTAGTGGATGTGTCAGAATGGATAGTGAGCATATAAAAAAAGAACACCATATCTATTATAATTTAGGAGGATAGATTTAATGAGCCATAGGTATTCATGAAAGTCTAAAGCCCGCATCCATGTCCATAGTTGCCTCCTTTCTGCCTTCAACACTACTCCTCATTTATGCTGCAAATTCTTTTTTGTTTTATGTGTATACACTTTCCTATGTGTTTATATTATCCAAAATAAACATCCCTATAATTAAACCAATATGAATTGTTTTACACATATAAGACTCTTCACTTCATTGTTCATTTTTCTTTTAGTTTCATCATTGATTTCATGTCTAGGTTCAACTTAACCATGCTCTACATCGTTGCCTTCACCATTCATGTGAGATCCTCAATTTTTGTTTTTAGTTACAGGATTTTTGTAGAGATCACATGCACATTCTGATACTAATATTCTCAAGTATCAAAATTTTAGATTAATCTCAAGACTTGTTATGTCCTATTTGCATTTTTAATTAAATTGATTAATTAAAAAAAAATTATATGAATATGAATTATAGTTTTTTATGGCATATTGAGTTAATAAGTCATGATATTGGAGCATGGTATTATAACTAACCCTATGTATGTATAAGTGAAGTATGTCCATGGTTAAATTCGGTGAATCTCCATAGTTAAAATCTTGTTATATGGTATTTTTTAATATATATATATATATATATATATATATATATATATATATATATATATATATATATATATACACACACTCTTTTAATAATTAACAATAATAATCTAAAATGAAATCATAATTTAGTGAAGTTCACTAAAAGGAAAAGACCATCTAGCGGAGGTTATAAAGGAGGTTTTTAGTGTTATAAAATTGGCCAAAATTGTCAAAAGAACATCTCCTACAACATGCATTTTTGGTAATAGAGGTTTTGGCGGAGCTTTTAATGGAATTTCATCACAACTAAAAAAACTTGGGCAGCCGGAGGTTATTATAGATGTTTTTTTCATCAGTGTGCTACTAAGGTTTCAACACACCGATGCGTGTCATATAAATGGTCACCCCGGGGTGAGCGAAGGTGCATGCACCAGGCAGTAAAGGTATACAACTGCATTGGGTGCACTGTAGATGATACAATGTACGTGGCCATCCTAATTGGTATTGGGATTTGTGCGGTGCCCATATGTCGTATCAACACATCAGTACGTAGTCTTATAGAGGCGCATCGGTGAGCAGTATTAGACAAACGCATCGATTGTTATAATTCATATTATTATTTGTGTGGTCACACAGGTCATTGAAATGCACCGGTGCACAGTCTCACATAAAAGCACCAGTGCGCAGTATCGCATAAACACACTAAGATTATAATTGGTATTTGTATTTGTGCGGTGCCCGTAGGTCGTACAAATGCACTGGTGCACTGTATCATACAAACACACTGGTGTACAGTAACTAACATGCATCGGTGTTCATTTTGTATTTTTTAGAAACATCGACCTATGACAGTGCAGTTATTGTGATTTTTTAAAATTCATTACTCATCAAAAATCGACACATATTATAACAATATTCATATTAATTAAATTTTTATTAATGCATTTGAATGTGATGTTTGGATTAATTTATTATATCATATCATAATTATTGTGATTTTTTTAAATTCATTATTCATCAAAAGATGACACATATATTATAACAATATTCATATCAACTAAAATTTTATTAGTACATTTGAATGTGATGTTTGGATTAATTTGTTATATCATATCATCATATTTCACATCTCTTCATTATAATATTTAATCATCCATAAATTTAATCGTTCTTCATTACATTTCACAGGTAATAAATGGAGAATACTGTGAGAATAAATAAATATTAATATATATATATATATATATATATATATATATATATATATATATATATATATATATATATATATAAGGCAATCTTGTCATACAAAATGGGACAGTTATTGGTATCCCTTTGTCTTTCAATTGGGACACTATGTCCATTACATTAAATAAAATGTCTAATTTCATAGACAAATATTTCAAAAAATATAATGCCATGCTTTGATATCCAAACATAATGATCATTATTATTCACTTAAACTGTTGTCACTGCTCGGGCTACTTTCATGACTTGGGTTATTTTCATGAATGTTTTGTTCACAGTGTTTATTGTTTTCTTCTTCTTCACCTTCCATCTACAAACATAAAAATAAATTGTAATGAGAGTATATACATTGGTGAGAATAATGAAAATTTCAATATTAAATAATATACATCAATGTAAATAGAATATAAAAGATGTACCATAGCAGCAATTGACTCATGAACTATACACATTCTTTCAAAACCATGTGGTATGCCATCTTTCAAGATTTCATCAGTTGGCACAGTTCCATACTTTGTTTCCTACAAGTTTTATACCCCATAACAAATCATATATTGAATATCAAATATTTTTTTTCTATTAATTATAGGCGGAGCTAAGTAAAATAAGATCGATAAATGCTTACAAATTCCAAAATTAATTTCTAATATGCCAATATATACTCACACCCCGTATTTAACCCAATGTCAATCAATTCGTTTGATGGTTCTTCTTTGTATGTTAGCACCTGTTTGAAGACATTCAATGATGATTTTTGTAAAACAACTTAAAATATAGAAAAATGAAATCTAGTTAAGTTGTTATAAGGAAGTAACAATTACTCACAAACTTAGATATCAACCCTTTTCTTCCTTGTCGTCTTGTTTTATGTGCTGAATGGGTTCCATTTTATTTATTTTTATGCAAGAAGGTACATGAAAATTAATATTTAATGCTAAATTGTTTATTTATTGTACCTAATGATCAAAAACTTCAATGATTACATATTACATTTGAAGCACGTTTTTGTTGAGATGGCTCCTCCTACAATGCAATTTTGTTCACTTCTTTGACCATCTCCTTGTACTCCTTTTTGGACCTTCCTACTGGCATATTTATGATATCAACTCATTCATCTTTTGAGATATTCATAATCTTCCTCAAAATGTCACATGAAAATAAACTATTTAATTTTTATATTGATATATGAAAATTAAATATAACAAAAGTGATACTTATAAATGATATTTATAAATAATTCTAGAAAAACATTTAAAGGAATATTATTTTTTGATTCCTTCTTTTTTTTTTGTACGTTTTTTCTATTAAAAGTTTGACATGTCTCATTGACCAATTCTCTGGAAACTCTTCCTGTAGTTTAGATAAAATTTGTTTCTTAGAATCATCGGATTTATTTTTGTATTGTAAGTGGAAATAACCTCTATACATTAGTTCTACTAAATCCCTCAAAATTTTGTAAAAGTTTTCCCCCTTCCGTTAACCTCCAGCACCACTCCAGATGAGCTAAGGAGAAATTCATTTTCATTTGCATGTTCTATTATTTTCCTTTTCTTAGAGCAACATTCTTTTTCTGATTTGTTGGTCCATGTAGAACATTAGACAAATTTGAATTAATAGATTGTTCGAAACATGTTATCTAATAATGCTAAGTATGTTATTAATGAAAATTATAAAAAGAAACTCATATTGGATCAATAGTATTTTTTCATTCACCTAATTCGTCCATTTGCAACTTTTCCATCAAGATTTTACTCTCTTCTAGTCCTAGATCAGAAATAATCTTATCAAGCTTCGTCATTTTGTGATGATACACAGTAAAAATCTACATATTAGTTAAACTTACATATAGTTCAAAAATAATATTTTTTGTAAAGAATTTACAAAAAACTTGCATTTTTTGCTTTTCTTGATGTGTTATCAGTATTTTTGTTACTTGATCTCTCATCAGCCATTTATTTATCAATATGAAACCTATACCATATCATTCATTAATAAATTTTATAAATAAATTGTCAACTTTTCAGGTTAAAAGAAATATATGAAGAAACCGGTGCGCTTTTCATGGTGTACGTATCGACGTCGGTGCGTGGTGGTTTTATAAATGCACCACCCAAATAGTATAAAACATCGTACGGTGCTCTATTGCAACAAGGAGCACCAGTGCTTTACATGTCAACCACCACATCGATTAACATAAAGAAAATAATAAAAATAGTCTAGAGTTAGTTTTTGTAGCATATGGTGTCGTGGAGGGGGCGGTGTGGCCTATTCTTATAAATGCCCCAGGAAAACAAGGGACCATCGTACAATGCTCTCCGTCAACTAGAAGACCTGGTGCGGTCCGTTATATGTTACATGGTGCATCGATTAACACAATAATTTTTTTTTTTTGCGAAATAGTACGTTCGTGGTGTGTCATAATGAAATAGAGCAATGGTGCCCTATTTTACATATGATGCACGGATTAAAAAAAAATGTTTTTAATTTTTTTTATTAAATAGTATGTACATGGTGAGCTGGGATAATACATCACACCGATGTGCTAGGTTACACACACCGATTATAAAAAAAATCTATTTTTTTTAAATTGACGCAAGGGCCAACATGGATTGGGATCCGACTATGCAAGTTGTTCCATGGGTTGGATGTCATAGATCTATATATAGAAATACAAAACCTATAAATCTAAAATGAAATCCCCTAATTTTGAAATCACAGAAAAATGGAGAAGAAAGGGCAGAAACAAAAAGAATGAAAGATTTAGGGTAAAAATGGATTTTTATTTTTATTTATTTTTTTGTTTCTAAAAATGAACAACAAATTGAATTTTTTTACTTACTGGGAAAAAAAGCTACAGAAAAAGTAAAAAAAAAACAATAAAATTTAATCATGAGATCGTTTGAAATTCTATGCTACAGGGTTTGAATCACCAGAGGTTTGGAATTCTGATTTTCAGAATACTTCTGCTCTCCTACTCTCTTGCTCCAGGTATGTCTCCTACAAATCTATGGCTGATTTTTTTTTTCAAAAATAGTGAAATAACGAAAAGTGTTTAGTATTTAAAGAATTGTTTTATGAAATTAGATTTTCGAAAACATTCCCCCCCCCCTTTTTCAATTTACTTCTTTTTTTTCACTTAAAAAAATAGAGTTGCACTTTTCTTTATTTGCGGTTATTCGTCACTCGTGCATCTGTTGATAACATAACACAGGTTCATATTAACTAAAATGCACCAGTGCAGTTATCTGTACATTAGCACCGATAACAAGAAGTCCATTTTTAAGGCGAAGAAATTACTTTTAGGTGTGTACACCAAAATTTATTGTTGATTTTGCTCAAATGTAGGGAGAAAATATCATAATTATATCGAATGGAAAATTCTTCAAAATCTAGCTCGTTCCATAATATTTCTCAAAGTCCATCATGGAGTTCTCCCTATCCATCTCGAGATGTAATATTTACTTCAGATTTTATTTATATTTTCATTATCTAATTGATTTTATGTTTTTTATCCATGTCAATCATGCACATCTTAATTAAATTTATAATGTATACAAATTTGTAGGTTCATGTAGATTCAGAATTGAGTTTAGATGCACAAAATTTTCAAACAACTCCAAAACGTCGGAAGCTCTTACCAGGAGCAACATATCGCAAGGCACATTTGGTAGATGAAAATGAACAACCGCTTCACCTTGCCAATTGTAACAATATTGCATCTTCTAGCCACAATCCTAATTATTTAGTTTATTTATTAATGTAATTATTTCAACGTCAAACCAATTAGTCATGCAATATTGTCAACTTTCTTACTAATTGATATCTTACTAATTGATATCATATATTTTGTACCAATCGTATTAAAATATTTTTTTTTAAATGATTAGGATTCTAGTGATGATGAGCACCAACCTACCACCTTCCGTTTCACCCCACGACAATGTCAAATCGAGAGAAGACTAAATTAAGAGAAAAAATCCGAGAGGAACGATACCAATAATGGCTGAATCAACCTCTGATTTAATTCCCGCTACATCCAGATTCACCAATTAGGAATGACTACAACAATAGTAGTTATTCACAAGCCGACAATGGAGGCAATCAAATAGAGGTTGGTATGGATAATTACTTAAGGGATATGACTTCCATGGAAATAATGTTGTTATATGCATTCCAAAACAGTGATCAGCTAGGGGATGATGCTCATATCACTGACACCTTTTTCGAAAGCCTTAAAATTGTTTCCACCACCCCTCTCTTTCCACCTAGTGGTCATTCAAAGTCTACCCAATTGGGGACAATGATGTTACTGTACAACTTGAAAGAAAAGTTTGGCTTGTTGAATGCATGTTTCTTGGAAATTTTGAAGTAAGTTACCATAAAGTCCTCCCTTATATAAATTTTAGAAGTATATTAATTAAACAATGAACATTAAAAAATGGTAAATTCTATGAACGTTAATAATTATATCAGCATTAATGTACATTTATTAATATTTTCCATGATCACCAACTACAGGTTATTCAAAGATAAGTTTCTTCTGAGTGATAATGTCTTGCTGGGTAGTTGTGAAGACACAAAAAAATTGTTGAAAATGTTTGGGGTTGAGTACATATCATATCACGCATGTCCAAATGATTGTATTCTATATAGAGGAGAATATGTAGACAAAGAGATATGTCCTAAATGCCGACATGATAAGTATGATAAATAAAAAAAGAAGGGTAAAACACAAAATCCTCCTTTTAAGATATTGAGGCACATGTATATAATCCCAAGGATTCAAAGTCTCTTTCGTCATAAAGAATTAGCTATGTTGCAGGGATTGCATGACTCACATAGAAGTGAGTTGAGAGTTATGCAAATCCAAACTGATTCAACAGACATGACGCATATAGAGGATACATGGCCCGAAAAATTCAAGGATTGAGTACGAAGTCTACGACTCAGCATATCCATGGATGGAGTCAACCCATATTTCCTCCAAAACACCAACTATTTTGTTTAGCCTGTAGTAGCGATCAATAACAATACCCTCCCATGGTTGTCCGTGAAGAATGAACATCTTATGTTGGCTCTCATAGTCCCTTGTAGAAGACAAGTGAAGAATATGGATGTCTACTTACAACCACTAGTATATGAATTGAAGGAATTATGGGATGGGATAAATGTATACGATGTATCAAGACACATCACAATAGAGAGGAGTTTTACGTTGTATGGAATATGTGCTTACACGACACATGATTATCCAGGCTTAGGAGTTTGCTCTAGTAAATTACATGTTTAATTTATTGATTTTTTTTATATATGTAACAATATTCTTTCCAATATTAGTTATTTAATTCGTTGTAATTGTTCTAATCTTCATGAAATTATTTAACGTGCCATGCATATAAAGTGTATACAATAATCTCGCAGGTCTTGTAAAAAAATGGTATTTCGGATGTAAATGTTGTGGAAATTCTCTGAAATCTTGATGGTCCAAGGACCTATGAAAGCCAGTGTATGATTTCTCCAAGGTATTCCTCCCAGAAGAACACCCCTATAGAAGAGCATCATCCACTTTCAATGGTAAATGAGAGAGAACCCAAAGGCCTCCAGTAACAACACCGACTGAATGACTTAGAGCATATGAGAGAGAGAAGGAGAAGTCGTTCATAGAAATGTTCAATTCAAATAGGGAGCCTATGTTCGATGATCCATAATTCTTCGACAACTATGTTGAGAAATTTCTCATTGGGATGAAAAGGAAATCTATATTTTATAACCTCCCATATGGGGAGCATCTTAAGATTACCCACTTATTAGATCCCATGCATATATTTAAAAATGTATCATCTTCTTTATGGAAGCACATATCATAGAAACAAAGTGACACATTTGATGTTAGGAAAGATCTTATTAATTCAAAAACTAAAAAGAATTTACAGGATCAGAGGCAGGCACTAGTCCCTATAATTCATGGTATTTCAAAGAAGGTGATGACCCATGGATTTTAAAAAAATATGATTTTTCATTGGCAAAGGAAGTTATAATGGGTGTGAGGGTGCCATCTTCATGCGGGTCTTCACTACGACACTAATTCACCATGGATGACCATTTTTCATGGTTGAAATCACATGACCATTTGAATCTTCTAAGAGTATGTATAATTTCATAAGCATGGTTTTTTTTTTTTAATATTAATAAATTTTATCCCATGCGGGGATCATAAAACATAAATAATTTCGTATATTATTGCACGTGTTTATAACTTTATAGTGTCATTATATTTTGTTCATGTGTGGGTGTGTGAAACATGAATTCCCTCATGACCTAGGACATGCCATATCTAAATTATCTGCATTTGTACATTGGATCATGTCAAAGGAGATTCATGTGGCTAGCATTCCATGGTGGCATCAAGAGATAGTTGAGATTGTTTGTATGTTTGAGAAGGAACTACCAACAAGTTTCATGGACTTGCAGGTTCATCTTCTAATCCACCTAGTAGATGAGGTTGAATTAGTTGGGCTGGTTTCTTGTCGTTGGATGTTCTTCTTAGAGAGATACATGAAGAAATTGCAAGGTTTTGTTCGACAAGAGGAAAAACCCGAGGGGTTTATAGTAGAGGGGTACATATCGTATGAGTCTTTCTATTATGCCAGTGATTACATCAAGAATAACGAAAACAGACCAAGTGTGGTGATTTGGGACGATGAAAGGGATGAAGACAAAAGAGAAGGGGAGTTGCTCCAAATAAGTGGAAAAAAGCGTTTGATAAAGAGTATGCAAATTATAATTTTTCAAATTTACACTAAGTATTAAATATTCATGTTGAACTTTGATATAATGTATATTTTGATCTCTATGTACTATATAATGTCGGTTTGATTTCATCAGCGAATGCAGAAATTGAAGCAATCAATAAATCCGTTCTTTAGAACTCCAAAAAGGCACAACTGTGGGTCGCATTGTACGAACAAAAGAGGATAGAATGGGATAGTGACAATAAAGAATTTAGATGGTTGAATGGTAGAAGTGTGCCTTATATCAATCATTTAAAATAATATGTGCCAAAAAAATTCCCCAACAGTCAGGTTGCTGACCAAGTCAGAGAGAAATATAGTGCTACCGATCGTTACTCGCGTGATGAAGAGGATGCGCTAAACGCAGGGATTGGGTGCAGCAACTCAGTAATAATCTATTTAATTTATATGTACTTTTGAAACTTAATAATGAACCTTTCAAATGTAATTACATCTATATTTCATATTTTAACTGTTGGGTTATTATAAGACACATGACACTGCGATTTTTTAAATTTTTTATAATAGATGCACTTGTTCCCATATACGTGGACATATGGACACCATTTTTGCATAGAAAACGCCGATGCTGGAAACATCACAGAAGGTTGTGGAGTGGAAGTCGAGTTCAATCAATCTAGTCGATCTAGCCACCATGATCAAAAACTAGTACGAGGGAAGTTAGGTTATGTCGGAAAGATACAAGAGATCATTGATGTGGATTTCTCTTATTTCCAATGTGTTATTTTTAGGTGCAAGTGGTGGGACACCTTTGATCAGAATAATGTAAAGGAAGATTGTGATAGTATTCTGATATGTATCAACTCTAGAAAGATGTGGGATGAAGCTAAAGAGCCCTTTGTTTTCCCCAAACACTGCAACCAAGTGTTTTTTTACCCAGATGTGTTGGATAGGGCTTGGTGGTTCGTATTGAGACATGACCCTAGATCAAAACATATTTTTGAGAACAATAGTGTTATCATGACATGCGAGTTGGAAGTTAATGAGGGTGATGATGAGAACCGAGAGTGATATGCTACATGTGTTATTTCATCAATATTTATACTTTTTAAGATGGGTTTTTCGAAACATTATATAAATATGTATTTCAAATTAATTGGTAATTTGCATTGTGTTAATGTTAAAATCAATATTTCACTTGATAATTTGCAATTATGTTGATCTAAAAAACAATGGCGTACTGTATAAAGTTCATTTTTTTGTATGTAAGATCATCATAAAATAATGATAATTCTAAAGTACATGAAATTATTTGCATTATTTTCTAAACTTTATTATGTTACAAAAATTCATATTATTCTAGATTTATTATTTTACAATTATTTAAAATTTTACAAATCTACAAATTTAAAATTTTTAATAAAATCATTTCACATTAATACAATTAAAATTTTCACATTAATACAATTAAAATTTTACAAATATTTTACATAGAATTAGAATTAGAATTACAGTTTTACAATTTCACTTACAATTACAATTACAATTACAATTTTAGAATTTTACATAAAATTACAATTACAATTTTACAAATTTTACATAAAATTTACAATTACAATTACAATTTTACAAATTTACATATATACCATTACAATTACAATTTTAGAATTTACATACAATTAGAATGACAATTACAATTTTACATATATACAATTACAATTATAATAATTTCACAATGAATTAAATATTACAATTTAATTAAAATTTTACAATTTAATTAAAATTTTACAAATATTTTACATAAAATTACAATTAAAGTTACAATTACAAATACAATTACAATTTTAGAATTTTACATACAATTATAATTACAATTAGAATTTTACAATATCATGATCATTTAATATTAAATTAATTAATAAACATCACGATCATGATAACCATCGTACAAACATCATATTCGACTAAGAAACACATTCAAATTCGCTAACATCATCGTGATCATGATCATCTAACAAAACAAAATTAGCATTGTATAACATCATCACAACACAAACATCAAATACACATATCATGTGAAATCACTGCTATCACATACACATCTATCTGCAAGATGCACATTAAATGAACATATCTAACATGACCTAACAATATACACATAATGATGATCACCAACATTTATATTAAGTACAACTGCAACATGAACATAAAATAGATGGACGATATATATATATATATATATATATATATAACTGAATAATGTCAAAAATATGCAACTATAATATAAATTCCATATATTAGATGGTGGTACATCATCAATAACAGTACTAATCGATGCCTTCTTAGTCAATGGTGCAGCCTCGACAAGATCAGATACATGATGATCATCACGTGCCTGTTGATCTGGTACTGGTGCCTCATGTTGATCAGGATCAAATGTCGACTGCTCATCGTGATGATTAGACATGTTTGATGGTTCAGCCTACTTATGATCATGAGTACTGCTAGATGCTATAGGCTGTTGACTCGACGTGGCTGATGGTCCAACTTTCTCTCCATGGTGACTGTTGTTCAATGTTAGTGGAGGCTGCTCATTTGGCATGGCATGCGGCGAACGATGATCACTCTCTTGATCTTGATCATCAGATGATGTGTTGCTGCTTGCAGACTGTCGATCATGTGTTGTGTCTGGACCACACCTATAATGTGTAAGGGTCCTCCTCAGCCACGTAACTAAGGTCGTAGCTCCTACGAAATGTTTCATCAGGCTGTAAATGTCATGCGACATGCCCCTTCACATATGTATCAGTCTACTATTGGCCTGTATGTCTCTCATAGTAGCGGGCCCGACTCTTGCGTCAACAAAAAATGCATAGAGTTGGTTGCCCAACTCCATCTTCAATCTACTATCAAGCCTACCACTCCTAGAAAAAGGCGGTACCGACGCACTAGCAAGAGCAAGTCTCTCTACACCGACCTTATGATCCTCGAAATCTGGCATATCCTGATCGTCATCAGGATCCACACCTAGATCATTTGGTGGTGCTGACATGTCCTCGCCATCAAAACACTCAATATTTATAAATATATTACAAGTACACAACAATAATTAGAATATTTCATTACACAATTTAATAAAAACAAGTTAAAGAACATGCTAGAATAAATTTAAATAAAAAAATAATATTACCTCTATCATCCGGCGGCTCATCATCTGTGAAGAGGATGTTGGAACACCCTCGTCAATCCAAACCAGAATAAGGATAAGGGACCATAACAAAGGGATGCTCTCCAACAATGGCTATAAACTCCAGTGCATCATGCAATATCCTCGCGGAAAACTCAGTATCGCCCCTCTTGGGCATCATCTGTCCCCACATGTGCATCCGTGCATCCAGCATCAGCCTACGAAGCTATCGAAAAAAAGTAGGCCTCGTCTCTGGAAACCTCTCAAAAAATAAACAAAAAAACTCTGAATAAAAAGAGAAGTTGACCCTTCCTTGTGCATGAGCACGACATCTATCTAAGGCTGTACAAAACTACCACAAAAAAATGGCAGACCATCTGACAAGTCGTGGCTCCTATACTAAAGAATCAACATAATATAGAAGCGGGAAAATAATGAATTCCCATCGCTTGTGTTGTGTGAAATGGTCGAAATCAGAAATGAGGGCACCTCACCTCCTCACTACCAAATGCAACAATTCGTAACTGACCTCCAGAGACTTGAAAGTTTGAAGGAGACAATATATCCGTGCTAATGTATCTCTGGGAGTACACCAACTGAATTTCCTGTTGCATAGCCAACTGGAACCTCTAGGAACGATGGAAAATCCACCCCTCTCCTCGATAGTCCTGTAATGAAACAGATATCCTCCTTAATGGGCGCGTACCACTGGTTAGGACCAACCCGAAAAGCCTGTAAATGGGAATTCCACCTGCAGATAAGATGTCGTAAAAACAAACCATTGCCCTTTAGGTAAGTAGCCTCCTCATAGAACTTGAGGAGGCCTACTTGCCTTAGGAGCCCCTGGGTAGCTGCTGTAATAGGGCGAGGGTGCGCATCTCTCTCCCTCTCTCATGCCTCCCACAAGCAAACCATGTTATACTAGTTTTCCTGTTGTTGCTGATGTTCCCTCTCTTCTCTCCTTTCACGTCTCTGAATGATTGACATATTAAATATTTTTTTTTATTAAATGAGAAATGTATTTAGGAATATACATATATAATTTTTTTGGAAAAAAAAAAATCGGTGCACCACAAAAAACAAGCATGGACTGGTCATGGTGCATCATTTTTTGTCGAACACCGGAGGCGGTGCACTTGCAAATTTTTAGTGCACTTCCCTCCTTGCATTGTTTCAAAGTCAACGATAGAGTGGTGTAACATACTAGACCGTTGACTAAGGGCCAGTTTCGAGAGGGTGGTGCACTGACCAAACTATACGCCCCAGGGCGTATAGTTTGGTCAGCGCACCGACCTCCTGACATCGGTACATAGTCAACTCTGTGGTCTTTTACTAGGTTGCACCATTGACCGTGTCGAAATGCCCGAATGTAGTGCGCTGACAAAATTCCTTGCCTCGGGGCAGATATTTCAGTCAACGCACTGCATTGCCGCGATTCCACAGGGTCAACGGTGCAGCCGGGTAACCGACCGCACCGCATTTTATAAAATTTTAAAATATCACGGCGTGCCTTTCAGTACCGCCCCGAAATTGGTGCGGATACCATTCGCACCAGTTGCGGTGCATCCTGTAAATTTACAGGTAGCACTGCGAACTGGTGCGAGCCGAACAGCTGGAGCTCACCATGTCAGAAAAAAAAAAAGGTTAATTTTAACCTAATTTAAAATTCTAATCCGTTAAAAGGATTAATTATGGAAAACAAGAAAAATACCTATACATTTGGCTGTCTAGGAGGCATATTGGCTATAGAATTTGTGAATCTAAATTTGCCCACCGTTTTGCAAAATTCAATATGGAGATTGGTTGGCAATGCACAACAGCAGTGCATGCAATGGGTGCAATAGAAGCACCGACGTTAGGGTGCTTCAGACAATGAAAAGTTGCACTGGTTTTTGAGAGCTCCAGAGCATTGAAAAGTGAAAAATGAGGTTTTTTGGCCGTAATTTTTTTTATTTAACCCTGTTTCGCTGTGCAGGTTTTTATAAGCACACCAGTGCAGTTTCTTAAGACTGCACTGGGCAGTTTCAGTTTTGGCACGAGGTTTTAGGATGCACCAGTGCATAATCTTTGTAAAACACCAGTGCGCTACAGTAATAGGATGCACCATGTGGGTTTGTACAGAGCGCATGGTGTCCCGATGTGCCAATGTTTTTTGCATACCGATGCTTTCTCTTGTTGAACGCACAAAGCATTAGTGCGGTTTAGGATGATAAGTGCACTAGACGAAAAACATCCGCAACACCCTCCACCCGCCAACCTCCTCTAGTGACCTCCACTACAAACGGATATCTGGAGTATTTTTATAAGTGGTTCCTCAAAAACATCTACCAAAGAGTCTTTTACTTGTAGTGGTTATATATATATATATATATATATATATATATATATATATAAACAATGTGAGATGTATTGTGACTTAAGTGTTTTGATGCGAATTTATGTTTATTAGATGTTTAATTTATATTACTATCGCATTTGTATATATTACCAACATATATCCATCTAAAGTAGGGATCTAACATGAGGAGAGGGATCAAATTTCTTTTGTTGCAAACTTATTTTAAAGTGCAAAAAACAATGTGTAATTTTTTATTATTGAAATTGCATTTTTTGATGTTATAAATATTACATCATGTGTATTGAGCCATTTTATATTTATTCATATTAAAATATTTTATTCATAACTCACATTGCATGTTTTATCTCTCTAAAGTTATATTATTTAAGATAGACATCTAAAATATTGTATTTATTACTTGAAGAGTGAAAGTGAAATATCAACAATTGAATTAATTATTTTGTTAATATTTTTTTAGTTGTTTATCTATATGGTTATTTAATTTTTATTTTTTTGTTTGGCAGACATGAGTGAAAATTATTTTAATTAATTTTTTTTTGAGGATGTGACATACTTACACATGTCCCTCATACTGGATTGTAGAATGAACCTCTTGGCTCAATAAGTCTCTAGGCTCAATAAATTTTACACATAAGAACTTTTTGTTAGCACTCTAGAGATACTATTTTTGCACTTTTTAGTGCGATGGCAGTGTGTGGGATGGTAATCTTTTATTGTATTTTTTTACAAAAATTTAAAATATTATTTTTATTAAAATAATAATATTTTCTCATTTAAATTTTATTTTGAAAAGTAAAAATAAATCTAATTGTAAAAAAATAAAAAAAAAATAAAATACATTTTCCCTCATTCATATAAATGTTTAAATATATTTTGAAATTAAAATATTAAATATAAAAATAAATTTTATTTAAAAACTTAACCACCTGAAATTACAACTTTTCATATTTATAATAAGAATTTAAACAAACTATAAAAAGAAAACTATCGGATAATGCTGGAATTTTAGAATTGTAACTACTTAAAAGCACTTGATTGTCAAACGTTACATTATTAAAAAATAATATTCCAAATTATTAAATATAAAACATCTTTGTATTTTTAATTTTTAAAACATGAGAATTTTAAAATCCATATTCTAAAACAAGTAACATAGTATCGAGTTGAATAAAAAGAGTAGAATCTTGTGAACTTTCAAACTCAGAATTTTGCATTAAAAAACAGCTAAATTGAAATATTACAAACGTTTACAAAGAATCTGGTATGCACTTCTATGTGACGACGTCCACAGTAAAGAAATGAGTGTAGAAGATTTTACATGTGATGTCGTGACCTTGATTTATAAGTCATGTACAACCCAACTGATAGAACCACCACCGTCGATGCTATCAACACACCACGCTTAGAAAACGTTGAAGCAGAGGAATCAAGAGCAAACGGAATTCGTTTGATCAGATCTGGAAATGTCTCACTTCGCCAACTTGAACACTTCTCATCATCCTTCTTTTCTTCCTGTTTATCACGAATGTATCCTTTTACAATACCTCCAACACCATCTCCGTTTTCTTCCTTCTCAGCAACTCGATGATCTCTTTCTGTTGGTTTTCCGACACCTGCACTACCGCCCTTTTCTTTCTTTTCCGGTAGACGACGTCTGATCTCCGGCGGTACTCCCGGCTTCGGTCCTCCATCTTCTTGCGGCTGCCTCTCGACGTCTGGCTTCGATTTCTGTTGTATAGATTCAGAACGCTGCGCAGAGGCCGTCTCTTCAGATACTGCCTGCGCATGAGTTGATTTTGGTAGCTCGCCTGCAACCAACTCTTCGGCCTGCTGAGGCGCTTCTGCCTTTTTTTCTTGCAGCATTTCGTTTGATTTTTCCGCAGTTACAGTGGGTTTTTCTTTACCGTTGCTCTGTCCAATCGCCTCTGGCTGTCTTGCGCTCTGATCGTCCTGTGCAGGTGCAGCGCTCTCCTTCCCCGATTCTTGTTGCCCTGCGGGATTCGATCTGTCGACGTTCGACTGTAGCGATTGATCTGCTTTTTCACTGCCAGGAAGCGTCTCTTGACTCTGTTGCTCAGAGACGTGAACCAAAGGCAGGGAGACACGCAACTTTCCATCCCCAAACTTGGCAGTGATACCATCGAAGTTCAAATTCTGGGGAACGCCGATAACTTTTCTGAACCTATGACCCCCTCTCTGCACTTTCTCCGATCTCCCTCCGACTTTCGTCCTTCCCTCCATTTCCTTCGCAACACGTTCTCCGCTGATGATAAGATTCTCTCGATTATTAACCTGCACTCTCAGATCTTCCCTTCTAAAATCTGCACAGATAAATCATGGAGTCAATTATCCCTAAAGTACAGTAAAATTAAATACAGGCATTTCAAAATAAATAATTTCGAAAGCTATAACTATATGTTGAGGGAATTACCTGGGAGATCGATCTCTACAATACGAGCTTCAGGGGTCTCCCACGTGCGAACAGTAGGGTCAAAATCAGACTCCATCCTTCACCTTAATATCGTATCCTAACACACTACCGAATGGATAATTGATATGTATGAAAAAAATTTCAATGCTACAAATATTGTACGCAGATGTACAAAACAAAACCAAATAGATAAATTTCTCTGTTTTGGATCTGTGTATATATAAATTATTTATATAGTTTCGTGATTTGCATTGCTTGTGGATAGGCCTGTTCTTACTTTCGGCAATACTTTTCACCATATCGTAAAAGTGTGTAGATCACCATATCGTAAAAGTGTGTAGAGAAGGGTAAGGCATATTGATTAATGAGATAAGGAATCAAATCTAATGCCGAGAATCACTGAAGGATTGGATGTTCCGATAGTGGTAGGGAGGGTTTGGCATATATATAAACCTTCCCGGGAAGCATTGAAGAACTACGTTAGAATTCTCGCAAGCACACGCTCCGATGTGCGATTAGAGGTTTCGTAGAATCATGGTCTATTAAACCCACAAGTATTAGTGTTAGTTACTTTCCCTTTTGAATTGTAACTTTAGGTGAAAGACGTCTATCTCATCCTCAAGCAAGAGATCGTTTTTCTTCCTCGTTTCGTAACTGCAAAGCCTTCCCCTGATAATTTGCAAATTTTTTTTTTTTAAAGTTTGGTAGTATTTTTCATTTTTTTTTCACATTTTTTTAATTCCATCTTTATCAACATGTCCACATACATCACTCTAATCGAGGAAAAGAATTGAATTTGTTATGAGTGCTATAACAGCTCGCCTCATCACCATTTAACCAAAACTCCACAGACGATAATTCGCAAAATTAATTATTACCCATTTTGAAGTTTGAAGTGCGTTGACAGTTTAAAAAAATTGAGATCCATAACCATAAGTTATAATTGGTAATGTTTAGCATGTCTAGGTTATGGAGCTAGTGTTAAAATATAGTTGTCTGAGTCTTTGTTGGATATTGGATAAATCAGCCTTTCTTGTTTCATCGTTTATCATAAATCTTTGTTTCATCGTTTCTCATAAATTTTTATGCCTGGCGATGCTCATTTCTCGAATCCTTAACACTAACACTTCCCTATTAATTTTAATTTAACTACAATGGTGATTCCCAAGTTTTTCAACATCATTCTATGTTGGCGTCCAATACCGAATACAAGGTTAGGGTAGGCTTATTGAGAAAACCACAGATATAACCGCTGGAAAAAGGCGGCACAGTGTACGTCACCCGCTCAAATATTACTATTCCTGCTAATTGAATAAAACTTTAGCCGGTCAACACGACAGTCTACAGGTTGACTTTTATTTAGATTTAGATTTTTATTGAAATATAAAAATTACGTTGTTGAGAAATTCTGCAATTTAGGTTCGATCCGGCCATCAATACGCCAAAATTCGATACCGTACGCGATCTTCCATCCTCCACGCGGATCTTCACGGGGATCTTAGTTTAGAATGGAGTTGTTTATGGAGGTGGAGGAATTGATCGGAAGATGTTTTGAATTTGGGTAATTTTATTTTAAGAATTTTTATAGTAACAATGTTTGAATCATGAAAATAGATTCAACACCATTAAAAATCTTAAAAACACCTAAAATCTTGAAGTTTGATAGCCTAGATTTAATAAAATTTTATTAATATCTTATCTAAATTTTTATAACTTTCAAGGAAAAAACAGACTTAAACTACAAGATTAATAATTGGGACCCCAAAAGTTACTTTAAACTCAAATACAAAGACACTGATTAATAAAACCAAAAATAAATGGGGATTAATGACTTCATGGTGCTTGTTCAATATGTTTGACTTTTTCATTTCATTTTATTTTTTATTATATTAAAATTAGTTTAGTCACATGGTTGCTAAATATCAATCTATAATAAACATTTATATATTTAAGTTATCATACATTTCAAATGGTGTAGTTTAAAAAACCCACAAATTAATGAAAATAATGGAATTTCCAACAAGATTATGACAAAATCTTGTAGAAAATTTTCAAAATATGAGTCAAAAGAAAAGAGGGAAAAGACAAAATTACTTTGGAAATAAATCTATTTATATGTATTACTAAGAATATTCTATGAAGGTTATGTTAAAATAAGTTAATTACTCCTGCATGAGGAGTTGGCTAAATTTAGAGAGTCAATGAGGTCGAGTTAAGTTATAGTCATGTTAAAGTATTTTATACAAGTTACTAGTCCAAAGCGTACAAATACACCTCACCAATTTCATTGTAATACATCAAGTTTGTGTGATCAATAGAAGAACCGCAACTCATGTTATTGTGTGTGTGAAATTTGTGTTTCTTCTTCTCTTTCTTTCCAACATATTGGTATTCGACCAAGCGTAGGTCACGAGTATGATACACACGCGACTCACTTTGGGGGAGAGATAGTTGGACATTAGATAAATCAACACTCCCCATGTGTTTCGTGACATGGACTATCCGCCTCTCATGGATCCTTATCTCTGGCAATGCGATTGTCAACTAACACCTGCAAGTTTTGGTCTAACAACAATCATGATTCCCAACAAGTGGTATCATAGCAAACAACATGGAATCATAAAACATATTACAACTAGATACACAATGCAACAGAATGGTGTAGTAGAGAGAAAGAAAAGAACCATTATGAATATGGCAAGGAGCATGTCGAAAGGAAGAAATTTGTCTAACGAGTATTTGGTAGAAATAGTTGCATGTGTTGTTTATGTGATAAACAGATTCCCTATGAAGAGTGTGATGAAAAAGTACCAGAAGAAGCATGGTCAGGTATGTCCTGCAATGTATCTCATCTTAGAGTATTTGGATGTGTAGCTTATGCACATCTGCCTAAGGAGCTAAGAGGTAAATTGGATGATAAAAGTGAAAAAATCATATTTATTGGTTATAGTGAGCAGTCAAAAGCTTACAATTTGTATAACCTTGTCACCAAGAAGACCATAATTAGCAGAGATTTTGTGTTCAAAGAAGAAGAGTCATTGAATGGGACTGTAGACAAAAACGTTGATGCACAAGCACAACTGATGGAAGAAGATGATGTTGTAGAGAGGGAACAACTAGAATCATAACAATGAACACTAGCAAGGACTCCAAGATTTTCTGAGCAGCATGGATCTTCAAGCAGATCAAAATACCATAATTCTCTCAGTAGCGAATCACGTTAAGAATCAAACAATGGTAAGAGAAAGTGATAATTCTGAAAGATATTTATGATGATTTGGATGTTAGTTCAAAATTTTCATTGTTACCATTTGAACCTTCTTCGTTTGAAGAAGCATTAGAGATGAAAATTGGGTGCAAGACATGGATGAAGAAATTGAATCTATTGAAAATAATGATACATGGGATCTGTGTTCCTTTCTAAAGGAGAAAAATCTCATTGGAGTAAAATGGGTGTGCAAGAAAAATTTGAATGAAAAAGGTGAAATTGACAGATTTAAAGAAAAACTTGTAGAAAAAGGATTCCCACAACAACCAAGGATATATTTTAGAGAAATATTTGCTTTAGTAGCCAGATTGGATACTATAAGAGTAGTTCTAGCCACAACATCTGAGAACAAGTGGAAAGTACATCAGATGGATGTGAAATAAACCTTATTGAATGGAATTCCAGAGGATGAAATTTATGTGTAGCAGCCTCTAGGTTATGAAGTTCAAGGTAAAGAAGATAAATTTTATAGGTTGAAGAAAGTGCTCTATGGACTCAAGCAATAGCCTAGACCTTGGTATAGAAGAATTGATAGCTACAAGATCGAGAATGAATTTTGCAGAAGAAACATTGAACCTACGTTGTACACAAAGGTAAATGAGCATGTATAGATTTTGATTGTTTGCTTATATGTTGATGCCATGATTTATATAGGTTACTCTGAATTGGATGAATTTAAAGCAACCATGATGAATAATTTGAGATGCTAGATCTTGGTCTCATGAAATATTTTCTTGGCATAGAAGATTGGCAATCTTAAAAAAAAAATTTAGTTTCCAAAATAAATATACTAGAGATTTGCTTAAAATATTCAGGATGGAAAGTTGCAAACCTGTCCCTACACTTGTTGCAACAGGTACAAAGCTAAACAAGGATGATGAAGGATAAGATGTCAATCTAACTCCATCCAAAATATTTTTTGGAAGCCTCATGTATCTCACAGCTACAAGAAAAGATATTTGGCAAGTAGTGAGTTTGATTTTCAGATTTATGAAGACTCCAAAAGACACACATTGAAGTGTAGGAAAAATAATTCTAAGATACATAACAAAAACTAGAGATTTTGGAATAATGTATGCAAGAACAAAGAATAAGGATTTGATTGGATATATATATATATATATATATATATATATATATATATATATATTGCAGGAAGTTTGGATGATAGGAAGATCACTTCTAGTTATGTCTTCCATCTTGGTTCATGTGTGATTTCAGGGCATCTAAAAAGCAGCCTATTGTGACACTTTCGTCCGGAGAAGCATAATATGTAGAAGCAACATCAACAACATGTCAAGTAGTGTGGCTAAGAAGAGTATTGGATGGACTCAAGCATAAACAACAAGGATCAACGACAATATATTGTGACAACACCTCAGTGTTTGCACAATCCAAGAATAATGTGTTTCATCAAAAGAGAAAACATATTGATACTAGATATCATTTTATTAGAGAACTTGTGAGCAATGGAGAAGTTCACTTGAAGCCTTGTAAATCTAGTGATCAATTGACTAATATATTTACTAATTCATTAGCAAAATATGTGTTTGAGTTTCATAGAAGAAACTTGGGTGTTGTAAACCTATCTGAGACATAGACCAACATGCATGTTTGAATTGTCATGAGTCATGTCTTAGTTTAGCGGTCTTAATTAAGGGGGAGTGTTAAAATAATCTAATTACTCCCACGTGAAGAGTTGGCTAAATTTAGAGAGTGAGTCAAGTCGAGTTAAGTTATAGTCAAATTTAGTGTGTGGTTTCATGTCAAGGTATTTTAGGTGAGTCACTAGTCGAAAAAGTATAAATACCCCTCATCGAGTTCATTGTAATCTATGTTGCCAGGAAACGTGGGTGTGGGTGTAGGGACGGGGACGACACTTTTTGAAACAGGGTGCGTGGGTTCGTCGGGGGTATATATGTGTGTGTGTGTGTGTGTGTGAATCTCTATAAAACAAGAAAAATAAAATATTTTTTATTTAAAAATTAAAGTTTAAACTTCCAAGATTTAAACATGCACGTCATTGAACATTCAACATTCACATAATGATATATCATATCATTCTTTCAACTCTTCAGATAAATTAAAATTGATAATACATTGAAATTTCAAAATTTCTTAATAGATTAATATAGATTGAAGAGTGCAATGATTATATGGGTTCCCACTATCACTACTAACAGTAATGTATGCCCTAATGATATAGAAAATTACTGCTGAAAACACTACAATCATAGTAAAAATATATTTGTCACAACATACCCATCAGAAGATGATACTTGCATCATGGTAATGACATTCAAGTGAAGCTACTATACAAGTAACAAATGACAACATTCTGAAAACTTCCTTTGCAGGACTTTCCCATGCAGTTAGAATCAATTGAACATGAGCATCTACAATTTCATCAATTTTAAAGACTACAATGTCAGCAATTATTTTCACTTATAACACTTTAGATATAGAAGGAAGATGAATTAAACACACCCCTTTTGCCTTGTTCCTTGTGCATGTACCCAGTAGTCTAATCTCAAATCAACAGCCTTGGTATTTGGGTGCATTAATATTGTGCCGTCTTTTCTTTCAGGAATACCTAAGCATATGGGGTATTGGTTGTTAGTAAACACTGTTTGTTCAACTAAAATTTTCCATGTTGAACCCACTTTTTTTTGCACCTGTAACTTTGCAACTACACTTACTAGAAATGTGTGCAGTCTTCCAGTTTCCTCGAGATTTTGTATTCTTTCATTCCCTTCTCTGATTTCATGAATTTGTCAAGTTCCTCCTTCATCTCTATTAATGAATTCAAGTTGCTCACTTAATAAGTGGGTGAGGTTGTTTCTTGCTGTGTCGAGGGTGAGTTGTTGTGCAGACGTTGCTGTGCAGTGAGGGTGAGTTGTTGTGCGGTGAGGTGAGGTAACGATTGTTGTGGGTTGCGGAGTCCCAGTGGGTAAGTTTTAACTTTTTAAGTTCTAGCACAAAAAAAATCACAATAAGAATAGTTGAGTCATATTTAATTTTAATTTTAATATAAAAATCTTAAATTTAATTTTAATAGCGATTAGTAATAGTCGAATTTAATAAAATAAAATAAAAATTTAACCAAACTTGCTGCCGAAGAACCCGAAAAGAACCCGTTTTTTGGGTTCTCTGTCCCCAAATTAGCAAAAGAAGCATGATTTTGTGTGGGAAGTCTCGGGTTCTTCCATGAAGAGCGGGGTTCTTTAGGGTGCTTCTGAGAAGAATCCGTCAAGCACCCGGTACGGGTTCGGGAACCCTACCCCTGGGTGCGGGAACCCGTACAAAGCAGATTGTAATAAATCAAGTTTTTGTGATCAACAGAAGAGCCGCAACTCATGTTATTGTGTGTGTAAACTTTGTGTTTCCTCTTCTCTTATGTTCCAATAGGTTAAATCCTAACCATCCACATAATAATTGTTGATAATTAAATTAAAATTTTAAAAACTTATCAACATAAATATAAATATATTTTGGGAAAAAAATAAATATGAAAATATTAAATACATAAATATAATAAATTAATTACTTAAACTTTTATCCTCAGCGCAAAATATTTAAAATAGTATTCTCAATTTTACGTGAAAGATTTTGTGGACATTATTTTATGAATTAGAGTAGCAATTCTTAAATATTTTATTTTTATAAAGTACTATACAGTAGTGAGCACAATAAATTTGCTAGAATTTAAATTTTTGTTTTTGAAAATGGTCCTGTTGTTTTTAAAGCATCATGAAATATCAAGAAAATATGGAAAATGAAACCTATATATCATTCAAAAAAGGTAATCTAACATAAATGTGCATCCCATAGGCATATAATAATCGACAAGAACATATTTTTGCTAGACGATAGCAATACAACATTTGCAACGAGAATGAAAATCGTATTTTATAAAAAAATCATCAAGGAAACGAACCTACTAGATGCAATTAAAAGTTTAATGGATGTATAGAAAAACGTCGCTCGACGTCAACTGATATCAAATATTTGTATCAAGATTTTCTATGTTAGTTTGAGCTCCGTCATTTATAAATAATACCGAGAAATGGTTGTTTTTATGGTTAGTTTGATAACTAAATTATAATACATTTCTAAATAAATAAATAAATTAATCATAATTTTTTTAATTATTTTACAATATTAAAAATCTAAAAATAAATATTTAACTAAATTTATCATATTTTAATTTCCTAAAAACTTCTCCAAATTAGATATAATTTTATATTGAAATCTAAAATCTCTTTAGAATACACTTAAATTAGAACTTTTAAATATAAAATTTTATATGAATAAAAATTAATAAAGTTAATGATAAAGCTTTCATTTATTAACTGGCATAATCAATAACAAATGTTGCATGAGATTAATCTCGGCCATTCAAGCTAGAAATTGTTTGGTAAAAATTACATAAAATATATAACCTATGTTTCTTAAATCTAAATTAATAACAGTCAATATGCAAATCAAATCATATAGTCTTAGTAGAAAACGAGACAATAACACTCAGAGCAATGTCAAATGACATTTAAGCCTTTAGCCTGCATTTGACCATGCTAGGGGAACTCGATTCTTCCATAAAACAAACATGACCTAGTGAGGTCTCACTAAATTATCTCTTTTAAGTAATAAAAGACTTTGCCAATCATCAATATGATAACATTAAAATATCTTCGTGTGTTGGTTTGGTCGAAGGTGAATTCTACGTTTTACGTGGGAGGAGTAAAATTTATATGAGGATATATCAATATCATTAAATATTTTAATATTAATTTTAATTTTATTTTAATTTTAAATTTTAAATTTAAATTTAGTTAGTACAGATAAATTTTCTTATGTATTTTTATATTTAGGCTATTTTTATCAAAAATATTTAATAAATATTATTTATTTTGTGAAAATTAAAATTTTTAATTATTTTTTTTATTTTTGAAATTTAATTGTCAGTGATTATAGTGAGTTTTAAGATTCATTCTCTAAATTTTACCATTACAATCTTGCAATTTGAAGAGGGATAACATATCTTCTTGGACATACTTACATATTAGTGTTGAGATGCATTTCAATAAGTGTGTCATGAAGATAGAGATTTCCACTTGATTTTTTCATAAGATGTATCTCAATAAGTGTGTCATGAAGATAGATATTTCCACTTTTTTTGTTGGGACACAGGGATTGGCCTAGCTCTTGTGCAATGTGTTCAATTGTAGATTTCCTTAGGAACTAAACCTAAACTAGAACCATTGGAATGAAATTTAGCTCTAGAACCAAGTGTGTTTTAGTAGTTTTAGTTTTACAATTAACTATTGAAATTATCCATGCAATGAGTATTGTACTGCTCCTTTCTCTCTTATTATAAACTAACTAAATTATAGATATTAACTAAATTATATGAAAATAGCATTCATGCACATGGATAACACTAAAATTTCATATTTATTGCATTTCATGTTGTTTTACCATGTTTATTATTCGTTACCTTTTGTTTAAATTGTATATGACAAATTTATGTTTCTACAAGCATTAAATAAATTAGTTTAGAAAAATAATTCTTTGGAACTCGTCGCTTCTTTCATTGTATGTTATTTATTAATAATTTCATAGATAGAAGACATATTTTGAAAATAAGTGGAAGAAATAAAATGGACTTGATTAGTTCTTGCATTGTATCGTGTTTCTATTCATATTTCATTCAAAATACATTTTCTCATTTTTCTTCCATATATCCCATCTTGCAAAAGAAAAACAATTTGGTTCTAGGCAAGGAATTCCAATAGAAACATTCACCAAAAAACTATACAAAGATGCCTGAAATAATTGATGTTGAGAATTACCAACCGAAAGAAAAATGCAATAGTGATGATATTATTAATGATCTTTTGAAAACCAACAACCTTTTTAGGCTTAAATAATTTACATATACTCTAGGTGATTGTCTTTTCAAAGCGATTGGATTTCTTTTGCATTATAATTATTTTTCTATTGAATTGTGAAATGGAACAATGGATCTCTTCCAAATTTTTCTACAACAAGGTCACATAGAGGAAATAAAAGCATTTGAGTATGATCTAACACCTAAATTTCTATATGAACTTTATGGACTTTGTGACATTGAAACATATTTCCGTAGGATGCGTCTTTTTGCTTCAAGTAGTCTAGGTGGAAATGAAAGAGGGTTATGGAGACACATTTTGCATACGCTGTCTTGCCAAATGTTTAAATGTCTGTATAGGAATATGATCAATCACAAATAAAACAAGGTATTTTATTCTTGATTAAAATGAAATACAAAATCCATTGCATATATTGTTTCATAATGCAAACCCTCTTAGTGGACACTATGAACAATTTTTGTACAAGAAAATACCCCGGCCCATTGTAATATACACTGAATAATTATCACCTTTTTGCAAGGTTCTAAAAAAATATTGGAAACCCATACTCGATAAAGTGCAAGTCCATGGATTGCATAAAGGGACAAATACTATATCCATTTGTGGAGATAGTGTGTTTATTGCACTTTGTCATTTGATATCCCATGACTTTGATGTAGAGTCTTTGAGACTTTACATTGAGAAATCCTTTTGCAATGCAATCATATGTAGTGCCGAAGACACATTGCATTTTTTACAATTTTTTTTTTTCAAATGATGTCATAAAAAACTTTAAAAAGGTTGCAAATTGGCAAGATTATATTATTAATATGGCAATGCTATATGAAAAAGGTAAGGTTGAAGGTGGGTCATTTTTTTTACAATGGGCAAAAATCATATTCAAAGTAAACATACAAGAATGGTCTTTTGTAAGTAAGAACATTGTCAATTATTTCTCATATAATAATGATTCAAATGAAACAAATAATATATTTTCATGTGAAATAGGCTCATCGCACACCCATTATGCAACTTTCCTAATGGAAGCACATAACAACAATGGAAATGTACAATGTAATATGATGCCATTTGAAAGAGGCTCCTCATATACCCATTATGGAACTTCGTTAATAAATCCACGTAGTTATAAAGACAATATGCACTATCAAATGATGCCAATGAGAAAAGGTAAAAAAAATAGGATCAACGTCCATAGATTAAAACAAGTATTGTGATGAGAAAAAAAAATAAAGTACAAAAGGTGACTGAAGTAGTTAATGTTGAGAAATATGAACGGAAGGAAAAATGAAACAATGATGCTACCATTGGTGATGTATTGAAAACCTGCAACCCTTTTAGGCTTAAAACATTTGCATATACTCCAGGTGATTGTATTTTAAATTCATTTGAAGTTATTCTGCATTTTTGTTACTCATCTATTGAATTGCGAAATGGCACAATATACCACTTCTTCATGTTCCTACAACAAGGTCACATAGAGGCAGTAGAATCATTTCAATTTGAGCTAGCACCTAAACTTCTATATCATCTTCATGGAATTCATGACATTGAAACATATTTTCGTAGGATGTGTCTTTATTCTTCAAGTAATCTTAGTGAAAATGAAACAAGGATATGGGGAGATACATTTTCAATATGTTGGTTGTCCAAATGGTGAAATTTCCCAATAGGAATCTGGTTAGTCACAAAGAAAATAAGGTATTTTCTCCTCAATTCAAATGAAATAAAAAATCCATTGCACATATTTTTTCATGATGCAAACCCTCTTAATGGACACTACGAACCAAAAATGTACAAGAAAATACCTCGATCCATTGTGACATGAAATGAATACTTATCACCTTTTTGCGAAGATATAAAAAATTATTAGAAATCCATACTTGATAAAATGCAAGTCCATGGACTTCATAAAACAAAAAATACTACACCTACTTATGGAGACAGAAGGTTTACTACAATTTTTCATTCGAAAGCACATGATTTTTAGGTATAATCTTTAAGACTTTACATTGTGCAGTCATTTTTCAATGCAATCATGTGTAGTGCGCAAGACACATTGCATTGTTTACAAAAACATCTATCATATAATGTCATCAAAAACAAAAAAGGTTGCAAATTGGCAAGAATATCTTATTAATATGGAAATTCCATATGAAAAAGGTAAGTTTGAAGGTGGCTCTTTTTGTTTGAATTGGGAAGAAATCGTATTCAAAATAAACATACAGGAACAGTATTCTGTAGGTAAGAACAATGTCAATTATTTATCATGCAATAATGATTCAAATGTAATGTACAATATACTATCATTTGAAATAGGCTCACCCCACACCCATTACACACCTTTTCCAATGGATGCACATAACAACAGTAGAAATTTACATTGTAGTATGATGTCATTAGAAAAAGTCTACTTGCAAGCCCATTATGGACCTTTGTTAATAAATCCACATATTCATCAAGAAAATTTGCAGTATAAAATGGTGTCAATGAGAAAACCTAAAAACAATACGATCAGTTTTCGTAGATTAAAATCAATTGTCGCATTCAAAAACATTAAAAAAAATAATAAAACATGTAAAAATAGGTTGTAAATTCATCATTGTTACTTACCCAAGAAGATTCCAACAAAGTTTTACCTAGAAAGGATTCAAGGCACACTTGGGAAGAAATTCCCAATATGTAAACAATTGAAATTTCAAAGTAATATGACAAACATTGGAGAAGAGTTAGAACAAATATATGAAAAATTATCTAAAAAAAATAGAAATCTACCCAAGAAAGTAATATGCAAATTTTTTGAAAGAGCGCTTGAAAATGAAAAATTTCCACATTTTTCTTCGCCTAAACAAATTAGATGCAACAGGCCATTATGAACTGCAGTCACACTCTCAGAACTCGAAGAATCCCTTGTAGCACTAAGAATTTAATTTTCACAAATAAGGCAATGGGGACACAAACGACCAAAAACAGGGTTAACAAGATTGATTATCAATGTTCTTGTTCAAATAGACATTGTTCAAACTACATTGCCACAATCTATGGAAAACACAACGATAGTTGTTGTTGCATTAAAAAGATGATTGGAATTCAAAAATGTGTTTCAAACATGAAAAGTTCGTGTGAAAAATTTCTTGGAAGCATTGAAGGAACTATGTTCTCGGCACCTTCAAACAACTCAAAACATATGCATAAATAGAAATTGGGACAACATTCCATAATCAACTAAATTGAACACATTAATTGAAAATGTCGACATTGAACACAAAAGTGAAACAAGTAGTCATTCAAACAATGAAGCACTCACTATAAGGAAAAGACCCTCTAGCAGATGTTTTTGAGGAACCCCTTATAAAAATACCACAAACATCCATTTCTAGTGGAGGTTACTAGAGGAGGTTGGCAGGCAGAGGTCTTTGGGGATTTTTTTGGTCTGGTGCGCTTATCATCGTAAACTGCACCGGTGCGTTCAACAAGAGAAAGCAATGGTGCGCAAAAAACATTGGCACATCGAACACCGTGTGCTCTGTACACACCCGCCCGGTGCGTCGTATTACTATAGCGCATCGGTGCCTCACAAAAAAGTGTGCCAAAACAAAAACTGCTCGGTGTAGTATGAAGCAACTGCACCGATGCGCCCATAAAACCCAGCACACCAACACAGGGTTAAATAAAAAAACTTTACGGCAAAAAAACCGCTTTTTTCACTTTTCTCAGTGATTCAGAGCTCTTAAGCATCGGTGCAATTTATACTTTTCTGAGCCGCCCTAACATCAGTGCTCCCATTACACCCATTACACGCACTGCTGTTGTGCATTTCCCACCAATCTCCAGCTTGAATTTTTCAAAACGGTGGGAAATTTTTCTTTTGCAAATTCTACAACCAATATGCCTCCTCGATGGCCACATGTGTAGGTATTTTTATTTTTTTTTCCATAATTAAGCCTTTTAGCGGATTAGAATTTCAAATAACCTTAAAATTAACCATTTAAAAGAAGAAGAAAAAAAATGTCACACGGTGCAATCGAGCCATTCAGCTCGCATCGGTTCGTGGTGCTGCCTGTAAATTTATAGCCCACACTATAATCAGTGCTAATAATATCCGCACCGGTTCCAGGGCGATACCGATAGGTGTACCGTGTTATTTTTTTTATTTTTTTTAAAGTGCGGTGCAGTCGTTTACCCGACCGCACTATTGACTATGTGGAATAGCAGCAACGCAGTGTGTTGACTTAAATATACACCCCAGGGAAGGTAATGTTGTCAGCGCACCACATTTCTCATTTCGACAGGGTCAACGGTGCGGCCTGGTAAACCGGTGCTAACAGTATCCACATTGGTTCTGAGGCGATATCGAAGGCGCACCATGTTATTTTTTTTTTTTTTAAAGTGCGGTGTGGTCAGTTACCTGCCCACACCGTTGACCAAGATGAATAGCGGCAATGCGGTGCGTTGACTAAAATAACCGCCCTAGGATGGGTATTTTTGTCAGCGCACTGCATTCCTTATTTCAACAGGGTCAACGGTGCGGCCTGGTAAAATACCGCACAGTTGACTATGTAATTATGGAAGGAGGTTAGTCCGCTGACTTAACTATATGCCCCAAGACATAGAGTTTAGTCAATGCACCACACTCCTGATACCGTACATAGTCAATGGCGCACTTAAAATTTTTAGGAGCACCAATGTTGGTGCGTTGAATATTTCTGGTGCACCGTTGCCAGTGCGCTCCATAAAAAGATGCACCAAGACCGGTGCATACCTGTTTTTTTCGGCACACCGACTGTTTTTTTCTGTTTTTCCAAAAAACATTATATATGTATATTTATAAATACATGTCTCATTTAATAAAATTTTTTTATTTAATATGTCAATCATTTAGAGACGTGAAAGGAGAGAAGAGGGGGAACAACAACAACAGCGGGTGGACCAGTATAACATGGTTCGCCTGTGGGAGGCACGAGAGAGGGAGAGAGATGCGTACCGTCGCCCTATTACAATAGCTACCAAGGGGCTCCAAAGGCAGGTAGGCCTCCTCAAGTTCTATGAGGAGGCTACTTCCATAAAGGGCCATGGTTTGTTTTTTAGACATCTTATCTGCAGGTGAAATGCCCACCTACAGGCTTTTCGAGTTGGTCGTAACCAGTGGTACACATCCACTAAGGAGGATATATATTTCATTACAGGGCTATCGAAGAGGGGTGGATTTTCCCTCGTTCCCAGAGGTTCCAACTAGCTATGTAGCAGGGAGTCAGTTAGTGTACTCCCAGAGATACATTGGAGCAGATATATTGTCTCCTTCAGATTTTCAGGCGTGTGGAGGTCAGTTACGTATTGGTGCATTTGGTAGTCAGGAGGTGAGGTGCCTCCCACTTCTCATTTCGACCATTTCACACAACACCAGTGACGACAAACGTATTAGTTGCTCGCTTCTATATTATGTTGATTCTTTAGTACAGGAGCCACGACTTGTCAGGTGGTCTGCCATTTTTTTGTGGCAGTTCTATACAACCTTAGATAGATGCCATGCTCATGCACAAGGGATGGTCAACTTCCCTTTTGCGAGCTTTGTTGTTTATTTTGTGAGAGGTTTCCAGAGACGAGGCCTTATTTTGTTCAGCAACCTCGTAGGCCGATGCTCAAGGCACGAATGCACATGTGGGGGCAAATGATGCCCAAAATGGGCGAGACTGTGTTTCCAACGAGGATATCGAATGATGCACTGGAGTTTCTAGCCAGTGTTGATGAGCATCCCTTCATCATGGTCCTTTGTCCTTATGTGGGTTTGGATTGGCGAGGGCATGCCAACTTCCTCTTCACAACTGATGAGCTGCTGGATGATAGAGGTAATATTATTGTTTTATTTAAATTTATTCTAACATGTTCTTTAACTTGTTTTTATTAAATTGTGTAATGAAATTGTCTAATTATTGTTGTGTACTTGTATATATTTTGCAGACGTTGGGTCTTTTGATGGCGAGGACATGCCAACACCACCAGATGATCCATGTGTGGATCTTGATGATGATCAGGGCATGCCAGATGCTGAGGATCATTAGGAGGTCAGTTTAGAGAGACCTTATCCTGCTGGTGTGCCAGTACCACCTTTTGCTAGGCGCGGTTAGCTTGATAGCAGATACAGGATGGATTTGGGCGACCAACTCACGGCATTGATTATTGAGGCAGGCATCAGGCCCGCTAATATGAGAGACATACATGCCAATGGTAGGTTGTTACATATGTGAGGAGGAATGTTACGTGACATGTATAGCTTGATGTGGCATGTCATAGGAGCTGCGACCTTAATTACGCGGCTGAGGAGGACCATTGCATGTTATAGGCATGGTCGAGACACAACACGTGATCGACATTCTGCGAGCAATGACTCATCATCTGATGATCGTTCACCTCATGCCACGCCATATGAGCAGCCTCCACTAGCATCGAGCAACAGTCATCATGGAGAGCAGGCTAGACCATCGGCCACGTCCAATTAGTAGCCTGTAATATCCAGCAGTACTCATGATCATGAGTAGGCTAGATCATCAACCGTCGAGGCTAAACCATTGAGTGAGCAGGCCTCTACTAGTACTGCTATTGATGATGTACCACCAGCTGATCCATGACATTTAATAATATTACAGTTTTATATTTTTGACATTATTCAGTTATATATATATATATATATATATATATATATATATATATATATATATATGGTCCATGTATTTATGTTGGTGATCATCATGATGTGTATATTGTTAGGTCATGTATGATATGTACTTCATTTAATGTGCAGCTTGCAGATAGATGTGTATGTGATAGCAGTTATTTCACATGGGATGTATATTTGATGTTTGTGTTGTGATGATGTTAATATATAATGTTAATTGTGTTTTGTTGGACGATGATGATCACGATGATGTTAGTGATTTTGAATGCGTTTTTTAGTCAAATATGATGTTTGTACGATGTCTATCATGAACGTGATGTTTATTAATTAATTTAATATTAAATGATCATGCTATTGTAAAATTGTAATATTTGTAATTCTATTTTTATGTAAAATTCTAAAATTGTATTTGTAATGGTATATATGTAAATTTGTAAAATTGTAATTGTAATTGTAATTGTAATTGTATGTGAAATTGTAAAATTGTAATTCTAATTCTATGTAAAATATTTGTAAAATTTTAATTGTATTATTGTGAATTGATTGTAATTGTAATTGTAATTGTATGTAAAATTCTAAAATTGTAATTGTAATTTTAATTGTAATTGTATGTGAAATTGTAAAATTGTAGTTGTAATTGTAATTGTAATTCTAATTGTAATTGTAATTTTAATTCTAATTGTATGTAAAATTTTAATTGTATTAATGTGAAAATTTTAATTTTATTAATGTGAAATGATTTTATTAAAATTTGTAAATTTGTAAAATTTTAAATAATTGTAAAATAATAAATCTAGAATAATATGAATTATTGTAACATAATAAAGTTTAGAAAATAATGCAAATAAATTCATGTACTTTAGAATTATGATTATTTTATTATGATCTTAGATAAAAAAAAAGAACTAAAACACCATTGTTTTTGAGATCAACATAATTGCAAATTATGAAGTGAAATATTGATTTTAATATTAACGCAATGCAAATTACCAATTAATTCAAAATAAATTTTATAATGTTTCGAAAAACCCATCCTAAATAGTTTAAATATTGATGAAATAACACTTGTACCATATCACTTTCGGTTCTCATGATCACCCTCATTATCTTCCAGCTCCCATGGCATGATAACACTATTTTTCTCAAAAATATGTTTTGATCTAGGGTCATATGTCAATACAAACCACGAATCCCTATCCAACACACATGGATAAAAAAACACTTGGTTGCAGTGTTTGGGGAAAACATAAGTCTCCTTAGCTTCATCCCACATCTTTCTAGAGTTGATACATATCAGCCTACTATCGCGATCTTCCTTTACATTATTCCGATCAAAGGTGTCCCACCACTTGCACCTAAAAATAACACATCGGAAAGCAGAGAAATCCACTTCAATGATTTCTTGTATCTTTCCGACGTAACCTAACGTCCGTCGTACTAGGTTTTGATCATGGTGGCTAGATCGGCTAGATTGATTGAACTCGACTTCCACTCCACGGCCTTGTGTGATGTTTCCAACATCGGCATTTTTTGTGTGAAAATGGTGTCCATATGCCCACATAGATGGGAACAAATGCACCTATTATAAAAAAGTTTAAAAAATCATAGTGTCATGTGTCTTATAATAAACCTATAGTTAAAATATGAAATATGGATGTCTTATAAGTTTCAAATTTACATATAAATTAAAAATATTATTACCAAGTTGCTGCACCCAATCCCTACATTTAGCGCATCCTCTTCAGCACGCGGGTAACAACTGGTTGCACCGTATTTCTCTCTGACTTGGTTAGCAACCCAATTGTTGTGGCATATTTTCTTTTAAATGATCAAGATAAGGAACACGTATACCATTCAACCATCTGAATTCTTTCCTGTCACTATCCCATTTCATCCTCTTTTGTTTGTACAATGCGACCCACAGTTATGTCTCTTCAGAATTGTAAAGAAAAAATTTATTGATTGCTTCATTTTTGCATTTTCTGATGAAATCAACCGACATTATACAATACTTAGAGATCAAAATATACATTATATTGAAGTTCAACATGAATATTAACTTTGTGTAAATTTGAAAAATTATAAGTCACTTACTCTTTATCAAGCGCTTTTTTCCACTCGTTTGGAGAAACTCCCCTTCTCTTTTGTCTTCATCCCTTTCATCGTCCCAAATCACCACACCTAGTCTATTGTCTATTTGCTTGATGTACTCACTGACATAATAGAAAGACTCATACGATATGTACCCCTCTACCATAGACCCCTCGGGTTTGTCCCTTTTTTGAACAAAACCTTTCAATTTATTCATGTACCTCTCTAAGAAGAATATACAACGATAAGAAACCACCCCAACTAATTCAACCTCACCTACTAGGTGGATTAGAATATGAACATGTAAGTCCATGAAACTCATCGGCAGTTCCTTCTCAAACATACAAACAATCTCAACTATCTCTTGACGCTACCATGGAATGCTAGCCACATGAATCTCCTTTGACGTGATCCAACGTACAAATGCAGATAATTTAGATATGGCATGTCCTAGGTCTTGAGGGAATTCATGTTTCACACACCCACACATGAACAAAGGATAATGACACTGCAAAGTTATAAACACGTGCAATAATATACAGAATTAGTTATGTTTTATGATCCCCGCATGGGATAAAATTTATTAATATAAAAAATAATAAAATCATGATTTTTAAATTATACATACTCTTAGAAGATTCAAATGCATGCGATTTCAACCCCAACAAATGGTCATCCACGGTGAAGCAACGCCATAGTGAAGACCCATATGAAGTTGGAACCCTCACACCCATTATAACTTCCTTTGGCAAAGAAATATCATCTCTCTTTAAAATCCATGGGACATCACCTTCTTTGAAAAACCATGAACTAGAGGGACCAGTGCCTGGCTCTGATCCCATACTTTCTAATCATCTTGGCCAATGTTTCTTTTTAGTTTTTGAAATAATAATATCTTTCCTAATAGCCAATGTGTCACTTTTTTCGATGATATTTTCCTCCATAAAGAAGATGAAATATTTTTAAATATATGGATGGGATATAATAAGTGGGTAATCTTAAGATGCTCCCAATATGGGAGGTTATAAAATATAGATTTCCTTTTCATCCCAATGGGAAATTTCTCAACATAGGTGTCGAAGAATTCTGGATCATCAAACATAGGCTCCCCTCTTAAATCGAACATTTCTATAAGCTCCTTCTCCTTTTCTCTCTCATATGATCTAAGCCATTCAACTGGTGTCATTATTGGAGGCCTTTGGGTTCTCTCTCATTTACCATGGAAAGTGGATGCTTCTCTTCTATAAGGGTGTTCTTCTGGGAGGAATACCATGGAGAAATCATACATTGGCTTTCGTAGGTCCTTGGACCATCTAGATTTCAAAGAAGGTCCACAACATTTACATCCAAAATACCCTTTTGTTACAAGCCCTGTGAGATTATTGTACACAATTAATATGCATAGAAGGTTAAAGAATATCATGAAGATCAGAACAAATATTACGAGTTAAATAACTAATATGTGAAAGAATATTGTTACGTATATAAACAAATCAATAAATTAAACATGTAATTTACCATAGAAAACTCCTAAGCCTGGATAATCATGTGTCGTGTAAGCACATAAACCATACAACGTAAAACTCCTCTCTGCTGTGATGGGTCTTGATACATCGTATACATTTATCCCATCCCATAATTCCTTCAATTCATCTACCAGTGATTGTAAGTAGACATCCATATTCTTCACTTTTCTTCTACCAGGGTCTATGAGAGCCAACATAATATGTTCATTCTTCACGGACAACCATGGGGGGATATTGTTATTGATAACTACTACAGGCCAAACAAAATAGTTGGTGTTCTAGAGGGAATATGGGTTGACGCCATCCATGGCTATGCTAAGTTGTAGACTTCGTACTTCATCCTTGAATTTTTCAAGCCATGTATCCTCTATATGCTTCATGGCTATTGAATCAATTGGGATTCGCATAAATCCTAACTCACTTCTGTGTGAGGCATGCCATACCTGCAACATAGCTAATTATTTGCAACGAAAGAGCTTTTGAATCCTTGGGATTATAATGTGTCACAATATCTTAATTGGAGGACGAGTACATGATTTACCCTTCTTTGTTTATTTATCATAGGTGTCATGTCCACATTTCGGACACATTTCTTTGTCTACATATTCTCCTCTATATAGAATACAATCATTTAGACATGCATGATATGATATGTACTCAACACCCAACATTTTCAACAATTTCTTTGCCTCTTCGCAGCTACCGGGCAAGACATTATCACTCGGAAGAACCTTATGTTTGAATAACCTGTAGTTGGTGATCATGGAAAAATATATTAATAAATGTAAATTAATGCCGATATAATTATTAACATTCATAAAATTTACCATTTGTAATGTTCATTGCAGTGTACTAATTACATTTCAAATTTATATAAGGGAGTACTTTATGGTAACTTACCTCAAAATTTCCAAGAAAAATGCATTCGAAAAGCCAAAATTTTCTTTCAAGTTGCACAGTAACATCGTTGTCCCCAACTGGGTAGACTTTGACTGACCGCCAGGTCCAAAGAGAGAGGTGGTGGAAGTAAATGTAAGGCTTTCGAAAAAGGTGTCAGCGATATGAGCATCATCCCCTAGTTGATCATCATTTTGGAATGCATCTAACAACATTTTCTCCATGGCAGTCGTATCCCTTAAGTAATCATCCATACCAAGCTCTATTTGATTGCCACCATTGCCAGCTTGTGAAGAACTACTATTTCTGTAGTCATTCCTATTTGGTGAATCTGGACATAGTGAGAATTGAATCGGTGGTTGATTCAACCATTCTTGGTATCATTCCTCTCCAATTTTTTCTCTTAATTCAGTCTTCTCTCAATTTGAAATTTTCGTGGGGTGCAACGAAAGATGGTAGGTAGGTTGCTCATCATCACTAGAATCCTAATAATTAAAAAAAAAAAAAATTGAACATGATTAATACAAAATATATGATATCAATTAGTAACCATGTTGACAATATTGCATGATTATAAATTGGTTTGACATTGAAATAATTACATTAATAATTATACGAAACAACTATAATTATTACCATCATTGTCTCAGGATTGTGGTTAGAATATGCAATATTGTTACAATTGGTAGGGTGAAGCGGATGTCCATTTTCATCTACCAAATGGGCCTTGTGGTATACAGCTCTTGATAAGAGCTTTCTATTTTTTGAGGCTGTTTGAATATTTTGTGCATCTGTACTCAATGCTGAATCTACTTGAACCTCCAAATTTGTATACATTATAAATTTAATTAAGTTGTGCATGATTGACATGAATAAAAAACATAAATTAAATTAAACAATGAAAATATAAATAAAATCTGAATTAAATATTACGTCCTGAGATGGATAGGGAGAACTACGTAATGGAATTTGAGAAATATTGTGTAACGAGCTAGATTTTGAAGAATTTTCCATTCGATATATTTATGATATTTTCTCCCTACATTTGAGCAAAATCAACAATAAATTTTGGTGCACGTACCTAAAAGTAATTTCGGTGCCTTAAAAATGGACTTCTTGTTATTGGTGCTAATGTATAGATCACCACACCGGTGCATTTTCGTTACTGCGCACTGGTGTCGTTTTATAAAGAAACACACCAGTGCGGTGCTATTAAGTGACGCACCGGTGACGAATAATCGCAAATAAAAAAAGTGAAACTCTATTTTATTTAAATGAAAAAAAGTGGTAAATTGAAAAATGGGCAGAAAAATATTTTCGAAAATCTAATTTCATAAAAAAATTCTTTAAATACTAAACACTTTTCATTATTTCACTATTTTTGCAAAACTTTTCAGCCAGAGATTTGTAGGAGACATACCTAGAGCAAACAGAGCATGAGAGCACTATGGAGCAAGGAAATACATTCGAATAGAAGTATTTAGAAAATCATAATTCCAAACCTCTAGTGATTCAAACCCTAGAGCATAGAATTTCAAACTATCTCGTGATTAAAGTTTATTGTTATTTTTTACGCAGTAAAAAAAAATTCAATGTTTATTTTTTTTGTTACTTTTTTTTTTCTGCAGTTTTTTTTACGCAGTAAGGAAAAATTTTCAATTTCTTTTTCATTTTCATTAAAAAAATAAAAAGACCAAAAATCTATTTTTAGAAGCAAACCCTACATTCTTTTTGTTTTTGCCCTTTCTTCTCCCTCTTTCTGTGATTTCAAAATTAGGGATTTTCAATTTAGATTTATAGGGTTTGTATTGCTAAATATATGCCTAAGACATCCAGCCCACGGGACGACTTGTATAGTTGGATTCTAATCCATGTCGGCCCTGCGTGAATTTAAAAAAAAAAACAGATTTTTCTTTTTATCTGTGCGCCCGACATAACCTAGCGCACCGGTGTGTTGTATTATCCCAGTGCACCATGAAAGTATTGTGATAAAAAAATAAAAAATAAAAATATTTATTTATCAGTGCGCCATATGTAAAATATGGCACTGGTGCACTATTTCATTATGGCACACCGCAAACATGTTGTTTAAAAAAAAAAAATCCATTTTAGAAACAAACCCTACATTCTTTTTGTTTCCACCCTTTCTTCTCCCTCTTTCTGTGATTTCAGAATTAGGGCTTTTCATTTTAGATTTATAGGGTTTGTATTTCTAAATATAAGTCTAAGACATCCAACCCACGGGACAACTTACATAGTCGGATCCCAATCCATGTTGGCCTTTGCGTGAATTTAAAAAAAAAAACAGTTTTTTTTTCATCGGTGCACCTGACATAACCTAGCGCACTGATGCGTTGCATTATCCTAGCGCACCACGAAATTACTGTGATAAAACATTAAAAAACAAAATATTTTTTATCAGTGCGCCATATGTAAAATATGGCACCGGTGCGCTACTTCATTATGGCACACCGCGAATGTGCTGTTTCACACAAAATAAAAATAAAATTCATTTTAGAAACAAACCCTACATTTATTTTTTTCTGCCCTTTCTTCTACCTCTTTCTGTGATTTCAAAATTAGGGATTTTCATTTTAGATTTATAAGGTTTGTATTGCTAAATATAGGCCTAATACATCCAACCCACAGGATTACTTGTATAGTCAATTCGAATCCATGCTGGCCCTTGCGTGAATTTAAAAAATCATATATCTTTTTTTCATCGGTGCGCCAGGCGTAACTTAATGCATTCGTGCGCTGTATTATCCCAGCACACTGCGAAAGCACTGTGACAAAAAATTAAAAAATAATTTTTTTTTTATGAGTGCGCCATATGTAAAATATGGCACCTATTTATGCTACAAAAACTAACACTCGACGATATGGTACAGGTTTCAGATTGATAACAAAATCACTGAAAAGAGATCAAGTAACAAAAACACTGATAACACATCAAGAAAATAAAAAAAAGGCAAGTTCTTTGTAAATTATTTACAAAAAATATTATTTTTGAACTATATGTAAGTTTAAATAATATGTATTGTTTACTCTGTATCATGCAGAGCCACAAAATGACGAAGCTTGATAAGGTTATTTCTGATTTAGGACCAGAAGAGCATAAAATCTTGATGGAAAATTTGCAAAAGGATGAATTAGGTGAATGAAAAAATACTATCGATCCAATATGAGTTTTTTGTTTTAATTTTCATTAATAATATACTTAAAATTATTAGATAAAATGTGTCAAACAATCTATTATTTCACATCTATTTAATGCTTTATAGGGATCAACAACTCAAAAAAGGAATTTTTTTCTAAGAAAAGAAAAAAAGTAGAACATGTAAATGAAAATGAATTGCTCCTTAGCTCATCTAGAGTGGTGTTGGAGGTTAACTAAAGGGGGAAAAACTTTTACAAAAGTTTGAGGGATTTAATGGAACAAATGTATAGACGTTCTTTCCACTTACAATACAAAAATCAATCCAATGATTCCAAGAACCAAATTTTATCTAAACTACGGGAAGAGTTTCTAGAGAATTGGTCAATGAGACATGTCAGAGTTTTAATAGCAAAAACGTACAACAACAAAAATGAAGGAATGAAAAAGTAATATTCCTTTAAATGTTTGTATAGGATTATTTATAATTTTTTTTTTTTTATATTTACTTTTCATATATCAATATGAAAATTAAATAGTTTATTGTAATGTTACATTTTTAGTAAAATTATGAAAATCTCAAAATATGAAAGAGCTGATATCAGAAATATGCCAGTAGGAATGTCCAAAAAGGTGTACAAGGAGATGGTCAAAGAAATGGACAAAATTGCATCGCAGGAGAGCCATCTCAACAATAACGTGCTTCAAATGTAATATGTAATCATTGAATTTTTCGATAATTAGGTACAATAAATAAAAAATTTAGCATTAAATATTAATTTTCAAGTATTTTCTTGCAGAAAAGAAAAGAAAATGGAACCCATTAAGCACATAAAACATTACTACAAGGAAGAAAAGGGTTGATATCTAAGTTTGTGAGTAATTTTTACTTCCTTATAACAACTTAACTAGATTTCATTTTTGTATTTTTTAAGTTGTTTTACAAAAATCATCATTGAAAATCTTCAAACAGGTGCTAACATACAAAGAAGAATCATCAGACGAATTGATTGAAATTGGGTTAAATATGGGTTGTGAGTATATGTTGGCACATTAGAAATTAATTGTGGAATTTATAAGCATCTATCGATCTATTTTTACTTAGCTCTATCTATAATTAATAATAAAAAAAACATTTTATATTAAATATATGATTTGTTATGGGGTATAAAACTTGTTGTTATGGGGTATAAAACTTGCAGGAAACAAAGCATGGAACTGCGCCAAAAGATGAAATCTTGAAAGATGGCATGTTACATGGTTTTGAAAGAATGTGTATAGTTTATGAGTTAATTGTTGCAATGGTACATCATTTATTTTCGATTTACATTGATGTATATTATTTAATATTGCAATTTTCATTATTCTCACCAATGTATATACAGTCATTACAATTTATTTTTATGTTTGTAGATGGTAGGTGAAGAAGAAGAAAATAATCAACACCGTGAACAAAACATTCCTGAAAATAACCCAAGTCATGGAAGTAGCTCTAGCAGTGACAACAGTTCAAGCAAAGAATGATGATCACTATGTTTGGATATCAAAGCAAGGCATTGTATTTTTTGAAATATTATCCTGTGAAATCGGATATTTTGTTTAATGTAATGGGCGTAGTGTCCCAATTGAAAGAGAAAGGGATACCAATAACTGTCCCATTTGTATGAAAAAGATTGTCTTATATATATATATATATATATATATATATATATGTTTTAATTTATTCTATTGCGTTCTCCATTGTCGCTGTGAAATGTAACACCACTGATTAAATTTATGGATGATTACATATTATAATGAAGAGATGTGAAATTTGATGAAATGATATAAAAAATTAATCCAAACATCACATTCAAATGCACTAATAAAAATTTGATTCATATGAATGTTGTTATAAGATATATATGTGTCGAATTTTGATGAATAATGAATTTTAAAAAATCACAATAATTATGATATGATATAAAATATTAATCCAAATATGACATTCAGATGCATTAATAAAAATTTAATTAATATGAATACTGTTATAAGATGTGTCGAATTTTGATGAATAATGAATTTTAAAAAATCACAATAATTGCACTGTCTCAGGTCGATGTTTCTAAAAAATAAAAAACGAACACCGGTGCATGTCAGTTACTGTACACCGGTGCATTTGTATTATGAAGCGCACCAATGCATTTCTACGACCTATGGGAACCAAAAAAATACCAAAACTAATTAAAAATGTCGGTGTATTTGTGCGGTACTAGGTATCGGTGCGTTTATGTGGCATTACGCACCGGTGCATTTGTACGACCTCTGGGCACCGCACAAATATCGATACCAATTATAAATCTCGGTGCATTTGTGTGATATTGTGCACCGATGCGTTTATGTGGCTCTACTTACCAGTGCATTTTTACGACCTATGGGAACCGCACAAATACCGATAGCAATTATAAATCTCGGTGCATTTGTGTGATACTGCACACTAGTGCGTTTCTATAAGTCTATGCGTCGGTGCGTTGAGACGACCTATGGGCACGGCACAAATCCCAAGACCAATTAGAATGGCTTTGTGTGTTGTATCACCAACATTGCGTCCGGTGCAGTTTTATTCCTTGATAGTCTGGTGCATGCTCCTTTGACCGACTCGGGCCACCTTCTAGATGTACTCATCAATGCATTGAAGCCCGAGTAGTGCACAAATGAAAAAAACATCTGTAATAACCTCTAGCCACTCATTTTTTTTTAGTTGTGTTGAATTTTCGTTAAAATCTCTGCCAAAACCTCCATAACCATAAACGGATGTTATAGCAAATGTTTTTTTGACAATTTTGGCCAATTTTATAACACTAAAAACCTCCTTTATAACCTCCGCTAGAGGGTCTTTTCCTTGTAGTGACTAATTGAAACATTCATTGGAGAAATTTTGAGGTCTAAAATGGGGCTCCTAAGAAAAATGTACAACAAAAATAAACTTTATAAGCATCAATAGGATTCAAGATGATGATGTCAACTGTGGGGGATGATTCACCATTTTTGGGGTAAAAATGTAAAAAGATTAAAAAATAATATATAATAAAACTAAATTTTAAACTTGTATTTTCAACTTATCTCCCTAAGGTTTTACTCAAATTTTGAGCAGGATTACTCGTTGGATGTAAAATATAATTCCTAATCCAAGGAGTACCCATGTTCTATACTTTTTTATGGACCCCGCTACACGAAGAAAGAGAAATACATGAAAAAACGTGATTGCAATCATATTTTTCATGTATTTCTCATTTTTCGTATAAAAGGGTCCATAGAAAGTATGAAACATGGATACTCCTTTGATGAGGAATCAAATTTTGCATCCAAAGAGTGTTCCTCCTCTAAATTTGAGTAGACCCATGGGGAGATAAGTTGAAAATACAAGTTGAAAAAATAGATTTTTCTTTTTCCCTCTAAAATTTGATGATGTAATCTAATCTTATTTAATTATTTCCACTATTATTTTATAATTTTATTAGGAGGCCCATTTTAGACCTCAAAACTCCCCTAATGGGTGTACGGATTCATAGGATCCCAACACATACATGATTTTCAAGACAAGCTAATTGAACTTGATCTAGTTGAAGGGCAACAACCCTTTGGAATTTTCAAAGACAAATATGCAAAGGAAATACACTTCCCAACCCTTTTATATGGAGATCCACGTGATAATGACATTTTTGAAATATTTCACTACCAAAAAATAACCCAATGGAATATAATGCACTATAGTGGTGAATTTTCATACCATGCAACTAATATGTTCTTCAAAACATTGCAGATAATAATTGAAAACATTATCTCTTGAATTCAATAAGAATTAGGAAAGCGAAGTTAAAAGGAAGAAATTTATTGGAAAAGGATGTTAAATACAAACCAAACTGGAAAAACTACTTAAAAGTGACATTGGTTACATAGATTTCAAGCACATAAGGATTTCTCCTGATTTCCTAGAACAAATGAAAAAAAATAATATTTTACATGATACAAAAACAAGGGCCCCGAACATTTTTTGTCACCTTTACAAGTACAGAGAATCAATGGACTCCATTGGTGAACACATTAACCAAATTACATAACAAAAGAATAAAAGAAAACATATTGAAACAATAAAGGATTGTAATATTGACTATCTTATTAGAAAGGATCTAGTAACTTTATCTCGTTACTATAGGCATAAGACAAATGCTATAAAACAATTGATATCTCGAGAAGAAACATTCTTTGGGAAAATAGTCGATTTCCACATCGTAATTGAATTCCAAAATAGAGGATCTGAACATGAACATGGGTTCTTATGGGTAGAAAATTCACCAATATATGGAATAAATAGTAACTATAACGTTCAAAACTTTGTCAAAAAATATTCAACTTGTAACTATGACCACCTTGATCCAAATTTTGCAAAAATACTTGAACACCACCATACAAAAAAATTTAAAAATAAAAGAGGCTCAGATTGTAGATAAAATTTCCCAATCCCATGCATGAAAAGTACAAAATTTCTTCGACCAATTGACTTAGCAGATGACACATTAAACGAAAAAGAAAAAATGTTGTACAATAATTTGGAACATAAACGATATGACAATGAAACTACTCTTTACCAAGTTTTAGAAGAATCACATTTAACTAAGACTGATTACATTATAGAAATACAAGGTACATTGAAACAACCAATGGTTTTCTTGGAATGAAAACCCTCTCACATTTGGAACAACAACTTTGCAAAGAATATGTCATAGCTATGGAATGAAAATATTGATTCTCAACTTGTCTTTAATGCATATGCTGCTGCATCATACTGTACTTCTTACATGAACACAATTTAAAAATGAATGATAAATGAATTTAAAAGGATACAAAGAGAACATGAAAAAAGAAAAATAGATGCTATCAAAATGATACACTCATTAGGGAATTCTTTTCTCAACCTTCAACAAATATCTATGCAACAAGAAATCCATTTAACACTCTCTTTATTTGAATCAAAACTCAGGAGAATTCATATTTATAAACACAACACCAATGGATGAATGCACACTTATCCTCAAACCATAGTTTTTTCTAAAGAAAGAAGATGACAACTCTGAAAATGTGATGTGCAATTCCATTATTGATTATTACATTGGTCGACCTCATGCCATCAACCATATATGCCTTGCAAAATTTGTCTCAAGGTAAAACAAAAGTGGCACACCTATTTCAAAAAGGAAAGAACCAAAAGTGATATGGTTCATTAGATATAAAAAGCACATTGACTTTGAAAACTATTGCAGAGAAAATTTTGCTATATGTACCATTTGAAAAGAATTAGAGTAAATTAAAAGAAGGCTTATAAATGTGGGAGGTGACTTACATTTTACACAAGGACATAATAAAAATAAATAAATGCAAATTCACTTATAATATCATCCCATTACAGGACCATTTGGAAAATGCCATTGAAGAACTCCAAAATAGCTCTGTAGACCCCATTGTTTCAATGCAAAAACATAAAATCCATAAACATATTAGAGAAAAATCTTATTTGAAAATAGAATTACAATGTTTGCAGCACCACAGAACAAAAAGTGAATTGAATATGGGGTTTCAATTCTCAAAACACCCGTTTCTGCTTGAAAATGAAAAATATCATATGAGAAGATGAATGCTTAATAAAGAAAAAGTAATAATCAAAGACATTGCAATGAAAAAAATTATGAATATATACAAACCATTACATTTATTCATAACTAGAGGATCCGACACTTGAAAAAAATTTATAACAAAAGAATTATTCCACATGCTCCTTCTCCTCTATGATGCACACCATTCAACTGATCCTTTGAAACCAAAGGGATTGATACTAGCATACACAAGAAAAGATTCATATAATGCAGGTGGTACAACATTCCATTCTACATTGGTAATTCCTTTTAACAAGTCTACCCTCGCACCACTTAATAGTGAAACATTAGATGCACTAGGAAATGTTTATCAATAATTGAGAATAGTTTTCATCAATGTTGTGAACATCGGCATCGGGATAAAATAGGCAAGGTCAGGAAAACCAAAAAAATGGGAAAATTGGGAAAATATCGGTAAAAAATCGGCAAACATCAGCAAAATTAAGATACCATAAAAATATCTTTAAAAATTGGCAAACATCGGCTAGGCCAAAAAATCGTGATTTCAAGATAAAATCGGGATGTTATCGAGATGTTCGCAACACTAGTTTTCATTGATGGGGCTTCTTAGCTTGGAAGTCATTTCTTGTATTGTAATGATGATCGATTGAGAAACATAAAACATGTACAGAAAAAATATTTTGGAAATGCTGATATGTTATTTTGCTATGACCGCTATGAAGTACAACCTATACAAGATTCCTTAATATTTGAGCAATTTATTGTCAACAAACAAGTGGTTCCATATGACTTCTAGAAATAAAATGTAAAGTGTCGTGAATTTCATACTACATTGCATCTAGCAGATGAATACTACATCTCAGTATTGAATAGAATGTGAACAAACACTCAAATTGAAGATGATTTATGATACTTGAATAGAAATTGTGTTAGACCTACACCTATCAACCCTACCTTCCCCTATATTTTCTACAAAAATAAATATGTCACTTTTCATAATAATAAATTGTTGTCTGTTGTTCTCGACGATGAAAATTTCATTAACTCAATCGAGCAAGAAGAAGAAAACCACTATTATTTCTCTTTACATTTAAATACAACAACATTGCCTTCATAGATAATCCTTAAATCATATATTTTATTTGATATCTATGATGATAATTATCACTCACAATATGGTATTGTTAATGGAGTAGTTCAAATCATCAAGGCATACATAAAAACAAACAAAATGGATGTCATTTGGATCAAGTTCTCCGACAAAAACATAATACATCACCAAGCTATAAAATTGTCCTATTGATATAGTGATGGCATTTCTGAAAATTGGATCCATATATCACGTATAGAAAAAATGATAACACTACAAGAAAAAAATTCCCTATTAAAATTCAAAAATAGTTTCATATTCAATTAGCATAAGCATGCAAAATCCATTGGTCAGAAGGCCCTGCACTATAAAAAATTGCATTTAATCCTATTGGAATAATAACTCATGAATTAGTATATACAACTTTGTCTCGTGTAAGGAAGAAAAATTCAAAATTAAACATAAAATATCATCTGAAATGGACCGTCTACAACAAAATGCAAAATGGGAACTAGATTACAATTATGAATTGATGAATACAAACTCATGCACATAAATTATTTATCTAAATACTCGCAACTTACAAACCTATATGGATGATGTTCTTAATGATTATGATTTAATGAAGGTTCACATTTTGTGTTTACAGGAAACACATTTGAAACAAAACGTGTTGTTGCAAAATTTCAAAAGCTTCAATTGCATATAAAACTACAACAGAATGGACTACTCATATGTTTGAAAAAAAATTAAGAATCCTTTAGCATATGCAATGTGAAGAACACAATGGTGAAGCCATAATAGGACACATCATTGTTCATGAAATGCAAATTTTAATTGTTAATATTTATGCAACACCTTACACCACATTGTCCAATATACTAGATGTTCTTGAGAAAACACTTCGCAATATATATTCTACTGAATGAACACTCATTACAGGAGATTTCAAAGTTTACATGCGTCAAAGTAACAATAGAATAAAGATACTAAAAGACTATATGCAAAGTCACAACCTCCATTTCCTTCTAGATACAAATACCTATCCATCCACATAACTTATTAATCATTTATGGTCTAACATAACAGCGAGCTACAATATTTTCAAACTAGATACATATTCGTCTGAACATGACCCAATCTATGTCATAATGAGTCATATAAATGAAAATCAATCATAAACCATGTTAAAATATTCCCACATTTTTAGTTAACATTTTTCATTTTGTGACCATTGAATGGTAAGTATTTATTAATATTTTTTCTATGCATTCTTTCATTCATATACAAATAAGCTTCTAATGTATTTTTCTTTGCATTTTAGAAACAAAATGGATTAAATTTGTAACCAGCGAAAACGCAAAAGTAAAGTATCTACATATATTGTTTATGTCTCTCATTTTGTTATGTTTCTCTTTCCATATATATGCATATATTGTTGGTAACATAATAAACAGAAAATTATATATTCTTAACTGAACATATATATTTACCAGTCAAATATGAAATTCATTCCCATGTTTTCCCTATAATCATCACTTCCAATGCAACAAATTCATTGCAGCCTTGTGCAAAAAAGCAGTACAACATCAGAACCAAAAACATCATTAAAAAAAAAAGCAAAAAGGAAAGTCAATCTACACCCATAACTGACTTAGATTTGTCATATGAAAAATATACATCGACATTGTTTCACTTTAATTTCTTAACATTTCTTGGCTTAATTACTATTTGTACACAGGGCAAAGGAAATGTCAACAATCCCAATATCAATTGAATATTTGAATATCTGCAAAATTGGAAAAGTGTTCCATGGTGATGTTATGGTTGTCTATATCACATTCCTTGACAAAGCACACAAAACTCATCAAATACTATGTGCTTATTTGACCGATCAAAATGGATTCATGATAGTAAAATTGGTTCTTCTAAGTGAGGTAATTGAAGAACAAAATCAAAATATATTTCGAGGAAAAGGGCATTGTAGTAGCAATTTTTCATATTTTACCAAAAACAAGCTATGAACATGGTGATTGTGACCACATTTTGGTGTTAGTTAAAACAAGCAATGTTGAAAAAAATCTCTAGTTTTACAAAATACAATTTTTTCGAACACAAAAATAAATAAATTAGCAGAAAGCACGGAAGCATTTCCAATAGGCACAATTGGAGAAATTGTTACAACAACTCGAAAAGTTGGCCTACAATATACATTACACATTAGAGAAGGAAATTATGAAGATAACAAGGAAATGGTAAAATGCTCATACTTGCATCATTCACCCATTAATCTTATTATTTCCATTTTTTTTCCTTTATGAAATGACAACAACAACATTTTAGCTCTTTTATGTCACAAAAACTATTTCAAAACTTTTCACCTATTTATAATGAGTCTAAACAAGGATTTCAAAATGGTGATATGCTAACTATGCTATTCAAAAATATTACAAGAAAACGAAAATGAAGGGAAAATAATTTCGTACAACCAAATCCACGTTCATCACACATTTACACACACAGATAAAACAAGATATCAAGCAAATGATTGAAAAACAAGTGAAGGTAAGCACATACATCATAATCCATTCATCATTATATGTTCAATTGTCTCTATAGTTACATATATTTCATTATACATATGCTAACTAGTACTATTTTCTAACAAATAGAAGGAACAATCCTAGTTGCAAATGCATACTCTGCACCATTCAATGTTGTCTGTGCACTTTGAAACTATCCAATATTACCATCTGCAGTCATAGAAGATATGTTAACATTGTGTGTCAAATGAAAACAAAAATTTCCCTTCCTGTATCTACATTGTGTCAATTGTGTTTTAAGAACTCCTAACAACAACTCTATGTGGTGTTTCCTTAGAAGAAAGACCAGTTCTAAAGCAACTTCTACCCACAACTACTCAAATGTCCTACCAAGAGTACCTACAGAAAAAAAATACACATAATTTATATCTTATGCACTCTTGAAATCCATGGTATCTTCACTATAAATGCCAACAATGAGATACTAGATGTTGAGAACAACCACTAGCAAAACAAACCCAACCAAAATTTTAGCTAACATTTTTGGCTTTTCTTAGGTATAATCCTCATCCTTTAACCTTAATTTCTTAATGTTTATATGTTACTTATCTTTTTTATTAGTCATTATATGTTATTCAAAACATTTTTTATGATTTTTCTTTTGCAGGGTCTACAAAGAATACTCATATTTTGTATTATTGCAAATAGTAAGGCATGTTACCATTATTGTTGAAGACATGGGGCTGAATCTCATGGTTTAATTCCATTCAACAAATAATTTGGGTAGATTGGAGTTCAAAAATTTGGTTCATGTAATTATATGTTTCATTGGATATGTAGAATTTGAATCTACATTTCCTTCATTGCAATATCTGTTACTAGTAGATCACTAAACATTTTGTTTCTTATTTTTTTATTTTCCTTACAAGCAACTCCACTTCATATTCTCTAAAATATATGGTACTGAATGTGTTGTTTCTAGTTTAATTTATTTTTTCATGAACAATTTGGAGATGAAACTTTCATAGCTCGATTCCATTGAACTAAGCATTTTCGTACACTGGAGTTTGAGACTTTGGTAAATGAAAACCTCTATTTCATTGGATCTATGGATAATTTATTTATTTTTCTTAAAATAAAGTCCACCTTTGATTCACTCAAATATGTGATACTAAATATGTTCTTGCTGGTTTAATCAACCAAATATCCTACTATAATGCTCCCTTCATTCAAACACATTTCTATGGCATCATAGGTAAGATATCCTGCAAAGAACAAGGTTTTTAATTTTTAATATATTTCGGGGTTTTAATATTTTTTAGGACTCATGATCCTCATGTTGCTTCTTGTTTTTTCAGATTTTAATTTTTCTTTCACCCTTTTGTGAAAAACTATAATATGTAAAATACATTTACAGGGTTTCATAGAAGTCCATGTCTTAAAATTAGAAGAAGAATTTATAAAATGAGGCTAAGTGGTATGGTAGTACATGTTTCAACCAATGTTTTCTTTTCCAGAAGACCCTATGATGACCCCATGCATTCATATAACTCTACACATTCCTATATACACAAAACCTCAGAGCTTATGCAACTTCTTTTTACCTATGTGCTCCTATGACCCTTCACATTCCTATCTACTTATAACCTCAATTTATGTAGATTCTTTTGTTTCTCTTGTGTTAGTTATTTATTTTCTAAGCATCTTTATTTTATTTCCTTTCTTTGACATTCTATTTTATATAAATCTCTTCCATCTGAGGTTGGAAAGTGAATTTCACTCCATTTCTTTTACTGTAATTACATCATACCCTGAAACTTACCTAGAAATTACATATAATACATTAATATTAACATGAACATTATTATAACATCATGTCATACCCTCCCTTAATCATTATATTGATCACCACAATAAGCATGTTGGTTCATCCATAATCCCTCTATTATTCTTCCATTAACAAAATGCCACAATTAGTCACCTCTCACTCATTTGTAAAACAAAAGCATATGCCAAGTCTAAACATGAAACCTGATGTAGAATTAGTCTCTTTTATCAATCACCCCTAGTTTTGATTTGTGTAACTAGAAAATATACGATCATATTTTTTATTGAACTTAGTTCAATTGAAATACCTAAGGGCTTTTGTGGTGTTCCAATGCACAAGCACAATGACCTAATTTAATCCATACAATGATGTTTTAAACTTGCAAACATGATGTTCCTTATTGTGATCTTAAATCCATGCAACTGTGAATTGTTCCATATAGACCTCTTATTCCAGCTAACCATTCAGGGAACTGCTTTTGAACCTCATTTGATACACCTATCCCTAACATCTACTACAATTTCTATCATATACCCAATTTCTATCATTGTTGATGAAACTCATGTCTTATCATAATCAATTTCCTCCTATGCAAATCCTTTTGCCACTATCTTTGCCTTGATCTTATTACAGATCCATCTACCCTATTCTATGTTCTATACACACATGTTTAACCAATGTCTTCTTTATTTGGAGGTGATTCAAATGGCTATCTATTGGTGTGCTCAATTAATTCATACTCTAGTCTCATAAAATTTGCCGTAGTCTAACTAGCCAGAGGAATCACCCTGAAAATCATGAAAATTCCGATAAGATTTTCAGAAAATCCGGCAAGAATTTTTCTAAATCCATGTTATAATTATCAAAGTTTAATATTTTGGGTGTCCTACAGGTTTTTGATGGTGCTGAATCCATTTCCAATGTCAAAATCAGGATTCAAACACTGTTTCTGCAAGATTTTTTAAATTCTTTTGACCCGGATTCCGACCAATTTTGACCGTCCGGGCAATTCCTCCAGCTCGTTAGATGACTCCATAAAATTTTCCTAGAGTTTAAGTGCATGTCAATGCCATGTTAGCTAGTGCACAGTCTGATTTTTATTTGGGTTGGTTCATCTCTTTCTACTCCACCCAAAGTTCACTAGTACAACATCAACATTTTCTTCTTTTCCTTTAGATTTTTCTAAACCCTCCGTGATGCAGACCTGCTGCAATATGTCAGAATAACGTTGTAGAATGTGAGTTCTAAGACTAAATACATACATACATTATGAATCGACAATAGTGTTTTAAACCTTCATATGCCCCAAATCCATACTTATGTATTTGCGTGATCAACAAAGGAGTTTTTATAACATACGCAAGCGTAAAAAAATAACCCAAACCAATGCATAAACCAAACAAAAAATGCGAACCCGCGGGAGTTCCTTCTGGAGGGACCCACACAAGTCTTGGCCAATCAACGTGTGATCGCACTTCACACAAAATATAATTTAACTTAATACGTTAAAGTCTATTCCCTGCGACTTGCGATTTTACGCCGCGATGACACGTTTCCTCCACTTCACGTCACATAATTTTAAAGTTACCTGGGATGGTACTTAGCGCTAACACTTAAACCTTGCGAAGTGCAGTCACCACTTCAATCTCCACCGTTGGCTTCTGCAGGATCCTATGGCCTGCGTTAATTCTCCCCCAAAACTTAATTGTGAGTTGTAAGCACTAAACTTTAAATTCTGCGTGATGTGATGTTGCGTTGCATTGACACGTGGATTTCCACACTTCGCATCACAAACTTTTTAACTTTCCTTGCGATGGCCCTTTAACGTTATTTCCAATAATTTGTGATATGCGATCACCGTGCTCAATCCCCACCATTGGTTTCTGAAAGAACAGATTGCCTGCGCAACTCCCTCTACACACCACTTCGCATCGCAAGTTATTAAACTTAACTTGTGAAATATCTTAACCGCTATTCTTTGCGATGTTCAATGTCTCTTCGCCTGCGATGTGATCTTCCACCATTGGTCAATTGTATCCAACGACCCTCGTCGTGTTTGCAAATCCGATTATATGCTCTATAGTCAACACAATATTACATTAAACAAAGAATATGCAAGGTCTATAGACCCGTCGTGCCTGCAAATCTTATTTGTATTCACGTTATGCATCTCACATACGGGTATTTGATTTCAAAAGAGATTCAAATAATTAACTTAAAAACAGGGTGCCCAATCAAAACACAAAAACACTTGAACTAATCTTGGAAATAAAGTATTGTTCTAAATCAAAGATTCCTATCAAACACAAAACACTTGGAAATAATTTGGAAAATAGAAAACACATGGCCAAGCCCTCATATGGTTGGTTTTTACATTCACTTCTGCTCCTCTATTCTCTCCTTTCTCGCTATCGATGGTATAACCCCACAATGGTAGATTTGGTTTCATTTTATCCTTCTCCAAAATCCCCATTTGGTTGAAAAACTGTCATTCAGTGTCCAAAACAGTTTATTCAACTTATTCAAATAAATTCTCAACCAATCCTAAATAAACCATTCTTTTAGTATGCAAATTACATTGGCTGAGTTAGCCCAAATTAAACTTAAACAAAATACTTAAAAAAAAATAAAGACAACGTATTCAAATTCTTAGGACTGCTAGCCCTCTTTCCAAGCCACAACATGTGACCAACTTTGTCACATTGCTGGCTCTACCGTAATGCTCCTGCATCAGGCTCCTGGGGTAAATTAAATTCATGGCTCCTGTTCATGAGTTCTTCAATAGAATACCTTGCAATTTGAATCTAGGCAACATCCAACCAAGAAAAGTCCTCCAAAGGATGGTCCTTCAATTTTACTAGACACTTCAGATATTCTTTGTTTCGTGTCTTCTTGGCCACCTATGTGTCCAAAATCTGTTGAATTTCCAAAGGTTGTTCTGGAGCCATTTGTTTAACCCATGCTTTCTCTTCATCCTAGGTGTCTCGTGTTCATCTCTTTGAATTTTCTCCTTCGTCAACAATAGTGTACGGGTACAGATCTGCCACATTAAGGATGGGCAAGATTCCTGAACCCGGAGGTAACTAAAACTCATTAGAATTTGCAGAAAACTTCTGAAGAATTCTACAAGGCCCGATATTTTTCATATTTAATTTGTTGTATTTGCCTTTGGGAAACCTCTCCTTGCACAATTGTGCTAGTACCAAGTCTCCTACTTCGAATTGTACCTCCCACCTTTTCAAATATGCTCGTTGTTTATACTTTTGGCTATTGTCTTATAGCTTCAACTTGACCTGTTCATGTAGATCACTGACTTCTTTTTCAAAATCTTCTCCATTAACACTCCTACATTTTAACTGACCAAAATACCACAACTAAAATACTCCATGTGGGTGCATCCATATAGGATTTGGAAATTACTTCTGCCTGTTCTTCTGTTGGGCGAGTCATTATAAGAAAACTCTGCATGTGCAAGCACACAATCCCACTATCTGAAATTTTCACCAACCAGACTCCTTAGCAGATTTCCTAGACTCCTTTTCACATCTTCAGTTTTCCCATCTGACTGTGGATGGTAAGCAGAACTGAAATTTATATTGGTGTGTAACTTCTTCCACAATGCTCGCCAGAAACGACCTGTGAAATTTACATCCCTATCCGAGATGATGGACTTCGGCAAGATGTAATCTGACTATCTCTATAAAGAAAAAATGTGCTACATGTGTGGCATCACTTATCTTTCTGTATGGAATGAAATGTGCCATTTTGGTGAAACGATCCACCACCACCATGATGGAATAAAATCCCCTTTGTTTCTTTGGTAGACCCAAGATAAATTCGAAGCTGAATGAGTCCCATGGTCTATTAGAAATTGGTAAAGGTGTATACAACCCTAAATTCTGACTATGTACCTTTGCATGTTGACGCACTTTACATATGATTATGAACCTATGTACATCCCTTCGCATTCTTGGCCAATAGTAAAAGTGGCTCAGCTGATCCAGGGTCTCCATACCAAAATTTCTAGCCAAACCTCTACTATTCCTTTCCTGGATTAAGTTCTCTCACATATAACATTCCGGAATACAAAAATGTCCTCCTTTGAACAAAAACCCCTCCTGTATGTTATAATCCAACCATGGAATATTATCCCTCAACAGTGGGTTTTGGAAAGATTCATAAGCTTTCTTAAAATATGCATCCACTTCATAAAAGTATTTGAGATGCTCAAATCCCAATACTTGCAATGCACTTTCTTGAAAGATCAAACTCCTCCTACTCAATGCATATGCCACTTTGTTGGCCTGACCATTGATATGTTTCAAAAAAAATGTGAAGCTCTGCAAGTACTGCACCCACTTTGAGTGTTTATGATTCATCTTTTGCTGCTACATAATATATTGTAATGCAGAACTATCTGAAAATAGAACAAACTCATTAGCCAAAAAATAATGTCTCCAATGCTTCAACGCTTGGATGACTACATAAAATTCTTTCTCATAAGACGTATACTTCTGCCTACTCTCATTTAAATTCTCGCTGAAATATGCTACTGGCTTATCTTCTTGGATGAGTACTGCACCAATAATTGTCCCACTGGCATCACAACGAACTTGGAAAATTTTGTTGAAGTCTGGCAACTTTAGGATTGGTTTTTCCATAATATTATTCTTCAAAAAATGAAAATTCCTCTTAGCAAATTCTGTCCAATGAAAAGGCTGATTTTCCTTCTTAATGGTATCCAACATAGGTGCACAAATCCCGCTGAAGTTCTTGATAAATTTCTGGTAGAAACTCGCCAATCCGTTAAAACTTATAACGTCAAACAAACTCTTAGGAGAGGGCCAGTTAACTATGGCTGCAACCTTCTTTGGATCCATCTTCAATTCATCCGCATAAATTACAAAGCCTAGATAAATCAATTCTTTCTTGCAAAAATAATTTTTTTTCAAATTCATTAAAAACTTATTCTGCTGCAATTTTTCTAGCACATACCTGACATGTCGTAAATGTTCTTCCTTTGCCTTGCTAAAAATAAGTATATCATCCAGATATACAATCACAGACTTACCAATGAATTCCTTCAACATCTCATTCATCAAACGCATGAATGTGTTGGGTGCATTGCTCAATCCAAAAGGCATGACCAACCACTCGTACAAACCTTCATTGGTCTTGAAAGTTGTCTTCCATTTGTCACCTTCTCGAATCCTGATATGGTGATAGTCGCTCTTCAAATATATCTTTAAAAATTACGCTGCTCCACTTAGAAAATCCATCATATCATCCATCTGAGGTAAAGGAAACCTATACCTGATAGTGATCTTGTTTATTGCCCGAGAATCAGTACACATCCACCATTCACCTCATTTCTTGGGAGCTAAAATGGTAGGAAAAAAACAAGGGCTCAAACTCTCTCGAACCAGTCCTTTATCCAAAAAATCCTACACTTGCTTCCTGATTTCCTCATTGTCTTTCAGAGACATCTAGTAAGCAGCCTTATTTGGAAAACTGGCTCCTAGAACAAAATCAATGTGGTGAATAATGCTCCGTCTCGCTGGAAATTTATCTGTTAGACCATCCACCACAATATCACTAAACTCTTGCAGCATGTCCTATATTTCCACAAGAAAATCAGTAATTTATGCATGCATTGATACTACTCTAGGCCTTCACACAACTGAATAATTCACATCATTCTCTTCAATTTGTCGTAGAAACTCCTTCCCACCTATCAACAATGTCTTTGTACCACTAGTTTCTGTAGTCTCTTCTTCTTTCATGGGAACTAGCGTATGCTTTATCCCATCCTTCACGAATCTGTAACAATTATTCTCCCCATCATGGATGGCCTTTCTATCATATTTCCATGGTCTTACCAGTAGAATAAGGCACACGTCCATAGGCATAATATCGTAAGTTACCTTGTCTTTGTACTTGCAAATGTGAAACTCCACCTCGAACTGCTCATCAACCAAGAGTTGGTGTCCCTTCTGCAACCAAGACACCTTATATGGAGTTAGATGTTTTGACTTCATCAAACCAAATTTCTCCACCATCTCAGTGGCTACTAGGTTATCAGTGCTTCCACTATCTATGATTAATTTGCAGCATTTTCCATGTGACTTACACACATTCCGAAACAATGCTTTCCTCTGTGTTAGTTCAGCTACTTCCTTGGCTAGTTTTAGCAAAGCCTTGTTTAGCACAAAGGCTTTTCCTGTTTCAGGAATGTTCTCCACTGCTTGTGGTGCTGCCTCAGCTTCATCTGGTTAAGCAACATACGCTCCCCTCTGTCTAGTTGGTTCATTTTCAGGACATTCAAAAGACTTGTGTCCCCATTTGTGACACATGTAACATTGGTAGTTATTTCCCTTACCTATGCCATTACATCTTCCTCACTGGTATGGCCTTCCACCTCTGGTGCTACCTTCCTTCTGAGTCTGTTCCGAAGTCTTAGAACTATTTCCTTCTTCATTACTATTGGTAGTTCTACCTCTACTATAAGACAATCCTCTTCCTCTTCCGGAACCATGTCCTCTTCTTGCATTCTGCTTCCTGGAAATATTCTCTTCTACCTTCAAAACACACTTGTATGCCTTCTCTATAGTCTTTGAGGAAAGAATATTGATCTCATCCAAGATTTCCATCTGGAGACCATTTACAAATCTGGCTGTCTTCTCAGGGGTATCTTCAACATACCCAGCCCTCAAGTTCAATCTATAGAACTCTTCTTTGTATTCCCTCACAGTCATTGTCCTCTGTCTCAAGTTCTGCACTTGCTTGTAAAGGGTAATTTGGTAATATTTGGGCAGGAACTTTCTCTTCATCTTTGCAATCATCCTGTCCCAACTCTTAATCAATTTTTTTTTCAGTCTTCTCCTCTCTGCCTACACACTGTCCCACCACATTGTGGCGTGCCCTTTCAACTTAGTGACAACAAACCTGATCTTTCTATCCTCACTAATTTCCTCATATTCAAAGTATTTATCCAACTCACTTATCCAGTTCAGTAGTCCTTCTATGGATAAACTTCCATCATAATTGGAGAGTTCTGGCTTTAGCTTGCTACTATCCATCAAAGTAGATCTCAGTAATCTGAGTTCTAGTGGCTCGTTCTCTTGCTCATCTGGTTGTGCCTCTAGCTCTTCATCTTCACCGTCATCTCCATTTTTCGGGTCCCTACGCCTTCCTTCTTCTACTGCTACTAAACATGCTGAAAATAATCTAATCTCTTCATGCAACCCTTCATCTGCTACTTCTCTTGAATCGTTTCCTCGACCTCTTCACCCTGCTTCAACTCTTCCCTAACCTCTTCTTCCTACTTCCATCCTTACTTAGGAAGAAAACTGCTCTGATACCAATTGATGTAGACCTGCTGCAATATGTCAGAAGTATGCTACGGAATGTGAGTTCTAAGAATCAATACATACATACATTACGAATCAATAGCGATGTTTTAAACCTTCATATCCTCCAAATACATACATAATTATTTGCGCGATGAAAAGCAGAGTTTTTATAACATATGCAGGCCTAAAAAAATAACCCAAACCAATGCATAAACCAAACAAAAATTGTGAACCCATGGGAGTTCCTTCTAGAGGGACCCACATAGCTCTCGGCCAATCAACGTGTGATCACACTTCGCAAAAAATACAATTTAAATTAACATGTTAAAGTCTATTCCTTGCGACTTGCAATTTGCGTTGCGCTAACACGTGTCCTCCACTTCGCGTCGCAGAATTTTAAACTTACCCAGGACGGTACTTAGCCCTAACACTTAAACCTTGCAATGTGCGGTCGCCGCTTCAATCTCCACCGTTGGCTTCTACAGGATCTGATGGCCTTCGCTAATTCTCCCTCGCAACTTAACTGTGATATGTAAGCGCTAAAATTTAAATTCCGCACGATGCGATGTTGCACCGCTTCGACACGTGGCTTTCCATATTTTGTGTCACAAACTTTTTAACTTTCCTTGTGATGGCCTTTAGTGTTATTTCCAATATTTTGAGATTTTCGATCATGGTGCTCAATCCCCACTGTTGATTTCGGCAAGATCAGATGGCCTGCGCAACTCCCTCTCCATACCACTTTGCATCGCAAGTTATTAAAATTAACCTGTGAAAACTCTTAACTGCTATTCTTTGCAATGTGCGATGTCTCTTCACCTGCAATGTGATCTTCCACCGTTGGTCAATTATATCCAACGGCCCTCGTCACGTCTCCAAATCTGATTGATATATGCTCTATAGTCAACACAATATTACATTCAACAAAGAATATGCAATATCTATAGACCCGTCGTGCCTGCAAATCCGATTTTTATTCTCGCTATGCATCTCACATACGGGTATTTGATTTCAACATATTCAAATAATTAACTTAAAAAAAGGGAGCCCGAGCAAAGCACAAAACACTTGGACTAATCTTGAAAATAAAGTAGTGTTCTAAATCAAAGATTCTGATCAAACACAAAACAGTTAGAAATAATTTCGAAAATAGAAAACACAGAGCCAAGCCCTCATACGGTTGGTTTTTACATTTACTTCCGCTCCTCTATTCTCTCCTTTCTCGCTATCAATGGCAGAACCCCACAATGGTGGATTTGGTTTCATTTTATCCTTCTCCAAAATCCCCATTTGGTTGGAAAACTATCATGCAGTGTCAAAAACAGTTTATTCAACTTATTCAAATAAATTCTCAACTAATCCTAAATTAACCATTCTTTTATTATGCAAATTACATTGGCTGAGTTAGCCCAAATTAAACTTAAACAAAATAATTTGAAAAGAAAGAAAGAAAAAGTATTCAAATGCTTAGGACTTCTAGCCCTCTTTCCAAGCCACAACATGTGACCAACTTTGTCACATTGTTGGCTCTACCTTAATGCTCCTGCATTAGGCTCCCGGGGTAAATTAAATTCATGGATCCTGTCCATGAGTTCTTCAATAGAATACCCTGTGCTTTGAATCTGGGCAACATCCAACCAAGAATAGTCCTCCAGAGTATGGTCCTTCCATTTGACCAGATACTTTAGATAGTCTTTGTTTCGTGTCTTCTTGGCCACCTGTGTATCCAAAATCTGTTCAATGTCTAAATAATAATTCATAACGATAAATATATAATAATAAAAATAATATTAATATTAAAGAACAACTATTATAATAAAAATATTATTATTATTATTATTATTATTAATTATTAATTTATATTAATAGTTAATTATAATGTAAACAAATTATTATTATAATCTTTTTAAAATATTTGTTGTTGTTAATAATTATCTATTATTATTGTCATTATTTATTATTATAATATTTAATAATAATAACAACAGTAAAAATATAATAATAATAATAATAATAATATTTATTAAAATTATTAAAATTATTAATATTTATTATTAGTAGTATTAAATAATATTACTAGTATTATTATTTTAGGTGCTAATTAAATATAATATCATTATTAATTAGTAAATAATAATAATAATAATAGCAATCAATTGATTAGCATTAATTAACTATTATTATTATTTATTAAAAATATATAAATATAATTTTTTAATAATTATATTATTTATTGTTAATAGTAATAATAACCACAAGAATAATATTGTTAATTTAATAATAATTAATTAATTAAAAATTTAATTATTTATTAAATAATAATAGGAATATAATATATATATATATATATATATATATATATATATATATATATATATATAGCGATAATTAATTTATTATTATTATTTATTAAGAAAATATAGATTTTCTTTAAATTATATTAATTATTGTAAATTAATTTAATCCAAGAGATTTATATTAAATCCAATGATTAATATTGTAAATTTTATTAATAATAATACACCCTAGTAATATGGACCCTTATATTAATAAACCAAAGGGATTATAAACCCAAGAGAATACTATTATACCCAAGAGATTAATATTATAAACCCAAGGTACCTAAAACCCTATGATAAATATTGTAAACCTTAGCATTATCATGGTTGACCATGATTGATTTCATATTGAGATCATCTTTGTGACAATGCGGCGTTGCACCATAGTTAACCATGGTTGATTTTCATATGCAGAAAATCTTTGTCACAATGCAACGTTGGACCATGGTTGAGTTTCATATTGAGAAAATATTTGTCAAAATCTTACATTGGACCATGGTTGACCATGATTATAAACTAGGGGGATTTATATTATACCTAAGGATTAATATTATAAACCCTATGAATAATATTAAACATTAAAAATAACAACCCTTAGATTAGTAAACCCAATGGATTAATATTATAAAGTCAAGCGAAAAATAAACCAAAGGGATTAATACTAAAAATCAAGGGATAAATATTATATTCCCGAGGTATATAAACCATAAGATAAATATCATAAAACATTAAATAAACATGGTTTACTATGGTTTATTTTCATATTGAGAAAATCTTTGTGATATTGCAACGTTGGACCATGGTTGACCATGGTTGATTTTAATATTGAAATAATCTTTGTTATTATGCGACGTTGGACCATGGTTGACAATGCTTAATTTTCATATTGAGATCATATTTGTCACAATGTGACATTGGAACATGGTTGACAATGGTTGACCATGGTTATAAACCCAAGAGATTTATATTAAACCATAGGATTAATATTATAAACCATATGAATAATATTTCATATTGAGACAATATTTTTTAGAATGCAATGTTTGACCATGGTTGACCATGGTTGATTTTCACATTGAGACAATCTTTGTCACTAAGCAGCATTGCACCTTGGTTGACGATGATTTATTTTCATATGGAGACAATCTTTGTCACAATGCAATGTTGGACCAACGAGATTTATATTAGGCCCAGGGATTAATATTATAAACCCTATGAATAATATTATACCCATGGAATAAGAACCCTTAGATTAATAAACCTAAGGGATTGACATTATAAACCCAAGGGAATAATAAACAAAAAATATTAGTACTAAAATTCCAAGGGACTATAAACCTGAGGGAAAAATATTGAAACCAAGGGATAAATATTATAAACCCAAGGAATATAAACTTGAAGATAAATATTAATACAAGAAACTGAATGGATTATAAATGCAAGAGAAAAATGGCAAGGGATTAATAAACCCAACGGATTATTAATATTATAAACCCAAGGGATTATTAATATTATAAACCCAAAGGATTAAATTATAGACCCAATGAATTAGTAAACCCAAGGGATAAATATTATAAACCTAATCGATCAACAATGGGAATTTAATAAACCCGAGGGAAAAATATTGAAACCAAGGGATAAATATTATAAACCCAAGGAATATAAACTTGAAGATAAATATTAATACAAGAAACTAAATGGATTATAAATGCAAGAGAAAAATGGCAAGGGATTAATAAACCCAACGGATTATTAATATTATAAACCCAAGGGATTATTAATATTATAAACCCAAAGGATTAAATTATAGACCCAATGAAATAGTAAACCCAAGGGATAAATATTATAAACCTAATTGATCAACAATGGGAATTTAATAAACACAAGGGATCAATACAAAAAACACAAAGGAATAATATTACACCAAAAATATTACTATTATAAACCCAAGATATCAAAAACATAGGATAAATATGGTAAACCTTAGAATTATCATGGTTGAAAATGGTTGATTTTCATATTGAGACAATCTTTGTGACAATGCGAATTTGCACCATGATTTACCGTGATTGATTTTCATATGCATAAAATAACTGTCACAATGAAATGTTGGAGCATGGTTTATTTTCATATTGAGAAAATTTATGTCACAATCTGGCATAGGGCCATGGTTGACCATGATTATAAACCAAGCAGATTTATATTAGAACAAAGGATTAATATTAAATAATGAATAATAATAAACCTTAGGAATAAGAACCCTTAGATTAATAAACCCACTGGATTGATAATATAAAGCCAAGGGAATAATAAATCAAAGGGATTAATACTAAAAACCCAAGGTATAAATATTATAAACTCGAGATATATAAACCTTAAGACAAATATTTAAACCATTAAATCAACATGGCTGACCATGGTTGATTTTCATATTGAGACAATCTTTGTCACAATGTGACATTGGAACATGGTTGATTTTCATATTGAAACAATATTTGTCACAATGCAATATTGGACCATGGATTACAATGGTTATAAACCCAAGGGATTTATAATAAATTATATGATTAATATTCTAAATCATATGAATAATATTTCATATTGAGACAATATTTGTCAGAATGCAACGTTGGACCATAGTTGATTTTCATATTAAGACAATCTTTGTTAGAGTGTGACATTGCACCATGGTTGACCATGATTGATTTTCATATGGAGACAATCTTTGTCACAATTTAATGTTGGACAAAGGAGATTTATATTAGAACTAAAGATTAATATTATAAACCTTATGAAAAATATTATACCCAAGGAATAAAATCCCTTATATTAATAAACCCAAGGGACTCGAATTATAAACCCAAGGTAATAATAAACCAAAAGGATTAATACTAAAATCCCAAGGGATTATAAACCCAAGGGAATAATATTGAAATCAACAGATAAATATTATAAACCCAATGAATATAAACCCGAAGATAAATATTAATACAAGAAACTAAGTGGATTATAAATCCATGGGAAAAATGTTTAACCCTACGAAACAATATTAAACTTTATCGAATAATATCAAATGAACATATATAAAATGAACATATAAACTCAAGGGATTAATAAACCCGAGGGATTATTAATATTATAAACTCAAGGCAATAATAAAACGAAACGTTGACTATTATTAACCCAAGGGATAAATATTATAAACCTAAGTGATCAACAAACCTAGGTGATAGATATTAAAAACACAAGGGATTTATAAACCTAAGAATTAATATTTTAAACCGAAGAGATTAATAAACGCACAAGATTATTAATATTATAGACCCAACCACATTAGTAAATGTGGTTGAAAAAAGACAATAAGCGTTAATGGTATAGATCTAATATTTATTATAAAATTAATATTCATAATAATAATAATAATAATAATAATAATAATAATAATAATAATAAACAACTACTATCATAAAAATAGTATTATTATTAAAATTAATAATAATTAATAATTAATTATAATGTCAATCAATTATTATTATAATCATTTTAAAATCAATATTGTTATAAATAATTATTTATTGTTATTATTATTTATATTATTTATTATTATTATTAGTATGATCTATTGTTATTAATTAATATTACTACCATTATTTATTATTAGTTAGTATTAATATTACTATTGTTAGTTAAATTAAATATTAATATTAATTAATAAATATAAATATTAGTTAATTAATAATATTACACCCTAGGAATATGAACCTTTACATTAATAAATCTAAAGGATTGATATTATAAATCCATGGGAATAATAATCCCAAGGGACTAATACTAAAAGCCTAAAGGAATAATATTACACCCATGAGATTAATATTATAAACCCAAAGTATATAAAACCTAAGATAAATATTGTAAACCCTAGAATTATCATGGTTGACCATTGTTGATTTTCATATAGAAACAATCTTTGTGACAATGTGAAATTGCGATATGGTTGACCATAGTTGACCATGATTGATTTTCATATGTAGAAAATATTTATCATAATGCAACATCGAACCATGGATGATTTTCATATTAACAAAATATTTGTCACACTGTGATGTTGGACCATGTTGGCCATGAAAATAAACCAAGGGGATTTATATTATACCCAATAATTAATATTATAAACCCTATTAATAATATTAAACCCTGGGAATAAGAACCCTTAGATTAATAAACCTAAGGGATCGATATTATAAAGCGAATAGAATAGTAAACCAAAGGGATTAATACTAAAATCCCAAGGGAATAATATTAAACCCAAGGGACAAATATTATATATCGAAAGTATATAAACCCTAAGATAAATATTATAAACCCTTAAATAAACATGGTTAACCATGGTTGATTTTTGTATTGAGGCAATCTTTGTCACAATGCGGCATTGGACCATGTTTGACCATGGTTGATTTTCATATTCAAATAATATTTGTCACAATGCGACATTGGACCATGATTGACCATGGTTGACAATGCTTGATTTTCATATTGAGACAATCTTTGTCACAATGTGACATTGGAACATGGTTGACCATGATTATAAACCCAATGGATTTATATTAAACCGTGGGATTAATATTATAAAACCTATGAATAATATTTTGCATTGAGATAATCTTTTCCAAAATGCGACGTTGGACCATGGTTAATCATGATCTTTTATCACATTGAGACGATCTTTGTCAAAATGTGATGTTGCACCATGGTTGATTTTCATATGGAGACAATCTTTGTCACAATGTGACGTCATACCATTGTTGATTTTCATATTGATAAAATATTTGTCACAATGTGATGATGGACCCAAGGATTAATATTATAAACCCTATGAATAATATTGTACCTTAGGAATATGAGTCCTTAGATTAATAAAACCAAGAGGATAATAAAACAAAAGGATTAATACTAAAATCCCAATGGATTATAAATCCAAGGGATAAATATTATAAACCCGAAGTATGTAAAACTAAAGATAAATATTAATACATGAAAGTGAATTGATTATAAATGAATGAGAAAAACATTTAACTCAAGGGAACAACCTTAAACCCTATCGAATACTATAAATTGAATGGATATAAACCCTAGCAAAAGTATTATACATCGTTTAATAAACATGTCATTTGTTGCCTCACTATGGTTAATTTTTTTTTTTTATACAATCTTTTGCGCAAAGGGAGGATGGACCATTGTAAACCATTAATCCCTAACATTAATACTAAAAAAATAAAGAAAATAAATACATTAAAAACCATTAACACATTAATATAATCCATTATTATTAGTACATTAATTTTGATACATTATGAACCATTAATAAATTTTAAACCAATAATAAATTAATATTAATACATCAATAAGAATTAATAATGATTAATGTATTAAAATTTTAAACCCAAGGGATTGATAAACCCACATTATTTTTAATATTATAAACCCAACCATATTAGTAAATGTGGTTGAAAAACACCAATAAGCTTTAATGGTATAAATTTAATATTAAACCATAGAATATTTAATGGTTTCTTAATGTATTGATACATTAATATATCAATAAGAATTAATACATCAATACATTATAAACTATTAACAAAGTTTCAACCATTAATACATCAATAAGAATTAATACATCAATACATTAATACACAATTATTAGTCTATTAATATTTTGAACCCAAAAGATTGATATTTTAAACCCAAGAGATTTATATTTTAAACCCAAGGGATTGATAAACCCATAGGATTATTAATATTACAAACCCAACCACATTAGTAAATGTGGTTGAAAAATGCCAATAAGCGCTAATGGTATAAATATAATACTAAGCCATCTAATATTTAATGGTTTAATAAAGCATAATAATCTTTATATTAAGAATACGAATCCTTAGATTAATAAACCCAATATAATAATAAAACAAAAGGATCAATACTAAAAACCCAAGGGATTATAAACTCAAGCGATAAATATTACAAACCCAAGGTATATAAACCTCAAGATAAATTTATTAATACAAGAAACCGAAATCCTTATAAACACAGAAGACAAATTTTAACCCAAGGGAACAATCTTAAACCCTATCAAATAATATAAACTGAACGTATATAAACCCCGACAAAAGTATTATACACCGTTTGATAAAAATGTCAGTTTATGTCTTGCTATGGTTGATTTTCATTTTGATACAATATTTTGCGCAAAGGTACGATGGATTTTTTTCAACCATTAATCCCTAATATTAATACATTAATATTGATATATTATAAATCATTAATACATTTATATTAATACATTATAAATCATTAATAAATTTATATTAATACATCAATACATTAAGAATATAAACCTCAAAAATAATAATATATTAAAACCCAAAAGATTATAAACTCAAAGGAATACGATATATAGGGATTTTATTGTTCTAATTTAAGTATCAATAATTATTAAGTGAATGATAGGGATTTAACTTCCATATAATATTCTTAGTAGTGTACACAAATAAAAGATTGAGATTTACCTATAAACCCTATCAATAATATTGTACTCTAGGAATAAGAATCCCTAGATTAATAACCCCAAGAAAATAATAAAACAAAAGGATTAATACTAAAAACCCAAGGGATAAATATTATAAACACCAAGATAAATATTAATATAGGAAACCAAATTTGATTATAAACACAAGGTAAAAATATTTAACCCAAGGGAAAAATCATAAACCCTATCACATAGTATAAACTGAACATATATAAACCCCAAAAAAAGTATTATACAAATATGTCAGTTGATGTCTCACTATGGTTGATTTTCATTTTGATTGAATCTTTTACGCAAATAAACAATGAACTATTATCAACCATTCATCCCTAATATTAAACTTATATGAACCCCAACAAAAGTATTATACATCATTTAATAGAAATTTCAGTTGATGTCTTGATATGGTTGATTTTCATTTTGATAAAATATTTTGTGCAAAGGGATGATGGACCATTATCAACCATTAATCCCTAACATTAAAACTATAAACATAAATAGTATTAATACATTCAAAACCATTAACACATTAATATAGTCCATTATTATCAATACATTAATATTGATGCATTATAAACCATTAATACATTATAATGGTTTATAATACATTATAAAACATTAATAAATTAATATTAGGACATCAATACATTAATAATATAAACCTCAAAAATAATAATATATTAAAACCCGAAGAATTATAAATCTAAGGGTATATATATATATATATATATATATATATATATATATATATATATATATGAGTTAATGACAGGGATTTAACTTCCATACAATATTCTTAGTAGTATACACAAATCAAAGATTGATATTTACCTCCAAAGTAGTTATGTCATTCTTTCTCTTTTAATTAAATTAATTAATTAAAATAATTGTTATATGACTAAGTGTCATGTGAAATGAGTTATGGTCTTTGGGGTATGTGGTATTGATAAGACATGGTATTGATTGATCCATTGTGTAGCAACAATCCCTATTTATAGATCATGAAGCTCTACCCTAGATGGGGGTTCTAGGGTGGTAAGTATCCATGGATAAGAATCTTGTTTCATGTTTTTTCAAATGTATTTATGTTTAGTTTATATATTAATTCATTTTATAATTAACAATATAATAATAAATTAAAATAAAGTTATGATTTAGTTAGTTTTATGTTTTTTTTTTTTTTTTTAAAACATCTTGACATGTATGGGTTAAATCTCCATGGATAAGAATCTTGTTTCATGTTTTTTCAAATATATATATATATATATATATATATATATATATATATATATATATGTATATATATATATATGTATATATATGTATTTATATATATATATGTATATGTACACACACACACACACACACACACACACATATATGTCTTTACTTTATATATTAATTCCTTTTATACTTAACAATATAATAATACCTCCCCGGATGCAGGTGGTTCACAGCTTCTCTGACCTCCATGAGGCGGCCATGTGGCTCACCACATGGCGTGCCAATGCGCCCCTCCCTTGGGCCGCACACTGCTATCAATTTCCGCATGGGCAGGGACTTAAATTCCCACGTACCACCTTAACTCTTATGTGCCTAGCAAGTTGGATAATTACTACTCTGTTCAGTATGGTGATCTTTCTTCCTGACACGCCTTTGGCTTTCCATCCCTCCCTGGTTGTTATTCCTCCGCGCCTCCTGCTTCAGCCTTCTTCGGCTCTGGGGCGACATCTTTGGGCCCCTGCCTCTACAGTTGCGTCTCCATCTTCGCAAGTTTCATCTGTGTTGGCCATAATGCCGCGTTGCCATTGCCAGCCCAGTCGTAGAGGAGGAAGAGGAACCCCCTCGCATCCTCCCCTGCCCATGGATATCCCTTTGGACTTGAATTCCCTGGCCTCTTGGGACCCTGTTGATCTCTTTCCTCCCTTCCCCATGCCTGCTCCGCACTTTGACCCCCTCGTCCCTTCTGATTTGCCTTCGCCTCCTCTGGCTGCACCATCCTGCTCCCGCGGCAAGAAGTGTGCCCGCAAGTTGACCTTTTCGGCTGATCTACCCTTCCTCCCTCGCAAGCTCAAGGCGCTTCCAGTGCATCTAGCCTCCAGCCCCTCTTCGGACGACGATGAATTTAGGCCATATGAGGATTTGCAGATGCCAGGGCTCAGTTGATCGGATTCTATGAAAGGCAAGGAAACTCTCCAAGCTAACGGTGCTTTGGACATTTCTACTTCTCTGTAGGATGCTGGTCGTCTGGACATTCCCACAGAAAGGCTAGGTCTTTTTCCCTCCCCTCGCAAGCAGCATGAAGAAATTGATCAGTTGGATTATGGGTACATCTGCCGCATCCTCGAGGAGGATTCTCCATCCAGGGACGAGCATGGAAGCCCTCCCTAGCAGGTATTTGTTGAGCTTCTTAGTTTCCAGGATTTTGATGCATCCCTTTTTTGTATTTTTAGTCTCTTTTTGTACAATTTTAAAGGTTGGTTTCCCACTAAGGGCACCCTAGTATGTTTGGACTATATTGGCTAGTTTCCCCACCCAGGGTGGTCTAGTTTTGACCAGCATTTTTCTGAACTATCCCTCAGACATGGATTTATCCGTGGCTGAGGATGCGACATGTAAACTTTGTTTGATGATCTAATAGAATTAGTATTACTTAGAAAAAAAACAATATAATAATACCTTCTAATTTTCTTTAGGACGCAACAAAAATCAGATAAGAGTCGAGATGAACCCTAGCATTGTTGATCCCCTTACCTCTGCCGTCATCAGGCGACTTCCTGGCCCTGGATATCAAGGCATACAAAGGAATTTTTCCCCGCCCCCACTCTAGACTATTCCTGCAATCCACCATGCGAACAGCCTTCTGAGAGAACAAGGATCACATACTAGCTTTGGCAACCTAGCAAGAGGTGCTACCACCGAAGTCGACCTGGAAGCAGCTCCGCCTCACCAGCAGAACCCCAACAACCATGAAATCAGGGAAAATATGGCCCCTAACCCCGTGAATCTCCAAAAAGATGCCGAGAGCCTCCACGTAGGGATTTACAACAACCCAAGCTCTGTATGCCTCAATCAGTTTCTACGGCTGATCAGCTCACTGTTTCAGTGTGACACCTTTGAGTGACCACATAAGAACAACCCTCGCCCATGGGATTGCAGAAGGAAAATAGAAAGGGTGTGGAAAGCATAGATCAGGCTAGGGATATCTATCTGGCTTCTACAATGCATCTTGGTAGCTAGGGTTTCTTAGATCTACCCTCCCCCTTCTTTCAAATCCAGATCTCGCTCCTCACGGGCATATCCATGATGCTTTTGGTACACTCAACAGATAGAGTACATAATCTCCTGCAAGCCCTTGAGCAGAGGCTGAGGATTCCCTCAACTCTTCAGAGACTTTATATGGAGGTAAATAGCTTGATGCCTCTTTTCCCCTTTCATTTTATAACATTGAAAGAGATGCTACTTTAGTTGTATCCCTTCATTTGAGAGGGAGGGATGCGGGGCATTCATCATCTGCACCAACTTTCTCCTACAAGGATGTTGTCCATGCACAACCCAAGAAAGCTGCTCAATCCCCTGTGGCCCCCAAGCTTTTTCTGGTTGATAAGTTAGAGGAAGTTCCCTCCATAGAGATTTCCCATCCAGATCTGGTAGATCAACTTCAAAAATATGTAGAAAATGCCATCATCTGTAGATTCAATGGTCTTTGGCCTCGTACAAAGGATCTATATGACTGGATCTATGTAACTGGACCCACAACTGCACAATCATCTTTTGCTCAAAGCGTTTCTTCATAGTAGTGTTTGAGCACAACAAGGATTATCAAAAAGCCTTAACAAAAATTTCATGGTTTTGGGGAACAACGAGGCTATTCCTCACCCCCTGGTTCCCAGATTTCGACCTCTCTACGATAATCATCGCTAAGATTCATGTCTGGGTCAGGATTCCCAATTTACTTGCCCATCTATGGCACCCTTCTGTCTTCCAAGGAATAGGAAACACCTTGGTCCATTATATGATTACAGATCCCCTTCGGGAGTATCAAGGTCTATACACATATGGAATAATATGTGTTGAGATAGACATTAGTAAAGGTCTGCCTGATCAAATTAATCTCCAGATCGGTGATTTCCTGTGGACACAGATTTTGGATTATGAGAACACTACCTTCTGCTGCCACCACTGTCACCAAACAGCGCACCTTCAGAATTCTTGCCCCACGTTCCTCGCCCAAAAAAAGAAAAAAAATCTCAAACCAAAATACAAAAGATGTATACCATGTTATCCGCCTCCCATGGATGACATTGAATGCTTGAGTTCAGATGAGGAGGAGATTGATGCAGAAATGGAGCATGCAAAACAACAGAAAGATTATTCCTCCACTATCCTTGAGGGAACCCCAGCCAGAACAATCTCTCAGAAACACACTCATGAGTCCTCCTCTTCTGATATGGATAAGAAGACTCCTCCCACAGTCAACAACAGTCTACAAGTGGTCCTTTCCCATCCACACCAGGCTGGATGGGTCAAAGTCAACAAAAATAAAGGAAAAAAATTTCACATGGAGGTTTCTGCCCACTATGGGTAGAACCCAGTTTCTATCTTCTTTTGTTTCCTAGTCATGCTTCATTGCTCTTTTGTTTGTTTCATGTTCACTCTTTGGGACCTAGGTTGATAGTTTATCATTTTTGGTTGGCCAGTTTCTTGCCTCTCTTGATTGTAATCTCATCTTGTACCATATGATCGCTTAATAGAATTAGTCTTATTTAGAATATATATATATATATATATATATATATATATATATATATATATATATATATAAAGTTATGATTTAGTTATTTTTATGTTTTTTTTCAATTTTAACACCTTGACATGCATTGAGAAATAAAATTTTTTTATGCATTAATTATGAATTGATGCTATTAGTTTTTACAAGGTGAATGTCATTTAATTTATATAATAACTTACTCTTAATATTAATAATAATATGTCACTATTTCACCTAGTGAAATTAATATTTCTTAAATATCGCAAAGGCCACTAAAAATCACATTACTTAGTACTTGGGACACAAATTATTAACCATACCACTTGAGATAACCTCTTTTAACTATATTATTATTATTAATAATATTAACATCAATATTCATAAGAAACATATTATTAATAATATCAATATTATTAAAATTCATTATTAAATATTAAATATTATATTCCTATTCATATTAATATTAAACTACATGTATTAATAATAATATTAAATTTACTAAGATTAATTTTAACTTATTAGCTTTAATAAACTAAATGTATTAATAATAATATTAAATCTATTAAGATTAATTTTAACTTATTAGCTTTAATATTAGTTACACAATTTTATATCCAATTGAAGAAATATATCCCATGCAAATTTAATAGAATGAAAAATATATAAACTCATCTATCATATTTTTATGAGTAATACGATCCACAAATTTTCATAAAAAAAAAAAAAATTTAAGATTCTATTGGCAAGACTATTTACCTATAAGCATGAGTTTTTAATAATTTTAAGTAATAATTTAAAATATATATATATATATATATATATATATATATATATATATATATAAATATTCATAATTAAAAAATAAAGTTAAAAATATAATAATAATGTATTGGATTTTCATTATAAACAAAAATGAGTTTACATTAATGATTTTCTTTTATGTACTATTATCTATGATCTTTCATGAATGTGAATAACAGTTAAATTTAAATTAAGTTAAATTAAATCCGTATAATAATCTATAAAGAATTTTTTAATTTATATAGTAAATTTAGAATCCTTGTATTTCTGTGATTGAATATAATTTTCAAATCAAATTTGGATAAAATCAAAATCTTTTTTTGAAATCAAAACATTAATATCATAAAAAAAGAATTAATTTACAATTTAATGGTTAATTATATATAATTTAAAAAATAATTATAGAGTTATATTATTTTTTGTTTTGTTTATAAGATAAAAATTTACTGTCTACAATGTTCAATGTAATCTATTTCTTTAATTTTAATCTATGATATTAAAAAAAATATACATGATCATAAACATTAAAACTACTTAAACTATAAACTTAATCAAATAACTTGTTCTTAGAAAAACATTTGATTATTGGTTAATTTAGGCACCAATTAGGGTGTCTCCTTCATGGTAGAGAAAGACATAAAGGTCAGGTAGATACCTACCTTATCATTACAATTTGACTCGTTAATTACAAAGCTAAAACTAAACATTATTTGTAGACAACCTTAAAAAAATCTTGTAACTAAATCCTGCTGTAGAATTATGACACAAAGAGCCACTAATAAGATACAATCTTCATTGCAGGGTCCAACTAGATGGGCGGATACTTTATATTTCATTCTCAACTAAATCCACCATTCCATTACTATTTGACTAACAATTTAATTGTTAATTACAAAACTAAGGATTATTTATAGGAAACTTTCTAAAATTGATAATTAGTCCCTTATCCTCGTTTGGACCTACTCTATCACAAATCACCAATTCGGGTATCCTCTTCATTGCAAAGAAGATAAGGGAGATGCAGAGATTCTTATATTCCAATGTCAATATCATCCTCAACAAGTCAATATGTCCTTTATTAAATCATGGTTAGGAAAATGTTCCTAAAACTATTTGCATTCCGAAAAAGGACTCAACACAGGAATTCCTAATAATTTTAATTTGGAGAGTGGAAACAAATATTCAAATATAACCCACAAAAACTGTATTTAATCAGGGAAATGGGAAACACAACGAGATTTCACTTACAATGAATTTAAATTGCAACAAATTCTAGGTGGCTTCAGCTCCTCTGTGTGTTTTGTTTTAGATGGGTGTCTCAACACCATTAGTTGGAAGTCCCAACTGCAGGTCCTCAGATATGATATTTTTCTTCAGCTTTATGATCCATCTTAATCTTAAAAAAATCGAGAGGGATATGGAAATTGCTAGAACGAGGGTAGCGGTATGATCGTTCTTAATCTTCGCTTCATCTATGATGTTTTGCTTCAACGTTATGATCCATCTTAATCCTTCCTATGGAAAGCGACTGATAGAAACTAGTGATATGACACAGAATGTTCATGAACAAAATCTTGCTTACAAAAAAAACTATTTTCTAGATATTTTGAATGTAGATTTTTTGGACTTTATTGACCTCAATAGGGCGTTTCATAACCACTGCCACATTGTTACAGTTGATTGTTTGGATATTTTAGTCAAATATGATTTGATTTTTCGATTTTTTTTAATGGTAATAGGACGATGTTCGAAAATCCCGGGTGCCACGTTGCTAACAACAAAATAGGATGGAAGATCTTTCATATTTGTGATAGGATGTTATTTCTCATTATTATGTATTAATAGTTAATGATAGATAGATGGTTATTAACTGTTAGTCTAGAATATTAAATTTTCATTGTAATTTTGTAAATATTGAATTGGTGAGTTGTTTTTTATTTTGTTTTATCTTCTTATATATTTCTATTTTGTATTAATTTTGATAGTTTGAAATCAAAAAATGACATGGTAAATTTTTAATCATGTTTGGTAAACAATTAATTTAAGTATAGTTTAAACATGTATTTTTTTCAATTTAGAATTTCTGGCATATGGCAGTGGTCTCATCAAGTACTAAAGAGAATCGCTTCGTAAAATCTATGGCATGAGCATTAGGAACCTCACGAAATCAGTACGAAACACATGCAAAAAATTTCTTGGACACCAATTAGATAGAGTTGTTCAACAAAGTTCAAAGAAGAGAATCGTGAAATTGATGTCTCAATCACTGTTTTTGTGCAACAAAAACCACGATATGTAAAACCTATCACCGTACATGACACTTGTTGTTGTCGTTATCATTTGGAATTTCAGTTATATTATGACACATTCCTTAATTTTGGTAGAACATTTTGGAAAGACTCACCTCCTCCTTCCACTATCCATGATTTCATATCTCAAATTCTATGTGAAAGACAAAGTGATGAATTATTTTACGAAAATGAATGTGTTGGTGGTAAAAAAATGTGATGATTGTGGAAATTTGACTAAATTTCAAAACAAAAATCGTACTGATATAAATGATCAATCATTGTCCAACATGAAAGTGAAATGGAAAATATTTGTATATATCCATACATTGATTCAAGGTTCATACAGTGCTAAAATAATTGAATTAGAAGAAAAAAAAATTGTAATAGATTTTTTGTGAAAGTTTGAGGCAAAAATTTATAAATACACCAAGCATTCCCGTAGAGCTCGATGGCAGAACTTGCAATTCAAAAAATCTCGTGAAGTTTTTCCACCATGGACCATTTTACTAGTAATTGGTTTTTCAGAAAAATACACATTTGTTCCACAAAAAGAAATTCTGAGTGAATACTATCATTCTGACCAAGTCTCCATGCTCGTCCATATTCTATATAGACATGTTGAACAAAACGTTGATAATATAGAAAGAACTAGTGAAAATCGGCATGTTATTAAATAATATCACTTTTATATCAGTGACGATCATACACATGATACATATTTTGTACAATGCTATTTTGGAAATATTTATGACTCCTTGAAAAGTCGTGGAATAAAATTCAATGAACAATGGATATGGTCAGATGGATGCACAGGTCAATTCAAATATTCACGATCTTTCTTTTGGTTGTGTTATCTTCATAAGAAAACCTACATTAAATATTGTTGGAATTTCTTTAAGACTGGTTATGGAAAATGAGAACATGATGATGCAGGGGCATGCATAACACGAGCACTTCAAAGATATCAAATGGACCCCTCTGCAAACCGACTTGTGAATGTTAAAGAATTTGTTCAATGGTGCATCGCTGCACTAAGCCATGAGAGTAAACGATCAAGGGAAGTGCGAAGGTACATTCAATTTAATTTTTATTTGATATCCAATTTTAACCAATGTACATTTATCACAATGATTATCTTTGATGGTATTTTGATATCATATTTACATTCTTCTTTGAATTTTCCATATAGGTTTTTTTGGCATATTGTGGTCGAAGACGTAGATAGATCAATTAGAAATGTTGTTAAAACAATAAAAGGGACTCAAAAATTGCATTCAATTAAAAAAAAGTTGTCCACAAATGTGTTTTCATTGGAGAAAAGAAAATATTCTTGTTTTTGTCATGTTTACATAGACAACACAGAATCCAATGATGTTTGTGAAAACAAAATGTATGTAAAATATTGGAAACATACAGAGCTACATCCAAAGGGGAAAATGTCCATTGCAATGTTTGAAGAAATGCAATCAGAGGAGACTGCAATATCATCTGATGGTGATCGAGTTTCTAATCTTGTTAGAGAAGGTAACATTTGATTTTTTTTCAAATGATAGAGATCTAGAAATAGATACTAAAATTATTTTAAAGTTAATTGATTATGATCTAAATTTAAATACATAAGTTTGGTTTATTGTGCAGGAGATGTTTTTACTAAAATTTCACCTACTATCAACGATGAAATTATTAGAAAACTATAATGATCACGGGTTTCCACATGACAGAGGGTCTATTATACTGAAAGGTTATTTTTTCAGTCAAACTAATCAAAGTGGGGATTTTGTTTAATTTGAAGACTATGAACCTGATCTCATAAGTTGTCAATATAGTCACTTAGTATGTGCATCACGCATAAAGTTGATAGAGGTTCAATAAAAAGAACATGAAAATTAAGAAATGAAAAATGTCAAAATACAATCATGAACGGATCATTGAAGATGGAATTCCATTGGATTTTTTTTTATTGAACTGCCCAACAATTTCTTCTCTTTGGATTCATGTTTTAGAACCTCCAGAACTCAACTAAAATTTGAACTGCTTTGTTATGTTATCTGTGCAGGTGTTTTCACATGTACATTGTTTTGGTACATGCATACTAGTATCAACTGAAAGTAGCTTTTCTATGTGCATTGATGGAAAAAGTTGCACGTATTGGATATATATGTTCTAGAATGTAATTAATTGAAAGTAGCTTTTATATGTGCATTGATGAAAAATGTTGCACGTACTGGATATATATGTTCTAGAATACAATTAACTGAAAGTAGATTTTCTATGTGCATTGATGAAAAATGTTGCACGTACTGGATATATATGTTCTAGAATGCAATTAACTGAAAGTAGATTTTCTATGTGCATTGATGAAAAATGTTCCACGTACTGGATATATATGTCATAGAATGAAATTAACTGAAAGTAGATTTTATATGTGCATTAATGAAAAATGTTTCACATACTGGATATATATATGTTCTAGAATGCAATTAACTGAAAGTAGCTTTTCTATGTGCATTGATAAAAAAAAGTTGCACGTATTGGATATATATATATATATATATATATATATATATATATATAGGTTTTAGAAAGCAATTAACTGAAAATAGCTTTTATATGTGCATTGATGGAAAATGTTGCAAGTACTGGATATATATGTTCTAGAATGCAATTAGCTGAAAGTATCTTTTCTATGTGCATTGATGAAAAATGTTGCACGTACTGGATATATATGTTCTAGAATGCAATTAACTGAAATTATCTTTTCTATTTGCATTGATAAAAAATGTTGCAAGTACTAGATATATATGTTCTAGAATGAAATTAACTGAAAGTATCTTTTCTATGTGCATTGATAAACAAATGTTGCATGTACTAGATATATATATTCTAGAATGCAATTAACTTAAAGTAGCTTTTCTATGTGCATTGATGAAAAATGTTGAACGTACTAGATATATATGTTCTAGAATGAAATTAACTGAAAGTAGCTTTTCTATACATGCATTGATGAAAAATGTTGCATGTAGTGAATAAATATACATTATAGAATGCAATTTTAAAATTTTATGATTGTTTGACACAACTAACAAGACCTAGAATCTTATGATTGTTTATATGTGTGTGTGTGTGTGTGTGTGTGTGAATATGTATTGTAATTCAATCGTTTCAACATATATATTCAAACATGTACTTAAATCATTTCTACATGTACGTATATTTATGTGAACTTTTTTTTGTTTGGAAAATGACAACTTGAATTTTTTTTTTTTTAAATTACATCATAATCACATGCCAAATGTGGTTCAACCATCCAAAAATTGAGTTTCAAAAACAAAAAATTATGTCACAACATTACTTCACATGCCAAATAAATTTCAACCATCCAAAACATGAGTTTTAAAAACAAAACATTATATCACAACATTACTTCACATGCCAAATGTAGTTCAACTATCCAATAAAAACAAAACATTAAATATCACAATCACATGCCAAATGTAGTTCAACCATCCAAAACTTGAGTTTTAAAAACAAAACAAATTATATCACAACATTACTTCACATACCAAATGTAGTTCAACTATCCAATAGAAACAAAACATTATATCATGCGAAATGTAGTTCAACTATAAAATAAAAACAAAACATTATATCGTGAAATCACATGCAAAATGTATTTAAACCATCCAAAACTTGAGTTTTAAAAACAAAACAAATTATAACACAACATTACTGCACATGCCAAATGTAGTTCAACCATCCAAAACTTGAGTTTTAAAAACAAAACAAATTATAACACAAAATTACTTCACATGGAAAATGTAGTTCAACCATCCAAAACTTGAGTTTTAAAAACAAAACATTATAGATCACAAGATTACATCACATGCCAAATGTAGTTCAACTATCCAATAAAAACAAAAATTATATCACATTCACATGTAGCAAATGTAGTTCACATAAAATATGTCCAAAATTTGTATCTCACAAGTATCAAGTATCAAGTATCAAGTTATATATGACTACATCTAGATAAGACTATATATAAAAAATTAAATTTAAGACTAAATCTATTGAAAATATAATGTTTCACGTGCATGTGCATCATCCATCAAATACATATGGATGTAGTGTCTCTCCCAACAAAGTCACGATCCTCGAGCTATCCCGCAAAGCATGGGGAACCTGTACACAATGTGTACAATCATTAAAAAAAATTGTTTTAAAATTGAATGAGAATATATAAAACTTCATGTAAAAAAACAAAATGTAAAAAAAAAAAATCATGCAATACCTCATGAGGTTCCCTCTCCATTTTTTGCTTGTCTACTAAAACTTCCCCCACTGGAACATCATCAACAGTAAACTGTACAATATAAATATATATATATATATTAAAATTTTTCAAATGAAAATGCATATATAAACTTATTTTCAATAATATTAAAAAAAAGTTAGACAACTTGTTCAAATGGTTGAAATGGTGTAGATGTTGCTATCTCCATCATACACTCCATCGCTAGAGTTCGTGGAGAAAAGAAATCCTCTCTAGGAACCTAAATTCAAAAAAATTAAAATTATAAAATAAATCAAGATCTAGATCTCAATTTATAATAAAACTTTTGAACTTCAATTGATAACTTTAAAACATATATTTAAGTGAAAAATCGAATACTTGTGCTGGTGGATTTGGCACATCT
>CM076570.1:773396205-773512892 GCA_034641835.2 Pinus albicaulis
GAGCTTGCACACTTTCAAATTTGTTTCTCTTTTTTGGTATGGGGCTATACCTTTCTTGTTTTCACAGTCTGCCCTCTTTTCTTTCTTTTCTTTGTTTTTGTATTTTTGATTTTTCCAACTTTAAAAAGTAATGTCTAGACTATGATATTTACAAATGAAAAATAAAATTCTTTAAACTCAAGACTCTTGGCAGAGGTAATGCTTGAGCATCCTGCCATTGACAGGACCTCCATATAAGTCTTCTCCATTCAATTATTTCAGGAAAAATGCATTGTGACCCCTCTCAGCATGAATATTATAGGTCCCTTTCCACAAGTTCTCAAACTTGCCATGTTTTCCCTTCTCTTCTCTTCTTGAATCCCATTTAAGAACAACATTCCAATTTGGAAATTGTTTGCCTTAGTCCTTTTATCAAATAACTTCACATTTCCTTGGACTAACTGTGTTCTTTCATAAACTTCTTCTCTGGTTTGCTGCAAATGGATGGTCCATTTCCTTGGGGATAGTAAGCAGTGGAATGGCCTAAGGTTATGTGGTATTTGTAACAGAAATCAACCATCTTCTTAGATTTAAAAGCAGCAGCATTGTCTGTTATGATTTTTCTGGGACAACCAAATCTGGATAGGATATTGGTTTCAAGAAACTTGATAATGAAAGAGTCATTAGCATTCCTGGAAGGTATAGCTTTTATCCACTTGGTAAAGAAGTTAGTGGCTGTGAGCATCCACTTATGTTGAGCTGAGGAGGATGGATGAATTTCCCCAATGAAGTCTAGCCCCCATTGTTGAAAAGGTGCCTCAACTCTGATAGGATGTAAGGGTAAGGGAAGAAGTTTTCTTTTTCCATCAAAGATTTGACATTTATGGCAAGACATGACCAACTTCTGAGTGTTTGGGAAAAGGGTAGACCAATAGTAATCAGATCTAAGAATTTTGTTCGCTATAGCTTTCCAGTAGAGGTGTCCTCCACATTCTCCGTCATGCAACTCATGCATGATCTGTCCTGCATCATCTTCAAGTAAACATTTAAGCAAAATTACAACAACATTTTTCCAATATAATACCCCATCCAAGATGCAAAAACTCAAAGCCTTTTGTTTCAAAAATCTAGCTTTAGTTTTAGACAAAGAAGGAGGGGCATTTAAATATAAAAGCACATAAATAATGTCAGCATACCAAGGAGAATTTAGAAATGTTTCTTCAATAAAAGGAGCAGTAGATTCTTTTATTTCTTCCAACATATCTACCATATTCATGTCTAGTGCTTGGAAGTTAGACTCAGCCATAATTTTTGCTAATCCTTGCCCTTTAACTAGCTTGGTGGGCCTGATCTCTAAGTCATACTCAAGAATAGTTGCAATCCATTTTCCCCTTTTACCAGCAGGGTCTTGACTTAGAATTTCCTTGACAACAGTATGCGGAACAAAAGAAATTATGTGAGATTGTAAAATGTAGACACTAAATTCTTTTAAAGCTTTCACTAATGCTAAGTCTTGCTTTTCCATGATGTTATATTTGAGGGGAGCATCTCTTAAGGCCCTACTAAAGAAAGATATTGGTTGTTCTTGCCCCAAATCATTCTTTTGAAGTAACACCGCAGCTATTGTATGCTCAGATGCGAAAGAAAAGATGTAAAAATATTTAGTGAAATTGGGACTAATCAGGACTAGTGTTTGAGTAAGAGCTTGTTTTACCAGTTCGAATGATTGTTTAGCTGGTAAATTCCATTTTACACCGACATATTTCTTAAGAATGTTTGTAATGTTTTTTAATAGCTCAGCAAGATTAGGGATAAACCTCCTCAGAAAATTAATCTTTCTGATGAAAGATTGTAATTCTTTGAGGCTTCTTGGATGGCTAATCTGCAATATGCCATCTATCCTTGTAGGGTCTATTTTGATTCCCTCTTCTAAAATTATATGGCCAAGAATTTTACCTTCTTGGAGACCAAAGCGTGTCTTCTTGGGATTCAGTGACAAGCCAAATTTCCTACACTTCTCAAAAACTTTTCTCAAGTGAATCAAATGTTCTTCATCAGTTTTTGAAAAAACGGTTATGTCATCAAGGTAAATAATTATGAAATAGCCAATATCTTCAGAGAAGGCTATATCCATGGCCCTTTGGAAGGTGGCCCCTGCATTCATTAACCCGAAAGGCATTTTGACATACATAAAGGTGCCCCAAGGTGTGGTAAACACAATTTTTATTTGATCACTTGGGAGCACTAACACCTGGTTGTAACTCGAGAACCCATCTAAGAGTGATATCCTTTTTGACCCAGCTACCCTTTGAAGTATATGGTCCATCTTGGGTAAGGGGTAGTTGTCCTTTAGAGAGGCTATGTTTAAATTTCTGAAGTCAATACAGAGTCTGATTTCCCCTGTTTTCTTTCTAACAGAAACTAAATTTGATACCCACTCTTAATATCGAATTGGTACAATGATCCTAGCAGCATGCATCTTTTCAATCTCTGCCTTAACTAAAGGTAATAAAAGTGGGTTTATTCTCCTTATTTTTTGTTTGAAAGTATTTTGATTTTCCTTTAGGGGAATCTTGTGATGAATGATGCTGGTATCATAATATTTCAGATCTGTGTATGCCCAGGCAAAAACATCTTTAAACTCTTTAAACAGCTCTATGTATCGAGACTTTATGTGAGTTGGAAGAGTGCTGGATAGTTTAATCATGCTCCATTCTCGGTTCTTTGGCTACATCGTTAAAATAAAAAAAGGTGTTCTAAAGGTGTGAGACCTCTTGGAATTTTATCATTTTTGCATTCTAAAACTTCCAAGTCTTCTTGGTCTGCGTTGTCAATTATCTCTGCTTCAAAAGAATTCTCATAATGATTTATATCAGCAGAATATGTCATTGCAACTTCTGGGATTTGTTCAATATACAAACGATTTTGTTTTTGGCTGGTTTCTGATTTTGGTATGCTGAAATCATTTTCTGATTTCAAGAAATCATCTATGTGTTTTTCAGAATCAAACACTTGCCAGTGATCTTCGTTATCAGGCACAACAGGCATGTGTTTGACCTTTACGCTGAGTTGTTCATTTATCTCAGGTACTTGGCAGTTGCTGGCATTGAAGGCGAGTTCATTTGCTAGATGATTTAGTGCTCTAGGGATGAAAATGAGTTCATATTTTTCGAAGGTTTTTAATAAATCAAGGGCAGCGTTCCGATATTCCCTAAGCCTTGGATTCCTAGCTAAGTATTCTCCTTTGATTTGTTTTATGATAAGTTTAGAATCCCCTAAGATGGATATCTTTTGGGCTTTTAACTATTTAAGCAATTGTAAGCCTAGGAGAAGGGCTTCGTACTCAGCAATATTGTTAGTGCATGGAAAATTTAATTTATATGAAAAAATTCGATTCGTATTTTGAATCCAGACACCTGCCCCTGCGCTTGTTTTATTACAGGATCCATCAAAATTTTATTGTCCAAAGTATATTTGCCTCATTTTCATTTTGTTGTTGCTATTGATTGTCAATGTTTTGAATTTGATTCAAGGGAAGATTTGATTGTTCTGGTGAACTGATTTGGTCGATGTTTTCCTTATCTTCTCGAGTAATTTCATCATCGTTACATAAGACAAAGGAATCTAAACTTGATTGAATAGAATAGATTGGAGAGTTGTTGGTTTGTCTATGTTGTTCACCATGTACTTAATGTGGGATTCCCTGTAGAGTCTTATGTTTTGATTGAAAACGAGGATGGTGGCATAAGACATGTCCATTTGAAGGGCTCCCTGAAGTTTGGCTCCCCAAGATCTTGATAAGAGCGTGCCATACTTAGGGGGAATGTCAGCTACAACTATATCCATTACTAGACTCTTAGCAAGGATTTGAGCTAAATTAACACATAAATCTTTGATTAAACCCAAACATTTGACTCTGCTTGAGTCAAAGGAATACAAATATTTGTATGGTTTAGTAATCTCTAAGCCTAAGCTTTCCATTACCACCTTGGGCATTAGATTGTGTGAAGCTCCCGAATCTAACATGGCATTGTGTAAAATTTTCTCATGTATGTTCAAGCTAACATAGAAGGGAGGGACAGCCCCTTCTTGGTATTTTCCTTCAACTTCAGGACCAAACAACAACTCAGGTTTGTCATCTGACAAGTTCAAGGTGTAAGTATCACTTCCTAGGTTCAAAGCTTTCAAAACTTGGTTTTTGTACACCTCTTGGGTTACTAGTTCAGCTAGGGGAATGGCAATTTTTATCTTAGCAATTTCTCCCTCAAGGCTGAAAGGAATAATTGACTTGTTGATATTTACATCTGTCTTTTCAATTGAATTCTCAGCAAGTTTGATTTGCTGAACCTTGTTTGGACTGGTAATTGGGACAATTTTATTAGGACCACTAGCTGAAGTGCTGGGGGTACTCTGTTCAACATTTGGCTGGACACCTTTGTCTTTGTTTAAGTCTTGTTTCTTGGCCAAAATTTTGGCTTTCTCTGCCGCCTTTTTGGGCTGAGTTTCTGTGTTTTTCTTGACAGCAGTATTAGTGTTCTTATCTTTTAAGCTATCTACACTCCCTTTGCTCCTAAGATCGTATTGTTTATGCACCTCCATGATTGCATTTTCAAACCCCAATCTATAGTCATCAGAATCTTCATAGTTGTTTGTACTTTGATCAGAAAAGAAACTTTGTTCTTCCTCAATGAGGAAAACATCATCCCCGCTGTCTGATCCAATCAAGTTAACATGAGATTCTCCCAACCTTTCCAACTCCCTATCTTCCTCATATTGATCTACATAGTTTTGTTGGAAGGGAGGTCTAATCTGTTGGTCACTTTCTTTTTTCTTATCTTGATTGTTTTCTCTTCTATAATTTTGATTTCTATTTCTATTTTGGTTTTCTCGGGTTCTCTTGGTGGCACTCTATCATTCAGATTTATCTTTTCAAGCATCCTCTCCATCACATTCACTAGGTTGTCAATTTTTGTATCAGAGGTTGAGGTTGAGGGTAGTAGGTCATCTTTATAAGTTACCCTCTTCTCTAATCTCAACCTATTTCTTTTATCAATTATGTTTTCTTCTACACTCAAAGCTCCTTTCTGCACGTCTTCTAAGGTTAAGTAATCCCTCCCCCTTAACTCATAAGTCATTTCAACATCAAAGCTTTCAGGATACCTTACCAAGGCCATGCCTTGATGAGGTTTCATGTGAGGTGGGAGAGCATTGTAAACACTGTTGAACCTAGTAGAGTAATCATGAACACTCTCCCCTTGATTTCTCTTGAGGCTGCTATACTCTGCTAGTATTTGGAGAGGATTCTTTTTTAGTTCCCATTTGTTGATGAATGTTTGATGCAAGGCAGGGAGATCGTTTATGCTATTAGGAGGTAAGTTTTTAAACCATCTCTTTACATCTCCTCCTAAACTTTGGGTGAAGATCCTCATCTTCACAGTTTCCTCTTCTATCTCCATGTAATCAAAAGCATCATCCATCCTATCTACATGATGTTGAGTTGTTGTAGACTCTTTTCCAGTGAAGTGAGGGATTTTGGATTGGTAATCATTTGGTAAGGGAAGTAGAGGTTGTGGTAACACTAATGGGGCATACCATGTTGCCATGGCTAGAAATAAGGGTGGATTTACAAGAGGTGGGTTTACAAAAAATGGCTGAAATGGAGTGTTTTGGATAGCGGATGTTGGATGGATAGATGTGGAGGTACCGGGGATAGATTGTTGAGCTGATCTTGGATGAGAGACACCTAAATTGAGAAGGAAATATAAATCAGGTGGTGTGGTTTCTCTACTACAAGGCTGTTCACTTTGTTATAGGGATGAAAGTGAAGACTTGGAGTCTATCTAAATTATATCATCAAGTGACCTAGTTCTAAAAGGATTTCTTAAGTCGACTTGTGATTGGTGTAGAGCTGCAAGATTTTCAGGAACTGAATTAGCTCTCAAGGGTGATCTGAAAACAGTTGAAATTTTAATCTTAGGACACTCCCTAAGTATACTTTCAGGGTTTTCAACTACTTCCGGTGGGTTTGGATCAGGGTAGGCTCTAGTATTAATCTTTCTAGGAGCCACTATGCTATGTTTTTCAGACCCAGCTAAAAGAAAAGTTTAACCAAATATGACAATCTTTAAGAGGCTAACTGATATTTTCAGAAGAAGGAAAATTTTAATCTTAAAGCCTTCTAACTGAGTTTGTATGATGCTATAAAGACTCGAGGTCTTCCCAGTGGAGTCTTAAGGTCTGTTTTTAGGATTGTGGAGTCACCAGGTGGAAATTTTTAGCTCTTTTGGAGGTAAAAGGTTTTATGGTCCACCACCAAGTTTATTATGAAGCCAAACTGAAATGTTTTTTGGGTTTTTCTCAGTTATTTTGGTCTTATAGGTTAAGAGAGTGTTCTAAGTCTGATTTCGCACTTAGCTAAGGTGTTCAAACAAACAGAGTTTACTCTTATGGCTTGGTAACTGGTTCCTTCAAGGTTTGATAAGGGCTAACGGGAATCCTAAGGGTTACTTAGTTTGTCACTGATTCAATTAAGTCCTATCATGATTACCATTTGTTAAGTATTGCTTGAAGAAGGCTACTTAATTTATACTGGGCCTAAAAAGTTTGAAGAAGGGTTTTCAATCCACTGTATTCTCAGTATGTCCCAACGTGATCGCCATTAGCGCTGAAAAGGGTTAGTGCTTGGTTTTAGCGCTGGGGCACGTGGAGGGGAAGTGGTTTAAAACTTAGCCCAAGGGAGCTTAATTCCTTAGTAATAAAAACTCGTTTTATGAAAATTTTCAGAGTTTTTAAGGGATTTGGGGGTTTCGGTATAATTTAAAAATGAGTTTTAAACTATGTAAAGAGGTTTTTCATGAATGGGGAAAAGGGAAACCATGAAAGATAGAGGACTTTTATGGAGAGAAAAAGGGAAAAAATGAAGGTCAATTTTGGAAGAGGGATGGGAAAATGATGGTTTTGCAGCAGTCTTTCTCTTGGAATTAAGCAGAAATTTCAGAGTATAAAATGGAAACAACAAATGAAGATTTTGGACAGAGGCATGAGGCCTTCAGGAGTCTTCAAGAGCCAACACTTTTTAGCATTAAAATTTGTTCCTTGAAGGCTCCAAAAAGCTTTAGCCACCTTGTGGTATAACAAATTTATAGGTGGCTAACAGCTTCAAAATGCACTTCAGAGTATCCCTCCCACCTGTAAATTTTTTCTCATATTTTAATATCATTACATAACTTTATTTTATTCAAATTCTTGATGCCATATGGAGTTAGCCTAGATTATGACAATAAGAGGGGTGGGAAGCACAATGGAAAATAAGACGTTTTACCTTCTAGCGATGACACACAACTTGAGTTAGGCACACAATGCTTGCATGTGGCTCGCACTAGCGATGGTACACGTCGAGAGATCCACCATTGGATTTCTAGGATTTGATACAAGGGTCAGTGTGGGTTGTGGTTCGTTTTGGGTAACTACCCCACTGCACTCCTTGACTATCATTTTCTCTGCTCAGCCTATCGAGCTAAGCTTTGTCGTAGTTACTCAAACCCTCTCTCAAATTACATGTATTTGTTACAACTACAGCGCAGTAATTGTAGGTGACTATGAATACTATCCTTCCGTTATAAATTTCAGTTTTCTAGCTTAGTGACTATAGAGATGATGTTCCGTCATAGTGCTGGTGATCAGCTCATTTCGCTCAGCTACAGGTAAATGAAAATAAAAAAAATTTACTCTTTATTACAGTTAGTTCTTAATTTTCCTGCCCCATTTTATTGACATTTTGTTTATTATTATTCCTTTAATAGAAGACCGAGATCCCTATCTCATTTTTGCGATCCTCTAGGTACGAGGGTTTCATTGTTAGTTCTTTTTGGAACTCTTATGTTTCCCTTCTGCCTTCTTGCATCAATAATTGGGTATTTTTCTGGTTATAATATTTGCAGGTAGGTTTTCACTAGCTAGGAATTTCTTCTTTGTACCCTATGTTTGGTTCAAGTTTCGCTAGTTTATTGGGTTCAAATTCTCATATTACAACTTCTTATTTTACAGGTTTCCCATTTATTTTGCCAGGTATTCCTTCGAGTCTTGCCACGCATCAAGCGAGGGTGCCATGTACTCACAAACTTTGGGATTCTCCTTTAGGATCTCCTCTATCAAATACATGTATCTCTTCTTTATTGTCGATTTTTCGGCTGCAACACATGCGAGATCATGAAACTAATGTAGACATGCATATAAAACATAGTTATGGTCAATGTTATCCCATATAATAAAAAGCAAGAATTATATGTGAAAATTACACATTCTCCTGAATTTCTCCTTGAGCTTTGTCATATGCTCGCGGTTGGTGATTTTGAAGTAGTAATCCAGATAACTGCTCTGGTCAACCGCATTTGGGGGAATGGCAGTGCCAATGGTGAGGATATTGGTTGGGCCATCTGCCCTCTGAGCCTTCCCGAATGCCTCAATATCCTTGATCATTCCTGCAACCATAACCACGCAGTGCAGCACAAAACCGAATGCCTGAAGTCTAGTGGGAAGTGGAGCATGTAGGTTGAGGAAATATACATTTCCCTTTGTGTTTATATAAGTGAGGGAGGTGGACTTCATGGTGGCAAAGTTTAGACGACACACACCGGGCAGGGATGGAAAGGTTGTTGTTGCCAACAATGGATATGCTTACCATGCCCCCTCCCGTGCAAATTGATTCCAAGCTCTTGGAGACCTAACAACCTAGGAAACCACTAGTGAAGGAACAAAGGATAAAAGTGTTGGGAAAACCCTGAAGCAGCTTTAACCGAACGGAGAAAAATACCAGGCCACTGTTGCTATAAAACAAAGCAATAAATAAGGAGAATTATTCAGAACTTCACACGGCATTGGAGAAAGGCAATTTGCAAGGAAACGAAAATTGATTGGTATTAAATGTTGGAGGCTCTGAACCACAAAAAAAAAGGCTCATTCATCTCTCTCCTCCTTTACACGGTAAGTTATGTGCTTCTTAAGTCAAATTATTTGCATTACCAAGTTCTTTTACTTCTATACTTTTTTCATTCAACTTTGTCTTCTTGCATTGCAGGGTAAGGCAGCTCAGTCTGGAGCCCTCACTATTTTTTCAATTAAATGTAGTTCTTTCCCTAAAAAAAATTCAACTCGCTGAGCTTTGTTACTGAATTGAGATAAATCAAGTTTATCTACCGTGTATCGTTTACTGATCTTATATATCAAGTCATTATTTATAGGTTATATATTCATATATAAAAATTCACAATACTGTTGGTTTTGTGTGTATTTAGGTCCAACATGATCTGGAAAGAGCTGAGGAATATTATGGGAGGGCCATACTACCCAGTACCAATGATGGAGGTATCCTCTCTCTTTATGCCAACCTTTATGCCAGTCTCATATGGGATTTTCACAAAGATGCAAGTCGTGCCAAATGCCTTTGATTAAGCCGTTGAAGTTGCTCCAAATATCTCGGCTCCTATTTAAGTCCTTTTAAATATTGTTTCAGTCCTTTTAAATATCCTTCGCTTGTTGCATGCACTATTTTATTCGCATTTTATCCTATTAAGTTTAGAGATTCATATTTGAGGATTTGGTGGATGTACAAGGGAGGAAGCCCGATATCTCAAATGGTTATCAAAATGTTCTAGATTCATATAGATTTTTATATATGAAACACTTTAGGATGATGTTATCTAACTAATTGGGTCTATTTTGCATCAATGTTCTTAGATCATATGCACATTTCATATGGAATGCACAATATCATGAAGAGGATCAGGATGCTTTTCTGGAATGGAAAATTGTACCCCCAACAGATTATCTATCTGATCACATCAGAGGCGTAATTGGATTTTAGTTTCAGCGGATTTGGGTAGTTTAGTGTCTACTATTGTGCACTCTGCTAAGGCGCACTCTGCTAGAGAGGAAGTTACATCTTTACTAACCAAACCAGAGGAAAAAGACCAGGGACTGTTCTTTGAACAATTGTATAGCTCAACCTAGAACGGATCAAAACCAAACCAACTGCTTACTACTAGGTTGTCCAACCCATAGATCCACTAAAAATTTATAGAGAACCATTTTCGAACCATTTTGAGTGCCATTAAATTTAATAAATACTAGAATAATTAGTGAACATTAGTAAACCAGAGTAATATTGCAACAATATATTGCAACAGAAGTAAACCAGAGTAATAGTACAAAAATAATAGTAATCCAGAGTAGTTTTTGATAATTTTTTTGCAGACAACAAATTTTCAAAGCATAAATGGTGTTTTGGAAAATTATTTTATGACAAAGATTATGTTTACCGTTGTTTTATTGAATGTGCAACAACAAGACAGGAAAAGATATAATTGTGCTTCAGTGATGAGGGTTCCACAAAACTCCAGACTCCTGACATGTCGCTGCCATATATAGGGTTTTATGAAGCGGCTAAAGAAAAGTGTATAAGAGGGACAAGATTGTGGCCTCACTTAGTGAAGCCGTTTGTCCGATGATTTAATATTTAACCTCCAACTAGGCAGAAATAATGACATGTGGGCGGGAGTGCATGCAAATAGTTGCTCTCCTTTCGAACCATATAATGTAAAACACTTTTTAAAGCTAGTGTAAAATGTTTCCACTAGCATTAGTGCAATATGAAAAATGAGTTGGAAACAAAGTTTTTTAAAACAAACTTTTTGATACACAATGTCTCTGCGAGCTTCGAAAAGAGGCCAAATAAGACCTCAAAGATTTTGAAGCTTTTGATTGATCCATTAAAACCCTCTTCAGTGTTTAATAAGCTGAGGAAAAAATGAAAAAAATATATACATGAAAACTTAAGCTAATTTACACTTAAAGAAGTTCAAATTCCAAAGAATTTCAATTATAAGAGTCCCTGCCGGCCCTTTGGGCAAGGACTAATAAAAAAAAAAAAATCTTCGGCAATTATAAAAATACACATGGATAAAGGTCCTCTTTCGAAGCGTAATTCTTTTCCTTTGACCACTTTACGACGGGATAGTGTTCGTTATTTTCTATGTACATTAATTGCTAGCTTTTAAAAGTTAATGCAGATAACGTGTTATCCTCTATGCCATGTGGATCAAAATTGATCCTTATTAACTATCAAGACATCTACGTTGACCTCTAATTATGAATTGGAGTTTTCTATATTTAGGACCATTTGTTTAAAAATTTTGGATTTTTTTAAGCGGATTCTTGATTTTTTTGGTTTTAAAATGGTTTTTTCTTTTAACTGTGCATAGATTTTGTTCCTCTAGGTAAATCTTGATTTTTTTTATTTAAAAAAGGATTTTGACAATATATATTCAATGTCTAAAAATCCTTTGCGATAGATTGTGGAGAATATTTGATGATAAAATATACAATTTCTCTTTTCAAAAAGTATAACTAAAATACTACGGCCTATTCATATCAAAATTTGATGTTTTAATTGTTTATGAAAGAGGAGAAAAATTGATGAGAAGATATAATTTTTTTTTTCAAAAAGTATAATTAAAAGACTACGGCCTATGCATAACAAAATTTGATGTTTTAATTGTTTATGAAAGAGATTTAATAGATATATAGTTTTTGAATGTCAACATTTTGAGTCTAAAACAAGATTCATCGTTGGACCTTTGTCTTTATAATGGCTCTTGTTGTAGACATAAAACATCAACATTCAAGTATCCTTACTATGAAAAAACATACAACCACTTAATCACAAAATCTACCCCATAGAAATCTAAAATCATTAATAGGTATACCGTTTGTGAATTTTTCTTTTAAGAAATATTTAAGAAAAGATATATTTACAATTATTTTATAAAATATTTTTTTTTATTATAAAATTTATTTCTTTTACAACTTTTTATAATGAAATGATCTAAATTTAACTAGATATATATCTAAATATAAGAGTTAATCTTGACAATTATAGTGTTATTTAGCTAGAATTTTCTTAGAATAATAATTTCATAAATTTAATTTAATTATCAGTAATTATTAGGTAAGAGGTAGAGATTTAACCTCAATGGAATATGTCAGAATATTCATAATAGTGTTTGGATAAAAAGAGTTAATATTTATCTCCAAGTTAGTTATGATATTTTAATTAATTTATCTTAAACTAACTAATTAAATAAAATGTGATATCAACACTTGTCCCATGATATTGTAATAAAAAATATTTACAAGTTAAGAATTTCCATGGTAAGGTGGGGGTCAATCTCCATGGTTAACAACATGAGATGTATCATGCATTAAGTGTTTTGATGCTTATAATGGATTGATGCCTATTTACTATTTACCACCAATTAATTTAAATGCTAGGCTATAATATCTTAACGACCCTTAATTATAAGTTTTTAAATATAACTACTAACAATTTTAACAATAAGCATTACAAATTTACATTTGCCAATGCCTTTATGTGTTTACAAAATTCATGATATGATAACTTGTTTTTCCTAGTCTAGGCTAGGCATGCAATAAATTGTTTTACCTTTGCATGCTAGTGTATTGTATCCTTAGATTTAAATTCTATAAGAGTTTCTTCCTTTTCCTCCAAACTTTATGTTTTGAGTACTTTTTCTTCTTCTTCCACTTCAACTTTACTTTAATATTGTATGTCAGTACTTCCTCATTTTCTTTTTCTTCTTCATCTAGTTCTCTGTGTATAGTTCAACTACAACAAATTGAATTTTTTTACCTCGAGTCTAAAAATTCTTCATTTTCTTCCATCTTCTCTGAATCTCTGATAATAGATCTATGAGAAGTTCGTGATGAACCTCCTGTAATAACCTGCTAACCCCATAAAGTATCTTACTTCATACATATTCCTAGGAGCTTCCCATTCGATCATAGCCCTTATAATTTCTAGATTTACTACTACGCCTTCCTTGGAAACCACATGTCCCAATTAATGTACCTCTGTCTGGAAGAAACTTCACTGGCTGAGATTAACATACAACTGATGGTCTCTCAACATTCTCAATAATGTTGTTAATTGTTCGGCATGTTGTTCTGATTTTTAGAATATACCAATATATCATTAATGAATACAATAGCAAACTTGATCAAATAAGGACGCAACACACTATTCCTCAAGCACATAAAAATAGCTAGAGCATTAGCCAAACCAAATGGAGCTACAACAAAATCATAATTCCCACATACGGTCCAGAAATTTGTCTTGTAGATGTCTTCTTCTTTAAGGCGTACCTGATGATATCCTGATCTCATATCAATATTCGATACTCCCTTAAACTGATCGAACAAGTCGTTAATCCTTGACAACGGATACCTGTTCTTGATGATAACTTTGTTCAACTTCCTATAATCGATGCATAACCTAACAGTACCATCCTTCTTCTTCACAAACAATACAGGTTCCTCCCACGGTAATACACTTGGCCTAACTTATACCTTGTCTAGCATTTCCTTCAACTGCAACTTCAACTCTACTAAATATAGTGTGCTCATCCTATAAGGTGCCTTAGATGTTGGTTCTTCCCCTAGCACCAACTTAATAGAGAATTCTACTACCATGTGAGGTAGCAACTATGAAATTTTCATAGGAAATACATCTTGAAACTACTGTAGACCTCAGTACTTGTTCAAAACACCTGCATCCTCAACTTCCTTACTTTTGTCACAAGAAATGTGCACTGAAAATAACACTCCCTTTCCTACAACTATGCTTGGTGTACATCGCTGTAACCATTCTAACTGATGTCTCTTTATTCTTACCCCATAAGACTCTTTGTTTCGCATTATCATCCAAACACTCAACAAGCTTGTCATAACAATCCACCTTGGTCCTATGAAGATACAACAAGTACATACCCAAAATCGTGTTATATGAACCCAATGAAAATACATTTAGATGTGCCGAGGTAGGCACACCATTCAACTAAAATGCATAGGATCTTACCAATGATTAACTCTCTTATTGGTACCTATATCCAACTACATTAACCAAGGTTCTACATGCACTTCCTTATTCGAACCACACCTATCCACCAGTTCAGGATTACCATTACTATAATTAGATCCGGGTTCAATCAAAATAGAAAAAACTTAATCACAAATATTACCATCCATATTGATAATAGACACCTGGTGATCTGCGTTCCTATTATCCAGTGTTGCATAGATCCTAGGGATACTTTGTCCAACATATCCACCTATCAATGCCTCCTGCACACTGTATATTTGCGGTCTACCACCCTAATGTTGTGGACAATATCTCCTGCGATGATCTTTGCCACAAGTCCAACCTTGTATAGGCTTCCAACCTTCATCCTTATTGTGCTCCTTTGATCGAAGTCCGTATCCTCTGCCATATGTATTGAACTTCTTAGGTGGTGCAACATTATATTTTTTACCTGTATCCTAAGCTCTTGCTCACTTATTGTTCCATTTTCCTTTATTCTTATCATTACCTTTCCAGTCTTGCTTAGTCTCAGTTTTGCACTTTGATTTCTCATAAAAATTCTTTAGCTTCAGAATGGCATCCTCCAATGATCTAGGCTCATAAAACTTAATCATGTCCTTAAATGCTATAGGAAACCCACTAATGAATCTTTGAATCTTGGCCTTCTCCTCCTTGAGGGGAGGTATGTACCTCAATAACTCCAGAAATCTGTTGGTGTACTACTGATCGGTCATAGATCCCATCTGTAGTTCATAAAAATATTTGTCCCTGTCATCATAGTATCTCTCTGATAGATACTTCTTCCATAATAGCCTCTCAAATTCACTCCAAGTCTATTCCTCCTCATAAATATCCATTAAATTCTTCACATATTCCCACCAAATACCTACTTTACCTTTGAGGTTGAATGTAGCTATTTTGGATTTCATGTTTTCTGAGTAATCATGCAACCTGAAGAACTTCTTCATACCAAGAAACCATGTTGTTTCATCCTATGTTTTCTTCATCTCTCTGCCAAATTTTCATGGATTTTATTTCTTAAGCTCATCTAGAAAATATCCCCTTTCACTCCTCCTGTAAGGATGATAATGATGATGATCATAGTGCTTGTTAGACCGGAACTAGAATAGTACTTGTGTCTATCACCTCTCCTATCTAGAGTGTCCAAAAACCTTCCATCTATAATCGTGTCATCTCTATCTGACTTGTGAAAACCATGAGACCTACTGCCATATGCCCCATCAGTCCCATCCTCCTGTCCATAGCTGATCCGAGGAGTTACTTGTCACTACAACTATGAAAAAATATGAAGGATTATTGCATTGACCTCTGCTTGTCATTCATGTGCATGTATGATTCTGTTGTTATCTTATTTACAACTCCTTATTTCTTCCTTAAAACTTATCAATGTGTCTACTAAGTGAAAAGAGTACTCAAAACTATGTTACTCATATTATTCATAAGGAAAGTCTCTGTAGTCTACCATCTTGCTAGTCATATTTGATTTCTTCCTACAAGACATCTGATGTAAGCTAAACCAAATCACAATAAACCAAAATACCTTACAATAATTAGGGGAGGATATATCATCAGGAAGATCAACCAATCAGCGTAATACATGTATAGACATAATCATAACAACATACAGACATATAACACATAGGTATATCAACATATAAACCCCATTCTAGCTAGAGTTCAATCATCAATGCATGACCATATCATCTACAAATACCATGACCTCATGCATGACAACAACAACCATATCAATATATACTGACAACATGCAAGTGCAAACAACATATAACCAATCATACACTCATGAAAACACCTTTCACAATGACACCATCATCTCCCACATAATGACATCACTGCAACCATGACCAACACCATGCATATGAAACCAAAACATAGACCACAAGGATAAGAAACACATATTCCACCGACATGAATGTATGACCAACACAACTCTCATCCAGTCTAAGGGGTGAAACATGCTCTTATACCACTCTGTAAGACCCTCCTACCACATCTACCCAAGTAACTAGCCAATGAGGGCAAACATGTGACAAAGAGTTACTATGGTCTGATTCAACCTTCGAGGTCACCTTAAGGAAGTGGAACCAACACCAAATAACAACATAGACCTTTTTTACATGCTACAAGACACCCAGAAGCGATGAAAACCTTCTAGAAGGCTAGTTCCTGCATCAAAATGACGTTTTCAAGCATCAACCCTCAGTCTCTCCCATGACATGGGTAAGAGTGCCAATGAGATCCTCCACTTGGATGCACAACATGGCATGGATGCGACTGTGGACTTTTCCCAATAGTTTTGAGCCTAAGACCTTGATTTTTGTGCCACTTTTTTAGATCGAGAGCCTAGGTCACTACCCAAAACACCAAGACACTTTCAGAACTGAAATATAACAACGGAATAATAATGTAATTTAAAACACTTAAGCAAATACTTGACTAGACCCCTACTAGCCATGATAGAAATTTCGTCAAACATGTCACAAATATGTAATCTATAGGTTTAAATAATATATTTGAGCATAGGGGTCTCATACTTATCTCAGAATCTCTAAGAAGAATTGTTGCCTCATCACATTAACTGCATTACCATCTATTTCGGCAAGGATACATTGTTCATTCATTTACAACTCAAAACATGATGAAAACCATACATCATATTCATCATAAAACACATTAATAGCCATCATATAAACAACATAAATGACAAGCATATAACAACCATATAAACCACATAATAACAAGCATATTTACCCATCAATGCAAGGGGAAAAGAGGCCTTATTTCCATAATAAAAATGCAACCAAGTCTAGGACTTCCATGTTCCACCTGACCATAGACATGGTTGAGCCAAATCTCTCTTCAGGTAGTCACCCCTGTGCCATATTCCAAGCATGAATGTGGGATCTCATAAAACTCATCAATCAAAGCAAAACTAGGGCTTCCAGATGCCAAACCACCTCAACCCTAAACCAGTGATTCCACCTCACGGTCGAACATCACAACCATCACTAGATTTGTCCCCACCCAAGCTATCGAGGGATCCAAAACGTTTGTTCCAACTAGGGATTCTACTATTAGTAACTCAACCCATAGCTGCCATCGGGCTTACAGAGCAGTTATCCAACCAAAGCTTCCAATAATATTAACTCAACCCAACAACGGTTTCCAAAAGATTTGTCCAGTGAGGGCTTCCAGTACTAGTAACTCAACCCAAGTTGTTATGGGTCTTTCAGAGCATTTGTCCAACCAAGGCTTCTAGGAACTAATAACTCAACCCACAACCAAATGCACATGAGAACCATCCAGAAAAACAATCAATGAAATGAACCCACAACTCCATGGTTATCCAGGAAATGGCAAGGTAGGAAAATCCAATGTTATTCCATAAAATCCTCCATGCCAATGACAAATGACCAATAAATCACATGCATATGCCACACATGCCAAAACTAGTGAGGAAAACATACATGCAACTGAGTCCCTGCAAATAAAATATGTTGTATTTTCTGATCCCAATGTCCTCTTATGGTTTTTTGCTCTTCATTTACCTTCTTGCTCCAAAACTCCAAGTATGCCACGCCGCCCAAGAGTGCTCCAAGAAAACTCTAAGTGTCCAAGACTATGAGAGAGTGAGAGAGAGAGATAGAATAATGAGAGCTCTGAAACTGCACTGACCAAAAGCCATGAACTCATCCTCAGAAGCCTTTTTATTAATGAGGCCTCTATTTCTTTATTCTTCCATTATTTTCCTCCTCACATGCAACCCATGACTTTTCACCTCCCTTTTTTCCTATTTTCCATTATTTTCATAAATAAATACCAATAAATGTCTCTTTTCATTTCCAAAGTCTTAGTCATTTCATTTTCCAATTTCCATAGCCATAATAAACCATATGAACACCCACACTAGCATGTTTTTGCCCAACATTCAACTTGGAGTATGTGTCCCATGACCTTGGTTATTATTTTTCCTTTTTTAACTTTTATTACATGGAATATTCACTAAGGATGTTACAATACTCCTTTTTCATTATAAGCCATATATAGAATATTTGAAGCTTCTTTGAACCTAATTGTGATTGTAGTTTTGGGAAGAATGCTCTCATCTAAACCTTGTTGAATGAGATTCAGTGCTACTACATCATGGTATTTTCTTGATATAAGCTCATCCTTAAGATATTGAATCTTAATCTCATTAAATACCTGATGTGAAGATTCTTCAAACCCATTCAACACAATATCTCGTTAATATTTTATACATATTCTTGTCTTTATCTGAATGACTAAAAAACTATATATTTTATTAGCAAAACTTAGTGGTGGTAGATAAAAATTGCTACTTAAATCCATAGTTTTGAAGATAAAAGTTATGGCTATGTAGATTGGCTACTCTACACCATAACTACTATCTTTTCTTATTAATAAATGAATATCATATGCATCTAGATAAGCATGACTTGTGGTGACATTGGCTAATGAATATCATATGCATCCATATAAGCATGACTTGTGGTGACAATGGCTAACGTCAGTAAACATTTTCCTCTCTCGATAGCTATGACCACAAGTGGCTGCAACTCACAACTCACTGTGGCAGTGCCGACTTTGTAACCTTTCTTCTAATTCCATCTAATTTCGTTTGCGCTATATACTTCATATTTTTTGTCTTGTGAACCAAATTAACTTAGTTAATTCAACCCTATTTTACTTGGTTGCTTCATCTCTTGCCGTCATGGGCAATCTGATAAAGAGAAAGATAAACAAAGACTTTACAAAATACATACTTTGAAATCTACCTAAAAGTAAGATTAAATAATTATAAATAAGCACTTCACTTGATAAAATTAGATAATAATAAATACACACTTCACAAAGATTTTATTAAATCTAAATGAGAGTCAACTTTTACTAATAATAAATAAACACTAAATAATTCTAAAGATTTTAGATTTCATTAATTTTCCGTAAAAATTAACCTTTACAAATAATATATAAAAACTCTATAATTTTAAAGCTCATTAAATTTAGAGTTGAATTTTGTTAATAATAAATCATCGTTATACTAAATTTATTTAGTAAATATTTTTTATGTTAATATATATATATATATATATATATATATATATATATATATATATTTTAAAATTATGCATTTGTTTTAAAATAGTCTATATTGAAAACTAATATATTTTTATTTTAAAATTTATATAAAACTTTAATTATTATTATTTAATTATATATCTCTCTCTCGCTTTATCATAGTCTTGGATTCTTAGAGTTTTCTTGGAGCACTCTTGGACGGTGTGGCATACTTGGAGTTTTGGAGCAAGAAGGTAAATGAAGAGCAAAAAATCATAAGACGACATCGGGATTAGCAGCTACAACATATTTTATTTGCAGGGACTCAGTTGCATGTATGTTTTCCTCACTAGTTACACCGTAAGGCGTTATTATTTGAAAACAACTTTCCTGATGTGCATCGTGTCATAATGTGAAACCCTTAGATTATATGTTAGAAGATTAAAACATTTTCAACCTTTGATGGAAAAGTTAGTTTACAATGCAGTTATGAAAAGAGAAAATGTGGAAGGTAGGGCATTGGGCGACCTGGACATTCTCGAATTTCAGAGAGGCATAAGTGTTATAGGATTTTTGTGCTGTCTGTGTGTTGATAACAGGGGTTTGTTTCTTAGGGTTTGCAGAAATGCATCTGGAATTGACATTGGCCGCAGAAAAACCAACAGATAGGGGTCATGGCTTTCCTCTTTTAAGCCTTTCAACTGCAGAGTCTGGTAAATCGTCTGTTTCAGCAGCGTCTGATTTCACTTTTGGATTGGGACAGATGTAGACTAAAACAAGAATCCCAATCAATATGAATAATATACTAGTTGTTGATGAGGGTTCCACTTCGGCGAAGTGGGCATCTGGGGGATACATGCCTCTCATAATGACACCTGGATTGGAGAATACTTGTCGAGGTACAAGTTCAAAATCAATACTGTTGCCCACTATCTCTATTGCTTCTGAAATGAAAGGGGCACCCTATTACGATGGTTCTGCCTTCACAAAGGTATTCTTATTCTTCTGTTCAATCTCCCATCTTGATTTTCCTGTTGGGTTTATGGTTTAAGCCAAATATTTGCATTTCAGGGTACATATCCACTAATTTTATTTTGTTTTGCAGTGTATGCCTTATCCTGCTGTGCCTCTTTATGATGGTGGGATTTTTCGAAATCTGGGTTTTGATAATGGAACCAAAGGCTGGAATGGTTTTGGTGGCCTGAGAATAGCACTACATATAGAGAGTCAGGATGATGGCAGTAAATATTTTGTGGCATCAAATCGGCAAGAGATATTTCATTTTCCTCTTCAATCTTTGGAAAATTTAAGGCAAGATGTCAAGTATAGTCTCTCAGGTGGTAAATTTCTTTCCGAGTAGTGCTAGTGTTATATCAGAATGAAATTATTAGGGTGCATCTACATTATTGAGTTTGATATATGCGGGGTTCGATGTGTATATATTGGGTGCAGATTAGATCGGGGAGCTCTGCTTTAGCTACAGAAACTGTGGTGATGGACGATGTGAACTTCATATGTGCTACAACTGTTCATGCTACAAGTGGGTGTTGGTGTTTATTCAAGGGCGGATTCATTCCTGACTAGTCTCCCGCTCACTCTCGGCTATACTTCCAGGTCTTTTCTCACTCAAATTAATGCTCCTAATTTCGATTATAGTTCTTCTCCTAAAATTAGAATGAGCGAGCTCATTGTGTTGTTAGTTGTAGAGTAACAATACGGATGTTGAAATACTGATTGATAGCATATCCCCGAAACCATTCACAAATGATGAACAGTGTTTACACCAAGAAGAAATAATCCAGATGGTACTCCCTTTTCAATCTTTCTATACAAGTTCGTTTATGCTGCCAGCTGGTTATGGGTATTTATATTGATTTATTATTTGTATTTTTTTTCACTTCTAAGGGATTTGATCCATGTCCATGTGACGGATTTGCATGGAAATCTACTGCAAAATGTAGAGGTGATAGTGAAGCAGAAATCAAGGCAGTTTCTGTTTGGATCTGCAATAGCCAAGACAATCCTTGGAAACGAGCCATATCAGGTCAAATATTCAATGCTCTATTCTTCTGTTTTTTTCATTTGACAGTGAGCTAATCCTATAATCTTATGGATATTCTAATTCTTCAAAACACTATAATCTTATGGAGATTCCAATTCTAGAAACTCATTGAACAACGATGGTTGTGAAGCGATTCAACACAACAGTATTTGAAAATGAGCTAAAATGGTACACGACAGAGCCAGAACAGGGAAAACTCAATTACAGCCTTGTAGATGAGATGATGGCTTTCTGTAATGCCAACAATATTTCTGGTCAAGGGCACAATATCTTTTGGGAAAACCCAAAATACAACCCTTCATGGGTCATTAGCCTCGACAAGGAAAAACTCTAGAAAGCAGTCTCTCAGAGAATCGAGTCTTTGGTGATCAAATACAAAGGGAATTTTATTAGCTGGGACATGAGCAATGAGCTGTTGCACTTCTCTTTTTATGAGGAAAAACTAGGCCCTAATGGTTCGAATTCCTTCTTCAAGTCCACCCAGGGAATCAATCCCTAGATGCCCATGTTCATGAACAACTATAACATAATCGAGACATGTGATGACTCAGAGGCTATTGTGGATTTATACATTAAAAATCTTCAGGAGCTCAAAAACTCAGGGTGAGTAATCAAAGGCATTGGCCTTGAAAGCCATTTCAGCAAACCAAACCTCCCATTAATGAGAGCAGTTATGGACAAGTTCAGTACCCTTGGATAGCCCATTTGGCTCATGGAAGTAGATGTTAGCAGAAAATTCAATGAAGAAACACAAGCTCGTTATTTGGAGGAGATATTGAGAGAAGGGTTTTCTCATCCAGCAGTGCAGGGCATCATGATGTAGTGTGCTCTGGATTTAGAGGGGTGTTATGTGATGTATTACAAATGGTGACAAAGTACATGCTGCAAAGGTCCTTGAGGGGTTGGGGTTGCAAGATTGCTTTGAAGGCATAATATGCTTTGAGACACTTAATCCTCCCACAAAAATCACTGAAAGCAATAATGAAGGGGATGTGTCCACTGATAACTCTACAATCCCGAAGACACCTATAATTTGCAAGCCCTCAAAAGAGGCCATGGATAATGCTATTCAGCTTGTGGATGGAAATTTATATTTCTTGATGATGTTAAGGTATGGTTTCCCCCCCCCTTTTAACAGGTCTTCCTTGTTTAATTGTCACTAGCCCTTGTAAGTGATGTTACCTTTTGGAACAATCATGGTCTCCAGAGTCATACAAAGCTTATAAAAAGTAGCAACATCGATGGCATTCAGGTCCAATGCAATTGTTTCGCTTGTGTCTTCCAAACATTATCCATTCCAAGGTTGGTCCATTCATTATGAGCTTATTCATTTAGAATCTACATTAGCCATTTGGGAACTGTGTTGTTATTTTGTTACATATGAATGGTATAAAGGTTTCAATGAGTGTGGCCACTCAGTCTCTTAGAAATTGTCGTTATTTTTTCCTTTTGTGTAGATTGGTTTCTGGAAAAAGGCAAACTTAATATTCCTTTTCTTTTTGCTGTGAAAGCTTATCCTACCTTTTTATCTGTTTACCCTCTTCTGCGTTGTCCTTCCTATGACTATGTTCCTACCAGAAGCTAAATTTCCTGCTTGGGTTGTTTGCTCTGTGCCTACTATTATGTCATTATTGAACATTCTACCTGCACCAAGATATTTCCCATTCATCATCCCTTATCTCTTGTTTGAGAACACAATTTCTGTCACTACATTCAATGCCATGATCTCTGGACTGTTGCAACTTGGTATTGCTTATGAATTGGTGGTAATAAATAAATCAGGTCAGGCATCCGAAACTTATCTACTTGAATTGGTGGAAAGGGAATCACAAGTTTAGTTAGAAGACCCAAAGCATCATCATGTTGTTTCGGAGTCAAGTCTGGATGCCCTCAACAAGCTTGATGAACAAAAACATCAATAGCCTCCAGAAAATAAACTCAACCAGATTTACAAAAAGGAATTGCCTCTTTCTTTCCTTCTCTTAATTTCCTCTGCTAGGAGCTTGATGTTTGCTCAAGGGATTCATTTTTACTTTTTACTCTTTCAAGGGATTTCCTTCCTTGTGGTTGGCCTAGACCTGATTGGTGAGAAAACCAGTTAACTATGTGCTATGGGACTTGAGGTGCTTCATCCAAGATTTAAAGACCCTTCAAGTTGAGCAGTCAGTGAATAAAAGCAGCTACAGGCTTAGACATGCTAGACTGTTATTTCTCAGATATATTAAGGAGTAGGAAAAAATGAATTTTGTTCTTACTCCACTGACATTTATCAGTTATATTAAGGAGTAGGAAAATATGAATTTGTTTTTACTCCACTGATTTCTATTGAGATGGTGCCCACTAAGTTCATGCAAAAGTAGCAAGGTCATTACCTACATGGATATCGGATTTTTAACACTAAACGACATCATGTGTTTTTGTTCCTAGAGTTAAAGTACAGATCACCTGGCAAAATCACCAAGCCTTCTGAGCAGTACGGATCACCTGTTAAGATTAGCTCCATCAATATTTTTCTATTCAATTTGTTATATTAGCACTGCTCCTTATAACAATAACGTTTTTCATCATCCCCACCTGCCCTGCTCTATTATTTGGAGTCTGCAGTAGAGAAATCTCTTGTAGTTACTGATAAGAAGCTTGTGGTAGAGAAATCCCCTTTTGCTGATAAGAAGTTTCCTCCTGCTAACTTTAAGAAATCACTACAGATATCTTGCTTAGCAATTATTGGATTTATTTAAGAATCTTACGGCGTTTCCTTTTCAACATTAGGTGATGGTGCAATTGCTAGTTTATAATTTTCAAAATTTATTTAATTATTTTATAAGTCTCTAATATCAATTCAAATTCCCTCTCGGTAAAAGTTGCACCTCTTCAATGTGTTAGCGCTATTATTAAAGCAATGGGTAATGTCACGAAAGCTGCAAGGGTGAAAATGGAGTTATCCAAAGTGTTGAAGGCTTACATAGTGGTGTTTAGGTTCAGTTCGAACCATGTAAGCTATTGTTTATTGTTTATTTAATTATTTTATAAGTTTCTAAAATCAGCTCAAATGTCCTCAATAGATTATTTATTTGATATTTCTCAAAAATATTTATAAATATTAAAAAATTATATATATATATATATATATATATATATATTTTACATATTTTTAAATAAAAAATATATTAATTTTTAATATTGTGTCAAACCAGGAGGGAACTCCACAAATCAGAATTCGTATTAGATGAAGAATGTGAATGTCTTTATACATGGAGGTGAGGCTATTGGGATTCACTTCCCAATGACTCTTGACCTTCCTTATTTCCTAATATAATTTAATATACAATATTAAATATCCTCACCCAACCCTTAGGATTAGCTGTCAACATTCCCCCCTTTAATCCGAAGGGATGTTGGTGAGTCCAAGCATCAATCTGAACTTTTCAAACTTTTCTCTTCCAAGTTCTTTGATGAAGATATCATCAGTTTGCTCATTTGTGGAACAATGATGTAGATGGATGGTTTTGGCCTGAACATGATGTCAAATTAGATGGTATTTTGTATTTATGTGCTTTGTTCGATCATGGAACTTTGCTTTCTTGGCCAACTTTATTGCAGAAGTGTTTTCAATAATGAGTGGTGTGGGATACATTTGTTTCATCTGCAAATCTTCTAGGATTTTCCTGAGCCACCCAATTTCCTTTGTTGCTTCATCTGCTGCCACATATTCTACCTCAGTCGCGGAATCTGCTGGAACTGACTATTTGCATGATCTCCATGAGACAGCTCCTGATCCAAGACTCATGGTGTAACCTGTAGTAGACATCCATGTTTCTTTGTCCCCATCAAAGTCTGAATCAGAGTATCCAATCAACCTAAAGTCGCATACCTGGGTATATTTGAGTCCAAAGTCTTGAGTCCCCTTCAAGTAATTTAACACTTTTTTTGCAGCAGACCAATGTCCTTCACAAGGTTTTTGCATAAACCTTGAGAGGATTCCAACAAAAAATGAAATGCCAGGTCTGGTGGTGGTCAGGTAGATAAGACTTCCTATAAGCTGTCTATACTTAGTTGCATCCTCGAATTCCTTCCCTTCAACGGATGTGAGCTTCAAGTTTTGTTCCATTGGAGTGGTTAAGGGATTGCATTCATCCATGCCAAACTTGTTCAAAATATCTCTAATGTACTTATTTTGAGAAATAAATATAAATTTAGGATGTTGAATTACTTCAATACCCAGATAGTAATGAACATAACCCAAATTAGTCATTTCAAAACCTTTCTTCAATTCTTTCTTCATGGATGCAATATAGCTCTCATTGTTCCCTGTCATCAAAAGATCATCTACATACACCACAATATATACAATTGTTTTTCCAACTTTCTTAACAAAAAAAATTGCATCATCAAGATCAAAATGTTTGAAGTCAAGTTTCAGAAGATGCTCGGTTAATTTCTCATACCAGGCTCATGGTGCTTGCTTGAGGCCATACAAAGATTTTATAAGCTTGCAAAATTTGTGTTCTTGGCCCTTTACAACAAATCCTTCTGGCTGGGACATAAAACCTTTCTCCTTTAGATCTCCATTCAAAAATGCGATTTTTACATCCATTTGATGGAATTTCCATCCATTCTGAGCTGCTAGGGCAAAGAGAGTCCGGATGGTGGTCCATTTTGCTGTGGGGGAAAAAGTTTCTTCATAATCGATTCCTTCTTTTTGTGCAAAACCTTTTGCCACAAGCTTGGCCTTGTGCTTGTCAAGTGAGCCATCTGCTTTATACTTGTTCTTGTAGACCCACTTACGGCCAATTGGTTTTGTTCCCAAAGGCGGATCAACCAGCTTCCAAGTGCCATTCTTTATCAAGGCATAATACTCCTTTTGCATCGCTTCCTTCCATTCATCATGAGAAGCAGCTTCTTTGAAGGATGTTGGTTCATGATCTGTAGAAAAACTCAATTCACATTTATAAGCAATATCCATATCAACAGGAGAATCAGAATTATCTACGTCACCTTCCTTTTGTTTAGTGGAACTTCTTGTTCCTATTTTTCCAACCTCTTCAGGATGAACATTCTCTAGTGTCTTTGTCAGCCATTTGGGAGGACCTTTCTGAGATGGCCCAGGCTACTCATTTGACTAAGTTAGGATTGAGTCAAGATTCAATCTCTCAATTCTACCAATCACATCATTCAATGTGTCATCTGTGGTTGTTTCTTCATGTGGGGGAGAGAGTGCTTCAGGAAATGATTCCACAGTTTGATTCAATATAGGAATCCCCCCTTCAAGGTGTGGAATCTGATTATCAAATTCTTGAAAAGACTTTGCATGTGTGAATCTATCCAAGCGATCAAGTTGTTGCTCAACAACATTGTCTTTCTTGGAGGATTTAAGGAATATGACATATCTTGCTATTACAAACTTCTTATTGGCTTCATCATAGAGACGATATCCTTTGGAGGTATTGGAATACCACAAGAAGATACATTTTCGACTTCTAGCACCAATTTTATTACTTTGTTGCTTGGGTATCAAGGCATAACAAGTGGAACCAAAGACCCTAAAATGCTTTATAGAAGGAATGTGGCCATGTCACATTTCAAAAGGAGTTTTGTTTCTAATTGAACTTGAAGGACACCTATTCTTTATGTATACAGCACATAGAACTGCATTAGCCCAAATCATCAATTTTACATTCTTGAAAAATAACATCGAGTGAACCATATTTAAAATAGTTCTGTTCATTCTTTCAACTACACCATTCTGTTGGGGATTATACGCACAGTTGTTTGATGTTTGAACCCATGTTGATGAAGATAATTTTCAAATTTGTTTGAAGTGTATTCTTTTCCATTATCAATATGTAGAGAGCCAATATGAGTTTGTGCATCACTTTCAATCCATGCATGAAAATTCTTGAATGTTTGAAAAGCATCAGACTTGTTCTTCAATAAGTAAATCCAACACATTCTGGTGTAGTCATCAATAAATGTCATCATATATTTATTTCCATTTGCAGAAGAAATAGGCATAGGGCCACATAAATCTGAATGAATAAGCTCAATTTTTCTATGTGCTCTAGAGTGTGAATCATGAAATGGCTATTTGCTATGCTTTCCTAGAATACAAGCATCACATTCCTTAGGTTTCCTAGGAATTGTAGGCAGTCCATTAACACCATTTTTCTTCAAAAAATGAAGGCTTTCATATTTTAAGTGTCCAAATATAGCATGCCATAAAAGACTTGATGGGAATGTACCTTCATCATGATGTGAACTAAATGCAAAGTTTTGAGCATGAGCAGATGAACCTTTCAGCTTCAAGAGTCTTCCTTCTTCTATTCCCTCCATGACAAGTGAGTGATCTGATGCTTTTCTGACCTCTTCCTTGCCATCAAACAAGTGAACAGAGTGTCCTTGCTGGCGGATTTGGACCAGGGACAACAAGTTTCTCCTCAACTGAGGGAGGTATAGAACCTCATGTAGAATATGATCTGGAAGACCAGGCAACTTAAGCCTGACTGTGCCAAGCCTTGACGGCTTGAGTTTGGATTTATCTGCGAAGTATACTGCTCCATCAAATTTGTCAGTAAATTCTTCAAAAAAATCTTTTCTAAATTTCATGTGACATGTTGCTCCTGAATCTAGCAACCAATCATCTCTCCATGAAGTAAATGAAACATCAAACAAGTCTTAAGTTACTCCATTGTTACAATGTGCTAGAACATAATGAGCGGATTTAGGTGTTTTACCTTTGTCTTTGCCATTAGTTTTACCTTTGTCTTGATTTCTTTGCTGCTCAATTTTATCTCAAGGTGTCTTGCATGTGGATGCATCATGCCCGTCTTTATTGCAACGTATGCAATGAATATCGGATGTCAGATTGTTTGCCCCCCCTTCCTCTGGAGTTTCTTCTTCCTCTTCCTCTTCGGCCACCTCTTCCTCTGGAAGGATCTGGAGCATGACTCCTTTCTCTATGTGCAAAGTATGCAGCCTCTTCAGAAGACGAAGGGACTGTCATCTTCCTGAAAGCTTTCTCTCTTTCTGAAAACTTTTTCTCAAGGGAATCAAAGGTGATATGCTTAAGGTTTCCACTTTCTTGCAATGACTCAAGATAATGTGAGTAAGTCGGATATAATGCCTTAACATATGCTATGAGAGATATGTCAATTTTTACACGAGTGCTGTCAATGTCATGCATGATAGATCTTACATCTCAAGCTAAAGCAAGGGGATCATCATTCTTCATTTCAAGACTGAACAACTTAATCATCAATTGAACAATTTCTAGTTCTGAATGTGAGTCATAGAGTTCTTTTAACTTTCTCAAGGCTTCATAGGCATTTGAAAATGGTGAAATATGGCGACTCACCTCTTCATTTACGGAAGCTGCAATCAAGGCATAGGCCTTGCAGTTCTTGTTTTCCAAAATGGTGAGCTCCTTGTCTGAAGTGGGCTTTGTTGGTGGATTTCCTTCTTGTCCTTCACAAATTCCTTTCCACAGCTCATTAAAAATGAGAGTGTGCTTGATTTTCTGAGACCATTCAAGATAGTTCTCCTTGCCGGAGAGAACCACCCCTACAATAGATATGAGAGAATGCATTTTTTTTTCAAGGGAAAAAATAATTACTTTCCTGGAAAATTTATTTTGAAGGAGGGAAAAAAACTCTACTGGAAATATACTCAATTTTGCAAAAAAATAAATTTTGGTTTTGAAAAACAAAATTGGTGTGGGGGAGGTGATAATTGGGGAGGGTATTATATAGGGGAGGTATTATATGGGGGTGTTATTAAATAGGGAGGGGGAGGTATTATATGGGGGGGGGGAGAGATGTATTATAAATGGAGTATAAAACATAGCATATGGGAGGGGGATGTAAATGTATGGGAGCGTATAAAACAGAGCGTATGGGAGGGGGATGTAAATGTATGGGAGGGGGATGTAAGCGTATGGGAGGGGGATTGTATGGGAGCGAGGGGCAGTGGGGAGGGAGTCAGGTGAGGTGGGAGGGACGGAGCACGGGGTAGTGGGGAGGGAGTCGAGTGAGGTGGGGAGGGAGTCGGGTGAGGTGAACATTGTTAAGGGTTCCAAGAGGGGTAGGAGCGTAGGGGAAGGGGAGAGCTGGAGAAATAAGGGGGAGAGATGGAGGGTTGTGGAGTGCGTAGTAAGGTGGAGCAGGGACGGGGTTGTAGTGCGAAGGGGAGGGTAGAGTGATAAGGATGAGGGGAGGCCGTGAAGGCTAAGGGAAGGAGCGTAGATGAGTGGGGAGGTCGGCTGTAAGAGCCAAGAGAGATGGCTATGTCGTGGGGAATAGGGAGGGTGTGTAATTGCAGAGGCCAAGGGGTCGTATAAAAATTTTGGAATGGGAGGATTTTTAACCACTGCAAAATTTGCAGGTATGTATAGGATATGCAAATTGTAGAATTGCAGGAACTGCAAATTGCAAATTTGCAGAATCTTCAGAAGCTGCAAAAAAATTCAGAACTAGGAAAAAATTGTAGACATAATTTAAAAACAATTGCAGAATTGCAGTATATAAACTCAGAATGGCATCAATATACTGGAGCAGCAAAAGAACTAGATGCACAAAGACTGTTAGCAGAAATAAGGGAGTTACACCACAGGAAATAATGCCAATAGTGGGACTGGCTCTGATACCAAGTCAAACTAGGAGGTAACTCCGCAAATCAGAATGTGTATTAGATGAAGAATGTGAATGTATTTATACATGGAGGTGAGGCTATTGGGATTCACTTCCCAATGACTCTTGGCCTTCCTTATTTCCTAATATAATTTACTATACAATATTAAATATCCTCACCCAACCCTTAGGATTAGGTGTCAACATATTGAAAATTTTAATATAAATGAATAATTTTAAAATAGTAATTTATATATTTTTTTAAATATTTATTAATATTACAAAAGTTTTTACATAAAGGTCGGTTAAATAAAAATCAATATTCTTGACTTTTCTTCTGGTATATTTTGTAATTGATATTATTTAAAATTAATGAGATTTTTTGAAAAAGTAATTTTGAAATATATAATCTACACACTATGAGTGTTTTATTTTTTTCTAAAAATACTAAATCTTTTATACATTAAAAAAAATCACAACATCACACAAACAAATTAAACATTCTATCTTAATCAAAATAACAAAAACAATCACTAATTAAACTACACCTCTATTAAAACACATTTATGCTTGTAATAGATGTATACACTGTAAAATTTCATTAATTTTGAAACTCAAAGAGTTTGACAACAAATCCTAATAAAAATCGTAAAAACATCGATCAAGCCCTATATTAAATAGATATATAGTTGGGATAGCTATATACTTACTTTAATTAGTTTTAATACTCCTGCATAGATGTGGATATTTTAGTGAGTGAACCACATCTATTTGCTTGGGTAGACTGTGAACCACATCTATCTACTTGGGTAGTCTGTTTAGTCCAAATTTCTGCACGAACTCAGTTGGCCTACTTCCGGGCAGTTTTTGAGACTTCAGCCGCGAACAATCATCCTCGTTTCCACAGCTTCTTGTGTTCTCCTTGAAAGTGTGACAGTTTCATTTAATGTTAACTAGTTTTTAACTAGTTAAATGACATTTTATTATTTGCCTTAAGAAAATACTGAGACACTTAATGTTTTGCTGGAAAAGATATTTTTCTTTATTATTAATTGTGAAAAATAAAATTAGTTATAGAAAATGGTTCCATAAAAAGTAAAAAGGATGATGGTAAATGTTTTCCAAGAACTGAAAGCTGGTTGGACAGTTTGGAACAGTTACCTGCTCCTTTGGGAATAAGAGACTCATCCCAGTGAGGAATGGGGGTTCTCTTCATGGACTGAGGATGAGAGTGGAAAGTTTCCTGAGCTGGTACAGACCAGTGGAAATCTCTCAGCAATCTTGAAAATTTATGATATTGGCTGGACTTGGGGTCTTGAGGTCAAACAAAAAATTACTGTCAACCTGTACCTATCAGTGGTGAAGAATGGGGGAAAGAGCAGGATGTAATCAGCTCTCTTAAAGGTTGGGAGGACATCAGCAGTGAACTGCATATACAGATAAGTTTTTGTGCGAAACTCAGTAAAGTACGAAAACATGAAATGATTATTATTGTTTGTATGTACAGTTAAGTGTGTAGACATAAAGAGAAATAAATATTACGAGAAAGATAAATGATGATAATGTTTAGAACTCTGTGTGCTATAAGATATTGACAGTATTAAGATAAATGATGATAATTTTAGAATTATTTATAATGTAAGAATTTGAGAGTGTTAAATTATAGATTTTTATCCAATGTGTGTGTGAAATTTTTTTTGAAGGTTATATGAAAAATTCTGGGTTCGAAGTATGTGAGGCTACTGGAATTGAAAGTATAGAGGAACGGTAATATCAGGGTTATACAACCAAAACGTAAATGTGAACCAATAACAACTGTAATTTTCAAGATAAACTATGAATCTTTATTAAGAAAAATTCATTATCATGTATTAGGTAAACACCCTCTAGCTAAAAACCCATAAATCTGTTATTTTATATCTACAAAGCGAACTGTTGGTTCATGGCTGAGGTGAAACCTCAGCCCAGAACTCATCATTCCTCGTGAGTTAGCTATACACAGACGAAAGATTGAGTGGTCCGGTCACCACACTAAGAAATAAATGAAACCCTGTAGCTTTATTTGTTTCTCAAATAGAATAACCATGAAGAAATAGATTACTGTATATTCGTAAAAGGAAACGACAGTATTTTAATAAATAATTAATTGAAAACATATTCTATTTCACCATGACAATTCTACAAAGGTGCAATAAACCATTTAACATCTATTAAAATTGGCCGTGAGCTCGGTGAATGCTGTACAAAAATCTAACAGTGAAGAGATGAGTATTGTGCATTATGATAACATGTAAAGAGCTAGAAAAACTGAGTAGAGCACAAACTGGAATATCTCCTGAGGATAATACCACAAATGTCCATATAAAATAAATTGGAATATTTTATCTTTAACCCAATAAAGTAGTTTGAGAGAATCCCTCAAGCTTGGAACCAAGTTCAGGTTAGAATTACATCAGATATAAATAATTTTTACATGAGAACACCAGTCCTAATCTCCTCGAATTAACCGAAAAACAAACACCCAAATTTGTGGAGTGTATCCGAGAACACTTTTTTTTTAATTGACTGTAGCTAAACCAGATTTGCTGGCGAAATATTGGCCCAAAAATTTGGTGGAATGTGTACCTGAAAGAGATGAGCAGTGCTGTTACCAAACACTGCCACCGAATTCATAGGAAATCCAAAGTATGAGGGTGTGAGGGTACCTACATTCCAAGTAAAGGAACCCGTAAGCAAGGGAATAAGAAGAAAAGAACAAGAATGGAAAAGAATATTAAACGAAACGAAAACAAAAAAAGAGGAACAAAAGTATATATACCTGGTGGAAATGGAAGTCTCCTCTGAATGTGCCCTCCTCAAAACTGTGGAAACAACAATTAAATATTAGGGTTAGTATTCTAAAACCATAACGTCGAACGACTTCCAAATGTTGTTGAATAAACAGTGAATTTAGAGGAGAAACTCGAGAGGGTTTACACGAGAGTTATGTATTAAACCTGCGTGAAGAACTGGAAGGAGTTGTGATGGTCGGACGAAGCTCTGATGGCTGGAGAAGCTAGAACCATCTACCATGTTGGCACAAAATGGAAAAACACAGTAATCCAACATGAATCTCTCAAACGGTTGAAGAAAATGGCATCAAAACCAAGTTTCCAAACACAAGGCCCTGCTAAGGGTGAGTTAAAACTGAAAGACAAAGCCATGAAGAATACCTGCTATGACCGAAATGGTGACAGAGTTTAGCTACCATTCCTTAAGTTGCAGAGTAGAGCGACATGCAGCCGAAGGGAATAATGGAAAAGTGGTTCGGGTTCTAGGTATACCTAGACCCTGTCCTACCCAAATTACCTACCGTCAATCAAAAACATGATCAGACAGAGAGAACAATGACAAGTGGTGGTGGATAAAAACTAAACAAATTCATAAGAAAATATCTAAACTCTGTTTCCAAAACAGCTTAAATTCCAGTACTTAACCACGTTTGGATGGTATATGAGGTTTAAATACGAGATGTACATTCACGTGATGACATCTGTGTAGCCAGTGTTAAAGATTAAAGTTTAATTTCATACGAGCGCCAAACATATCAATATATTCAAGAATCATGTGTTATAAATGTCATAGTTAAAATGCGTAAGGAAAAAGAGTTATAAGCATGTACCTTGAAACATAGATGGATACAAAAATATTATTACGTATAAATTTTATACAACTGTGAAGCAACACATCATTCATGGGATAAATATAACCTCGGTAATCTATAAAAGCCAGTCTAGAACTATAGTAAACCAATTGGTAGTCGGAATTGGTGGTGCATGTATGTGGTATTTTCTTATTGTAAGATGAAAAGTAATTTTTTTTTATGTCATGTATGGTGAGTGTTACAAGTAGTATCAGAGCAGCATTGATACGCTCGGACCCTAAGGGTCAACTAACAATTTAAGTTGTGTGTATACTAATGCATATAAAATAAGCATAACATGAAACATCATGAAACGGGGATCAACGCAACAACCACCCCCGAACATCGGGGAGCCCCAAACATGACCAGAGATGAGCCCTGAGATGTGGGTTCAGCTGAGTGTGGATCAGCACCAGCAAACAAGTAGACCGTTGGAGGAACAACAACACCAAACCAACATACTATTGAATACAGTATAGAAGCTACAGGAAGAAATGGTGCGAGATCGAAGTGATAACGAGCGCTTGATGGAAGGGCAAGAAAAGATACTCAAGAGCCTGTTAGACAAGAAAAATCAAGGAATGGAACACCCCAGTTTTGATAGATACATGCAAGAAGGTAATGAGCGAAAAACAAGAGACCACACAATAGATAGAGTGGAAAGAAGCCCTTCACAGTGAAGCAATAACAACAAAAACTATAATGAAGGAGAGTTTGGAAATTTGTCGAATCAACAAGATGTTAAAAAGCAAAAAGTAGAGATTCAGGGTGAATTTAGAAAAATAAAACCACCAAGATTTGATGGTGAAGCTAAGGAAGTGGCAGAGGCTTGGTTGATAAATATGAACAAACATTTTCAAGTATACGAGTACAACAACACCCTGAAGGCCAAATTGACCATATATCAGTTAAGGGAGAAAGCCACTCTATGGTGGGAAGAAGTAAAGAATGTTCGTAGCATTGAGGACCAAGATGTTACATGGGAATCGTTCCAGCAATACTTTAAAGACAAGTATTTAACAAAACAATTCTATGATGATAAATCTAAAGAATTGCATGATTTGAAGCTGGGAAAAATGACCATGGACGAGTATATTACCAAGTTCACCTCCCCATTAAGATATGTTCCATACCTCAAATGTGAGAAGGCTAAGGTACAAAGACTTCAGAGCAATTTTCCAACACATATGAAGGAGCGAATTGAATTTCTAAATCCCAGAACCATGGACGAAGAAATTCGTAAGGCACAAATGTGCTACTAATAGTCCAAGGCAAAAGGGGAAGTGGGAAAAAGTTGGCAGCTAAGAAAAGGACAGAAAAGTAGCTCAAACTTCAAAAGAATAAAAAATAATAACTTTAAGAATTCTGCACGTACTTCTATAATTAAACAGTTTGGCAAGAATCACCAAAGAACCCGGTGGCTAGCTGAAGAAAGACCTACATAGGCATCTAGCAAGCCTGAGCAAGGGCAAGTGACAAAACCACCCCTGCAATGTTGGGGGTGTGGTGAAGCGCAATACTACAACAATTTCCCACAGCGAGCGAGAAGTGAAACAATTGACAATTTGTAGGAGGCTTCTACAGTAGGTGATGTGGCTCAAAACATACCTTGTATCAACGCAGTACTGGAGGATCGATAGACAGATTATCAGCCAACAATGATAGAGTTGGAAGGTAAATTATTGTCTCAATCTATTTCTATTTTGGTAGACCCAGGTGCAAGTCTAAGTTATGTTAATCCCAAAATAGTGGAAATTTGTAAAATGAAAGGGCAGAAATTCAAAATCCCTTGGCTGGTACAGCTAGCCACAGGGGCAAAAAGAAAGGTAGCTGCCAAAATTCCAGACTGCACATGAGAAATTGCAGAACAACAGTTAAACGTGGACCTGAACATACTTCCATTAGGGTCCTATGATGTTTTACTGGGCATGGATTGGATAGAAAAACATTGGACCTTAGTGGACTGCAAAGAAAATATTATGTATTACAGAATGCAAGATGGTACATGCAAAGAGATTCAGGGGATCAAGAAACCGCTACAGCTACGTCCCATTACAACATCCCAAATGAATAAATGTATGAGGAAGGGATTTCAGATTTACGCTATCCAGGTTGGATATACTAATTCCAAGGAGAAGTCTCCTCTGATGGAGAACATACCAGTGGTACACGATTTCATGTATGTCTTCCCTGAAGACATACCCGGATTACCACAAAGAAGGGATATTGATTATACCATTGAATTAATGCTAGGATCATCACCTCTGTCAAGAGCTCCTTATAGAATGAGTGTTCCAGAATTAACTAAATTAAAAATGTAGTTACAAGAACTGTTGGACAAGGGATATCTTCGTCCAAGTGTGTCCCCTTGGGGAGCACCAGTGTTGTTCGTTAAGAAGAAGGATGGAACCATGCGAATGTGCATGGACTATAGACAACTCAACAAGTTAACAGTCAAAAACAAATATCCTTGACCAAGGATTGATGATATGTTTGATCAGGTGAAGGGAGCCACAGTGTTTTCAAAAATAGATTTAAGATCTGGATATCGTCAGATTCGAATCAAGGATGAAGATATTTACAAGACTGCTTTATGTACCAGGTACATGCATTATGAATTTATGGTATTACCCTTCTGGTTAACCAATGCACCAACAGCCTTTATGAGGTTAATGCATGGTATATTCCATCATTTCCTAGATAATTTTGTACTCATATTCATTGATGATATTCTAATTTATTCTAAGAACTAGGAATAACATAAGAGAACATTTAAGGATTGTGCTGGAAATGTTAAGAAAACACCAGCTGTACGCTAAGTTCAACAAATGTGATTTATTCAAAACATAAATCCAATATTTAGGTCATGTTATCTCAGCAGAGGGGATTTCTATTGATCCAGAGAAAATAAATACAATGATGGAATGGAGAGTTCCCCAAAATGTGGCGGACATTCGATCCTTTATGGGATTGGCTGGTTATTATCGAAGATTCATTGAAGGATTCTCTAGAATTGCTTTTCCAATCACCTCTTTGCAGAGAAAAGGTAATGTCTTTAAGTGGATTGTTGAGTGTCAAAACAGTTTTGAGAGGTTGAAGTAGCTATTGACCGCTACACCAATGCTGACGGTAGCTGATCCCAGCAAAGAATTTGAAGTTTGTACATACGCTTGTAAAGAGGGAGTTGGGGCAGTTTTATCTCAGGAGGTGAAGGTAGTGGCTTATGAGTCAAGAAAGCTGAAAGAACATAAATAAATATATTCAGCCTATGATCTAGGGTTTTTTAACATATGTATATTGTTTTTCAGCTTTTTAACTTTTATTTTAAAATAAAAATTAAATTATAATGCATTGTAACTGGATTTTAATTTTCATATTTTTAAATATATGTATATTTTTTTTCAGCCTTTTAATTTTTATTTTAAAAATAAAAATTAAATTATAATGCATTGGAACTAGATCTACAAATTTCCATATATAAATTTTAAATAATTTACTTATTTATAAACATATAAAGCTCCAAGATTCACACGTAGCTTTAAGTTATTGATAATTTCTGAATTTAAATAGTTACTAAATTTATCATTATAAAATTATAGTAATATATATTTTCATATTTTTTGAGATAAAAATAAGTGTATAGAAGTAAAATATTTCCAAGTATCATGTAGTTATTAGAATTGTAATAATAAGTGTAACTATTATTTTTTTTTTAAATTTTTGTTATTTTAAATTAATTTTTTTTCTCAAAGATCTTTAAAACAATACAAAAATTCAATAAAATATATATATAAAAAAAATGTTTCAAAAAAATTTAGAAAATAATTTTTAATTTAAACTTTTTTTAACAAAAACCAAAAACAATAATCACTCTCGATATTTTTAAGCTTTTAGATTCCACAACCTCGAGACTCTTCTGTCAAGCTTTCTTCAATTAGCAGGAATAACAATATTTTAAGAGATGTTGTCATTATTTTCCAGTGTAACATCCATTCAGCATACTATTAAAAAAATTTACCTCAATACTATAGTCAATAATTTCTTTTACTGTGAGTACACAGATTCTTACATTTTCCTTTCCATATCTTAAATATTACTAGAAAAATGTTTTCTGTCTTGTTTATATTTATATGTCATGATCATATTTTTAATAACTTGTGCAATTATACAAAGGGTTAGAATTCCCTTTATTGTCAATCATGAGCTCATTATTTAAATAAAAACATCAGAACTCTATACGATCTCGCGTAGGCATTGCAACCCTTTTTGTATATGATTCTAAGGTTGAGAAATGAATAATATTGAAATAATTTCGCATTCATGACTGGTTTATTCATTCATAAGGATAATGGTACATAAAAATATTATGTCATATGGTTTACACGGTACTGTGGATTCGTTTGGTACTTTGGATATTAATTTTCATTCTTGGATAAGCCTACTTGATATTACAATTTCAGTGAATGAATTTATTGGTCACCTGCCATCCTACAATAAGGCCCTCCACCTATCCTCCTGCACAGTTGTCGACCGTCCTTCTTGTTTTCCTTGGTTCCATATCATCTGTCGATACTTCCCAAGCTAATATATATGGCGTAGAGCATGGGAGGGGTCTTTAGGGTAACAACTCTCCCTACCCTCCCGCTGGAGTCTCATTTTCTCGGTCCTCTCCACTCTGCATCTCATATCTGTAGTTGGGTTGGTCTTGCCTTGTTGTAGGTTCTTCTCATGAGTTCTTCTCGGCGATTTACTATTGTTTCCGCCGATGGCAGCTTGTCCTCCATTAAGAACAACCCCACCACAGTTTTTACAGGTAACCTCCGTCCTGCAGTTGCTTTTACCATTTCGGGTTTTAATCTCGTTTAATATGAAAATATTGACCCTAATACCTTAACCCCGTAGGGACATATACAATGTTTTTGTTTGGCATGAATGTTTGTCGCGAGGTAGACTTTGAGCGGTGGCCCTTCAATAGAGCTATGGTTTTTCTTTAGCTGTTTGGTGAGATAGTATTTACACAGTTGAATTCTTGTTCGGGTTTTCGTTACTGCAATGGTGTTTAACTGCTTCACGGATCCTCTTCTCTAGGTTATCTAGTGTCACAGAGTTGGAGTTTTCGATTTCTCAGCAATGACCTGAACTCCGAAGACCCTTATTTACAGGTAAATCCACTTTTGTAGTGCTTCGCAAGCCCTGTAGAGTATTCTAGATAGTTTCCCAACGGGTAATGGTCATCGCCACACTTTTGTCGCCTACAGGGACAAGGGTTTGAATACATGGTAGTGTTTCATCCTCGGGCATGATAATTTCAAGAAATGAGCAGGGTTTTGTTTCAGGGCATGGCCCTCTATCCATTAGCTTGTGTAGATTTCTTTCAGTGATAGGAAGAAATGAATAATTTCTCCTTTGATGATTGTATTATATTATCTTGGTCCACTACAGATGCTCCTCAGATTTATGATTGTGATTCGGTTGTATTTAGAGGTTTTCTTCCTCAAACTGTATTGTTAAATGCTCTATTAGATATGTCGTTGGTATAATATATCCAAATTGTTTTCTTTTGAATGTAAGACTGAGACAATTTTTCTCGTTTGCCAATTTAATTTTGCTATTGTGCATAATTTTGGAATATATATATATATATATATATATATATATATATATATTCTTTTGTCTCTAATAGTTCAACTGCTAATGGATAATGAATGTAGAATATTTTCTTGTTTCCTTTCTAATAAGGGACTCTATCTTTGTGCAATGCCAATTTTCTATAATTTCTTGCTAAGCCCTTTCAGCCTTAGGTGCAGCTCAAGGGGCCATGAGATCAGACTCTGTTTCTTGGGGTTCAGGTTCTAAACACATCGATCAAACCCTCATGGCCCAATTTAGATGCCTATATATTATTTTCTGAGTCTCCTGTTCAGAATCTAGGGTCAAAGGTTTTATTGTATTTCCCTGTAAGGTAAACCCAGAATTTTACCCTAGTTGGTGTTTCTGTATTTTTCAAGTTATATAATCATCTATTGTAGGATTTAACATTGCACTTTCTCTTAACTAGTAAACGTGTATTTTAACAGTAATCTGTATTTCTAGCTTACATCATAAAGCATATTGTAAAACGTTTAACTCTAGAATTTTATTGCTTGCATATCTCGATTTACAGTATCATGTTCATTACATTCTTGCCCAGATTTAGTATTCAAGAAAGATAATCATCCAAAAATCCTACTAATAATTGTTAACATAAATATAATGCAGTATGGAAATTCTGATTGCGTCCATAAGACCCAACAATTATAAATACCTATTTCCAGAAGAATATTTTCAGTAACTGATATCCTCACAACCTTGAGTGAGGCAATTATGTCCTTTGCTCTCCACTGGCTCTGCACTAGGCTCGGAGTTTTCTGAGACATGAAGTGAGACCTTAGGATTAACATCCAGTCTCTACTTCACTTGGGAATCCTTGAGCTCCACTGATTTTACTTCCAGCTGATATGAAATGAATGTATTGGTTTTTCTGTGCTAAGTGTCTTTTCAGTTTAAAATCATGTGCATAATCAGTTCAATAGTTTACATGAGGTGTAAGGTGTTTGTCCATGAATTTTAGATGATTTTTAGTGAATTAGAAGCATAAACAAGCTTAAATAACACTAAAAAACAGTGTAAAATAGAGAAATAAGTCTGCACATGAAATTTACACAGCAGGCATGATGAAGTAGTTCACCCCTCCTAGGCTACATCTGTTGGTCCAGCTCCCCATGGCACATCCATATTTTATTATGCTCAAAATGTTTCTACTACATGTAGTTATACTACTCTAATGGTTGTTTTCTCTACACCATTAGCTCCAGAATGATCCAATTAGTCAAAAATGACTCTTCATTCACTCAGAATGAGAGAAAATTGAGTCTCCTACTCTTTTGCCCAGTTTCACCTAGAAAAGGTTCACTAAAAGTGGAGAACTCCACTTAAATAGAGTTAAATTAGGAAATTTCCACCCAAAATGGCACACTGGCCAAACTTCCACTGGAATTAATTGTGGCATTAAACTTGACCGTTTGGGCGGTTGGGCACATGCACCCCAAACCTCACAGTTACGCAAACCATTGGAGTGGAACTCGACATAAAATGCAATGTTAACGCTTGAACTGTGGTTGAGTTGTTAATTAGCATTGATCGTGCGGAGAGTTGACATTAAATGTTATCGCCATGTGACATGTGTTGCGGGGACCGCTAGCGGTTCCCAACCCCCAAATGTTATTTCATTACAACATATTACAAACCCGAAACCATAGTATGTTAAGAAACAAAGCGTGGAGTAGTTGGTAAATGGTGCACGTGCCCAGTAGGAGGTCTAGGGGTCAATTCCTGCGACTTCCAACAAAATTTTATGATAGGGTTGCAGCGCCACATAGCGTCCTTAGGTCTGGCCATGTGGCAGCTTTTCATTGGCCCTCCAAAACCATACAACGAATAAAACTGAGACACTTGTAGAACCATGATTGGCCCAGTAAAAAGGAATATTCTAAGAATATTACTTTTTTGTTGACTATACCTCCACCTTGCTGACTGTGCATCTCAGTCAAACCTGGTCAAACTATCACAAATTTATCTGTTTGGCATTTCGATAAAAACGAGATATCTCCCTCATACAACATTGGTTTTTTGAATCATTCACGGCGCCAGAATCAGGAAGACGAGATCTACGCAACCATCCTAGTTTCAACTGAATCCTATAACTGGAATTTTGAGCAAAATTTATGAACTCTTGATCATTCATTCCCATTGGGAAGCTTTTGGACCCTAAAATACTTAATTACCTATTCAGTAGATGAGGGTACATCTCCCTCACCTTTCCAACCTCCATCCATTTTTCCTTTCTTGGTTTAGTGCCTTTGAGCCAAACTCGAAGTAGTCAACATTTCCCCTCTTTGATGCCCTTTTCCTCCTATAAAGAATTGTATCTTCTTTGAGCTCATCCAGAAATTCTGGTGAGAAATATTCAATAGAAGGTAGTTGAACATCATTTCCCTGAATATCGATCAAAGGTGGCTCATACAAGCATAAGTTTTCAACATTAACAATTGAATAAATTTCAATATAAGAATACAAGTCAATTGGAATGCATTATTACCAACTTGTTTTATGATCTTGAATGGACCATAGTGAATTGGTTTGAGCTTTTTACCTTCCCCTTGCATCCTTTCTTTGCTAATGTGCAACCATACATAATCTCCCTCTTGAAACTTGTGATCAACCCGATGTTTGTCATGCATCTCTTTGTATTTTCTTTGACTTTTCTCAAGATGTTCTTGAACTTTTTGATGTATAATCTGAATTTTATCAATGAACTTTTGAGCCTTATCAATGTCACTATGGCCATCAATTGCAACATCCTTCCCAAAGATGAAGTCTAATGGCGATTTTGGCAAATACAGAAAGCATACCTCAAAAAGTGAGGTTTGTGTAGAAGAGTGCTTTTCCCGGTTGTCAGCATGTTGAATGTAATGCAGTTGTTCATCCCACAACTTAGGGTGTTTGCTACAATATCCTCTCAATAGATGCAAAAAAAAATTTTTAACTACCTTGGTTTGTCCATATGTTTATGGATGAAAAGCAGTACCCTTTTTCAACTTTGTGCCCATCATTCTCCATAGATTGGACCAAAAATTCCCAATGAGCTTGGAATCACTGTCACTTACAATAGGAGTTGGCAAACCAAAATGAACCCAGACATGTTGAAAATAAAGTTCAATAGTTTTTTCAGCAGTAATGGTTTTCTTACATGTCATAAGTATACACATTTTACTGAATCTATCCACAACTACATAAAGATAATCATGATGCTTTCTTGACATAAGTAGACCTCCAAAAAAATTCCATGGAGACACTCTCCCATGGCCTTGATGGTACCAATAGTGGCGTGTACAACCCAAGCTTCCTATTACTAGGCTTACTTGTTGCACAGATTGAACAACCTCTTATAAAACGTGACACACTATCTACCATGTGAGGCCAATAACAATACCTCTGTAGATGCGCCATTTTTTTGCTTACCCCAAAGTGTCCAACAATAAGAGATGAATGAGCTTCGCTCATGACACTTAGCCTCTCTCCTTGTTGAATACATAGCTTGCTCAAATGAAACAAATTTTTTTTATGCATGTGATAATATTTTTCCTTAACTTGATTCCCTTCACTCAAACTAGCATACACATCTTCAAAATCAATGTCATGTGCATATTGTTCTATGTAACTCTCATGTACAACAGAATCATTTTTGAGTAAAGTAGATGCACTAATGATTGATCTTGAAAGCATATCAGAATTTTTTTTCAAAATACCTTTCTTGTACCTTAAAACCAAGTGAAACTGTTGAAGAAATCCCATCCACCTGAAATGTCTTGATTGCTACAATTTTGTTTGTGACTGCAAGAACTGTAATGGTTGGTGATGGGTATGTACAATAGTCTCTTTACCCATCAAGTATTTTTTCCACGTCTTGACACTTTGTACTAAAGCATATAGTTATTTTTTATATGTAGGATAATTAGTCAAAACACCATTAAAAGTTTCATAATGAAAAGCGATAGGCTTACCATGATGCAAAAGTACTGCGCTCATGGCATAATCACTGGCATTAATTTGTATCTCGAATGGTTGTCTCAAATTTGGTAATGCAAGGACTGGAGCTAAACTGATATTTTATTTTAAAGCTTTGAAAGCTTGTTGTTGTTTGCCTATCCATTGGAAGCCTTTCTTGACGCTTTTCACTCCATGCATAGGAGCTGTGATGGAAGAAAAGTTAGTAATAAAATTCCTCCAATATTGAGATGCACCTAAGAAACTTCTTACCTCGGTTAGTGTTTTGGGTGTGGGCCAATTCACAATAGCTTCCACTTTAGAAGGATCAATCCTCAATTCTCCTCCTCCTACAATATGTCCCAAATAGACCAAAGAAGTCTTTCCAAACTAACACTTTGACATCTTAAGAAACAATTTCTCTTTCTTCAAAATATCAAACACTCTATTCACATGAAAGACATGATATTATTTTGTTTTGATTTAAATAAATATGTCATCTAAGTACACAGTCACAAATTCATCAAGGAATGGATGCAAAACACTATCCATAACATGCATGAAAGTTACCGGTGCATTACACAAACCAAAAGGCATAACTAGACACTCAAAGAGTCCTTGTTTGGTTTTAAATGTAGTTTTCCATATATCACTTTCTGAAATTCTTACTTGATGATATCCACTTCGTAAATCTAACTTAGTGAAAAAAAATTCTTCTTTCAGCTAATCAAGAAAATCATCTATTCTTGGGAGTGGGTAATGATTTTTTACCATAATCTTGTTCAAAGCTCGAAAATATACACACATGTGTCAAGTCTCATCTTTCTTTGGTATCAAGGCTATGGGTGAACCGCATGGCGAGGTTCTTGGCCTTATGATTCCTTTATCCAACATCTCTTTGATTTGCCTCTTTATTTCAACATTCTCCATTATTAACATGCGACACTTACTAATGTTTGGAAGAGGACAATCTTGTTGCAACTGAAGCGGATATCATATATATATGATCTCAACTTAGGATCACATCCTTCAAATGATTCATGATTAACATCAGTTTTAGGCTTACTCATAATAAGAACAAAATTCTTACTTGAATTTACCAGCCTCTTTACCTATCCAACATTTACCATAGCAATGTTTGTCTTCTTGCGGTGTGCTCTAAAAATGAACTCCTTGCCATATTTGAATACATGATACTTGTTCTCATGGCGATGGGAGATTTATTTCCTGTCATACAAGTAATAAATCCCTAATACAATACCTATGATGTCAAGCGGAACCACATCTAATTCAACTGTGTCAACAAAATTTGTAGTGATTGAAAACCGCAATATGCATTTCTTTGAAACCTGTAGATTTGCATCCTTACAAATCCAACCCAATGGATATGGTTTTGGATGCAGTATGGTCTCAAGGTTAAGTTTCTTGACCAAGTCTTCAGAGATTAAGTTTTCTTGTGACCCACTGTCAAACAATGTGTCAATCTTGGTGTGCTTGGATATGACCCTCACATGAAATAGTTCTATTCTTTCTTCTTCATTTGGAATGTTTATGTGACGGTTTGATGTACTGGTATTGGGTCTAGTTTCAATTTCTTTTCCCTTCATGTTCTTCAATCCCATGGTTGTAATATTAGATTCATCACTTGAATCGGATCCTAAATCATGTTGAGCTGTAACAACAGTTTTCTGTTTCCCTTTGTTATTGGGTTTCTTTGGCCTCATTTCAGGATGTAATTTCCAACAATGAGTTTCATCATGGCCTTCTTTTGAACAATGTTTACAAACCACTTTTTCTCCCTCTTTCTTAACAGATGCATTCTTTTTTTTTTACCTTTTGAGGTCTTTTCCTTGGCTTTACCATTAAAAGGTTTCTTTCTACCCTCTTCAGAAATTTTTTCCCTCTAGCTTCTAGACATGTGGCCTAAACACATACTTCATCTAGACTGGTGGGGTTAAACATGAGAATAGTATGTTTTAGGTAGATATGTAAGCCTCCTATGTACTTTAGCAAAGAATCTTGGCTCTCAAAATCCACCCCTAATAAAAGAGATCTTCTCCTGAATTCTTGGGTGTATTCTTGTACATTTTGTCCCTTTAATTGCCTAAATTTTTGCGAGTTCATGATGGCTTTCTGCATATGATCTAATGGATAAAACTTTTGTTTAATAGCAGTAATGAAATCTAACCATGATAGAATAATCTTACCATGTTTTTTGATTTCCTCCTTTGTCTTGGCTTCCCACAAACAAGTGTTGCACCTTCCATTCTCAATGAAGGTAATTGGATTTTGGTATCATCATCTTGAAGGTTCCAAATTCTCAAATAGACCTCCAGTTGCTTAATCCAATTATCAAGTTTTTTCTACATTGACTTCACCATTAAACATTGGCAATTCAAACTTAACATCAGGTTTTAAAAAAGGAATTTTACGAGTGATCTTTGAATTGTGTGGCTGATGTACTGAAGTAGAAGTAGACGATGATGATGATGAGGGTGAGGATGATGGCCCTCCATTGCCTCCATTTCCTCCATTTCCCTTCTTTGAATTATCTACATCATGGTGACCTCCTGAAGATCCTTGTCCTTCCTTGTGAATTTAGATCCTTCTCCTTCTAGTCTCTCATTCCTTTATTGATGAATTATTCTAACCATCTCAGTCATATCAAGAAATTATTTCCTGAACATACTTTCTTCCTCCTTGGGATCAAATTCTTCATGGATTTCTCCTTTCTCTTGAGGAATTCTTAATGTAGATTATGCTTCCTTAGGAGGTGAACTAGGTGGTGGAGATTGTGAAAATCTTGCTCTCCTTTTCATTGGCTCTTTTTGAGACCCTTCTGATTCCACCAATTTTCCTTCTCCTCTCTTGAACTTGAGCCTTGTAAGCATCTATAACTTGAAAACTGTTAAACAATTCTTTGCACTAGACAACACCAGACAAGAAACTCTAGCTCTGATACCAATATGATCTGAAATGACTGTATTAGTTTTGTCGTGCTAAGTTTCTTTTCAGTTTAAAAACATGTGCATAGTCAATTCATTAGTTTGCATGAGGTTTAAGGTGTTTTTCCATGAATTGTAGATGATTTTTAGTGAATTAGAAGCATAAAAAAATATTAAATGACACTGAACAGTAGTGTAAAATAGAGAAATAAGTCACCACATGAAATTTACACAGAAGGCATGATGAAGCAGTTCACCCCTCCTGGTCTAGCTCCCAATGGCATGTCCATCTTTCATTATGCTCAAAATGTTGCTACTACATGTAGTTACAATGCTCTAATGGTTGTTTTCTCGACACCAATGGCTCCAAAATGCTCCAATTAGTCAAAAATGACTCTTCATTCTCTAAGAATGGGCAAACATTGAGTCTCCTAATCTTTTGCCCAGTTTCACCTAGAAAAGCTCCACTAAAAGTGGAGAAATCCACTTAACTGGAGTTAAATTAGGAAATTTCCGCCCAAAATGGCGGGCTAGCCAAACTTCCGTTGAAATTAACTATGGCATTAAACTTGACGGTTTGGGTGGTTGGGCACATGCACCCCAAACCTCATGGTTATGCAAACCGTTGGAGCGGAACTCGACATAAAATGCGGTGTTAGCACTTGAACTGTTGTTGAGTTGTTAATTAGTGCTGACCATGGAGAGAGTTGACGTTAAATGTTATCGCCATGTGACATGTGTTGCGGGGACTGCTGGCGGCTTTTGACCGCCAACAGTTCCCAAACCTAAAATTTTATTTCATTAAAAAATATTACAAACCTAAAACCATAGTCTGTTAAGAAACAAAGCGTGGAGTAGTTGGTAAATGGTGCGCGTTCCCGACGGGAGGTCCTAGGGTCTATTCCTATGACCTTCAACAGAATTTTATGATACAATTGCAGGGCCATGTGCCGGTCTTAGGTCTGGCCACATGGCAGCTTTTCATTGGCCCTCCAAAACCATACAACGAATAAAACTAAGACACTTGTAAAACCATGAATATTCCTTTTTTGCTAACTATACCTCCACCTTGCTAACTGTGCATCCCAGTCAAACTTGGTCAAACAGTCGAAAATTTACCTGTTTGGAATTTCGATCATAACGTGATATCTCCCTCATATGACATTGGTTTTTTGAACTGTTCACGGCATCGAAATCTGGAAGACAAGATCTACACAACCATCCTGGTTTCAACCCAATCTGGTAACTTGAATTTTGAGAAAAATTTATGAACTCTTGATCACCAACTCTGGATAACTCACAACAAAATTATGTTGCTTACACTTCCTAGTTCCTTCTGCATAGAACCCCCTTCCTCCTTGGGATTTTCCTCTAAATCCTTTTTGGAAGGTAATTGTCATAACTGTCTCCCTCCTTTTTGCCCTGGTTCTTGGAATTATTTACCAATCAGATACTTTCTTATTTTACCCAAGGTAATTTATTAATCTAATTTCCTTTATTGAAAAGACAAAATATTATGTATAAAATTAGTGTTAATGAATATCCTTATTCATTGCGTATTCCAAATGTTTCATAACAAGTTTGTTTACCAATGATTAAATAAAAACAGGGTGTTACGTCTTCTCCTGCTAAAGAAAACACAGTCCTCAGTGTTATTTGTTCCATGAGAACAATTCCGGATAGGTATTATGCATAACCTATTCATCCACCCAAGTAGCCTCCTCCGGGATAAAGTGTTTCCACTGCACTTTAACTAGGGGAATGACTCGCCCCCGTAGAGTCTTTTTTCTCTGATCTAGAATATGTTGCGGTTCTACCAGGAACTCGCTGTCCAGTTCTACGTTCATCCAACAATGGTCTTATTTAGTTTAACAGAAATCAAATTTTGATAAAGACATAAATCATTGTTTACTTACATGTATACCCTGCCAATGTATTACTTGTTTTGGATTGTGTACATAACGTTTCAGTAGCGACACATTAAATGCGTTATGTACTAATATATGGCTGGGTAGAGCCAGACGATAGGCCACTGGTCTTATGCTTTCCAAAAACTTGAATCATCTGCAATACCTAGGAGCCAATTTGGCACAAGATTTCCATCTTAATGTGCTCTTATTTGGTTTAATCCTCACGTCAACATGGTCTCTTACAATGAACTCTCGAAAATTTATTTTCCTATCAACATACACCTTTTTTCGGTCTTGTGCAGCCTTCAAGTTCTGCCAAATCTTCTTTACTTATCACTCCATTTCTTCTAGCATATCTGGCACAAGCATCATCTTATTCTCTGGACTACTCCAGTTTATAGTAATCTGGCATTGTCTTCTATACAATGCTTCAAAGGGGCTCATCTTGAGGGACTCTTGATACCCGTTGTTTTAAGCAAACTCAGCCAAGTGTAAATATTCCTCCCATTTCGTTGGTCGTTTGATTACATACCTGCATACCATGTCTTCTAGAATTTGATTCACCCTTTCTGTCTGCCTGTCCATTTGTGGATGATAATCAGTACTAAATTTTATTTGCATCCCTAATCCATTAAATAACGTCTTCCAGAATGCTGAAGTGAATTTCACATCGCGATATGAGATAACAATTCGAGGGATGCCATATAGTCTAAAAATTTCACTCATTAATATATCAGCAATTTGCACCATCTTATAAGTAGACTAGATGGGAATGAAATGTGCCACCTTACTAAGTCTATCAACTACCACCATAATTGAGTCATTGTTCTTTCTATTTTTGGGTAACCCAATGATGAAGTCGAAAGAAATGACTTCCCATTTCCATTCTAGCACTCGAATCGGCTGAAGCAATCCCACGGGATGCTGATGCTCAACCTTAATTTGTTGACATTCCAAAAATTTGGCCAAATACTCTGTAATGTATTTCCGCATTCTAGACCAAGAATAGTCTTTTCTAATTGCAGATAACATTTTCTGATATCCTAGATTTCCTACGTAGGAACTTCTATGATATTCGTCCAAGATAATTCTTTTCAGAATGCATTGATTTGGAATATATATCCTTTTTTGGTAAATTATGAAATTTCCACTATTGAGTTCAAAATATGACTCTATTCCTTTCTCTTTATCTGCTTTTTCCTGTTGCCATAGAAACTGGTACTCAAGGTCCTTCTTAGCAGCTTCTAAAATATGTTCTTGAAATTTGAATTCAATTTGATTAAAGTAAATTTCATAGATGCCATGCAGCTTTCTGCTTAATGCATCAACCACCTGGTTCTCTTTACCCTTCACATGCTGGATGTCGAAATCAAATTCGCTTAGGAAATCATTCCACCTAGCTTGGAAAGCATTCATATTGACTTGCTTGAAATAACTATTTAAGCTACTGTGATCAATTCTCAGTACAAACCTCTTTCCTAGCAGATATTTTCTCCATATCAGTAAGGCGTGCACCACCATCGTTAATTACAGATCATAGGCTGAGTACCTCTGCTCATGATCCTTTAACTTCCTTGTTTCATATGATTTGACTTCCCTTCTTGAGTCAAGACTGCTCCCACACCCTCGTTACATGCATCAGTACAAACCTCAAACGTTGTATTCAGATCTGCCACCTTCAGAACATGGGCAATAGTTAATAGCTCTTTTAATAACTCAAAACTATTTTGACATTCTTGAGTCCTTTTGAAGACTTGTCCTTTCTATTACAGGGAAGTAATGGGGAAGGAAATTTTGGAGAATCCATTGATGAATCATCTATAGTAACCAGCTAAACCCATAAATTAACGTATGTCAGCTACGTTCTTTGGGACCCTCCATTCCATGATTGTTTTTATCTTTTCTGGATTCACAACAATCCCTTCAACAGAAATCACATGTCCCAAGTATTGGATCTGTTCCTTACAGAAGTCACACTTACTAACTTTATCATAGAGCTGATGTTCCCTTAACATTTTCAGCACAATGAGCAGATGCTCCTTATGCTCTTCCATATTTCTGAAGTAAATTAGTATATCATCAATAAAAATGAAAAAGAATTTATCTAAGTATGGGTGGAAAATTCCATGCATTAAGCTCATAAAGGTTGCTGGTGCATTTTTTAACCCAAAGGGTAATACCAAAAACTCATAACATTTGTATTGGGTACGAAAGGTTGTTTTACTTATATCTTCGTCCTTAATCTGGATCTAGTGGTAACCTGACCTTAAGTCAATTTTGGAAAACATTGTCGCACCTTTGGCTTGGTCAAACAAGTCATCTATGCACGGTAGTGGGTATTTATTTTTTATATTCAACCTCTTGAGTTGTCGATAATCCATACACATGCACATAGTGCCATCTTTCATTTTCAAAAATAGCACGTGTGCTCCCCACAGGGACATACTAGGCCAAATGTAACCTTTATCCATCAACTCTTGCAGTTGCATCTTCAGCTCTATTAATTCAGGTACACTCATCCTGTAAGGAGCTTGGGACACAAGTGTTGCCCAAGGTATTACTTCTATTGTAAAATCTATGTCCCTCTTTGGTGGCAGTCTGGGGATTTCCTCAGGAAATACATCTTGGAATTCTTGTACAATAGGGATATCCCCCAGCATAAGGGTCTCGTCTTTGGAGTTGGTGAATCCCACCTGAATTACATAGAGATGACATCATTTAGTTATGAATTTTCTTAGTTGAGATGCTGTTATAGGTCGTAAATATAAGGGCTTTTTAATACCCTGCAGTTCTTGATGAGTTTCGTCATTTGATTTAAAATAAATGATCTTATCTTTGCAGTCTACTAGTGTCTAGTCTTTCTCCAGCTAGTCCATCCCCAGTAAAATATCATATGATCCCAGGGGTAGGATGTTGAGTTTTACATTTATGTGCTGGTCCCCAATACTCAATTCACAAATAGGTACCTTGGCATTGACCTGCCTTCTTGCCCCTGTAGCCAGCTAAAATAACCATGGGTTTTTTAACTTATGATTTTGTAATTTAAATTTTTCAACTACACAGGGTTGTATGTAGCTCAAGCTAGCCCCAGGGTCAACTAAAATAGAAATAGATTGGGTTTGTAGTTTACCTTCTAACTCAATCATGGTTGGTTGGTAGTCTGCTTGTCGATATTCCATAGCTGCATTAATTCTGGGTATACTATGAGCTACGTCACCCATAATCGATGCCTCTTGCAGATTTGCTGCCACCTCATTTCTTCCTTGGTGAGGGAAGTTTTTGAAATAGTGTGCCTCACCACAATCCCAACATTGCAACAAAGGTTTTTGGGACTGTCCAATGTCAGGTCTTCTAGGGGCTCCGGTATGTTGCTCCTCACTAGTCCACTTGGTTTTTTTTTTACTCTTTCCATTCTATTTATTCTGTGGATTCCTTGCAGAATTTTTGTAATTTCCGGATCTGTTATTTCTGCTACTGGTAAAACTCTTTTTTCCCTTTCGGTGTCGCCAAATTTTTCCAGTTTCACCTTTAGCTTTGGATTGTTGATAGCACATCCGTGCTTTCCTTATTTCTTCATCCATATTTTTCGGGCTCATGAACTCAATCCTTTCTTTCATATGCAATGGAAAACTACTCAAAAATCGCTGCACTTTTGCCTTCTCATCGTGAAGATAAGGCACGTATCGTAATAATGAAGTAAATTTCGTAACAAATTCATCCAAAGACATTTTCCCTAGTTTCAGATCATGAAACTCTCGGGATTTTTCATCATAAAAACGTCTAGTCATATACTTATCTTTGAAGTATTGTTGGAACTCATCTCAAGTTACATTTTTATCTTCCACTCAACGCACATTCTTCACCTCCTCCCACCACAATGTCGCCTTCTCCTGTAGTTGGTAAATGGATAAATGAGCTTTCAACTTACTATTATATTCATACACCTCGAAGTACTTATTCATGTTTATTATCCAGGTTTTTGTAATTTCTTCAGCCTCTCCGTCAAATGTGGGTGGCTTAATCTTCCAAAATTCACCCTACAATTCCACTTTCAATTTCTTCAACTCTTGTTGTTCTAGAACATTTCTTGATTTAGCCTCATTATATGTTTGAATTTTATTACTTCTTGGTGTTCGACTGCGTTCAACTTTATCATGCATTTTTTGGTGATGTTCTCCATCTTCCTGAGTATTCCTATCGGGGCTAGGTTACCCACTGTGTTGATTCTGTCTATTTGATAGACTCTTTAATATCCTTTCCTGCTCTCTCATCAACCTTTCATTGTCGTTGTGTACTTTGAGCATCTCTGTTTGTAGTTGCTACATAGTGTCCAACAACCTATTTGTCTATCGTTGCTACTCTTCTATCATTCTGCTCATTTGCTGGTGTTGGCCTACACTTAACTACGCCCACATTTCCAGACTGACCTCAGGGTTGGTCATAGGATGTGTTTCCCTGGTGTTTCTAGGTGCCTGTTGGGATCCTCTCCTCATGACAGCTTAGTGCCGATCTGTTCCTATACTATGCACCATTTCAACATTAAACTTTATATATATATATATATATATATATATATATATATATATATATATATATATATATATATATATATATAATCAAAATAATTTTTATTATGATATTGTGTTGGCCCAAACTGGCCCTAGCGTGTAACCACACTCTGATACCACTTGTAACATCCATTCAGCCTACTATAAAAAAAATTACCTTGTTACTATAGTCAATAATTTCGTTAAGTGTGACTACATAGATTCTTACCTTTTCTGTTTCATATCTTAAATAATACTAGCATGCTTTTTGTCTTGTTTATATTTATATTTCATGATCATATTTTTAATATATTGTGCATTTATACAAAGGGTTAGACTTCCCTTTATTATCAATCATGAGCTCATTATTTAAATAAAAGCATCAAAACTCTATACGACCCCACACAGGCATTGCAACCCTTTTTGTCTTTGCTTCTAAGGTTATGAAATGAATAAATTGAAATAATGTCGCATTCATGACTAGTTTAATCATTCATAAGGATAATGGTACATACAAATATTATGTAATATGGTTTACACGACACTGTGGATTCGTTTGTTAGTTTGACTATTAATTTTCATTCTCGGATAACATTGCCTGACATTACAATTCCGGTGAATGAATTTATTGGTCAAATTCCATCCTGCTCCGAGGCCCTCCACCTATTCTCCTTCATAGCTTTTGATTGTTCTTCTTGCTGTATTTGGTCCCATCTCGTCCATCAATACTTCCCAGGCTAAGTTCTATAGCGTAGAGCATGGGAGGGGTCATTAGGGTAACAACCCTCCCTACCCTCCCACTGGAGTCTCATTTTATCGGTCGTCTCGGCTCTGTAGCTGGGTTGGTCTTGCCTTGCTACAGGTTCTTCTCCGGAGTTCTTCTTGGCGATTTGCTACCTTTTCTGCCAACACCAGCTTTTCCTCCATTCGGATCAACCCCGCCACAGTTTTTATAGGTAACCTCCGGCTTGCAGTTGGCTTTACAATTTCGGGTTTGAATCTTGTTTAATATGAAAAGTTTGACCAGAATTCCTTAACCCCATAGGGACATATACAATGCTTTTGTTTGACATGAATATTTGGTCGCGAGGTAGATTCAGAGCGTCGACTCTTCAACACAGGTATGGCTTTTCTTCAACTGTTTGGCGAGCTAGTATTTACACAGTTGAATTGTTGTTTGGGTTTTTGTTATTGCTATGGTATTTAAATGCTTCATGGATTCTCTTCTCCAGGTTATCTACTGTCACAGAGCTGGAATTTTCGCTTGCTCAGCAACGACCTGAACTTCGGTGACCCTTCTTTACAGGTAAGTCCACTTTTGTAGTAATTCACAAGTCCTATAGAGTATTCTGGATAGTTTCCCAATGGGTAATGGTCATCGCCACCCTTCTGTCGCCTGCAGGGACAAGGGTTTGAATGCATGGCGGCGTTTCATCCTCGGCCATGATAATTTCAAGAAATGAGCAGGGTTTTGTTTCAGGGCATGCCCCTCTATCAATTAGCTTGTGTAGAATTGTTTCAATGATAAGAAGAAATGAACAGTTTCTCCTTTGATGATTGTATTATATTATCTTTGGTCCATGGTGGATGCTCCTCAGATTTATGATTGTGATTCGGTTGTATTTAGAGGTTTTCTTCCTCAAAATGTACCCTTAAATGCTCTGTTAGATATGCCGTCGGTATAATATGTCCAGATTGTTTTGTTTTGAATGAAGGTCGAATAATGAGACAATTTTTCTAGTTTTCCAATTTAATTTTGCTATTGTGCATAATTTTGGAATATGTATATATATATTATTTTGGCTCTAACGGTTCTGCTAGTAATGGATAATGAATCTGGAATATTTTCTTGTTTCCTCTCTAATATGGGACTCTATCCTTGTGCAATGTCAATTTCCTATAATTTCTTACGAAGCCCTTTCGGCCTTAGGTGCGACTCAAGGGACCATGAGCTCGGACTCTGTTTCTTGGGGTTCAAGTTATAAACCTGCAGCCGAAACCCTCATTTCCCAATTTAGATGCCTGTATATTATTTTCTGAGTCTCCTTTTTAGAATCTAGGGTCAAAAGTTTTACTGTTTTTCCCCGCAAGGTAAACCCAAAATTTTACCCTAGTTGGTGTTTCTAAATTTTGCAAGTTATATAATATCTATTGTAGGATTTAATATTGCACTTTCTCTTAACCAATAAACGAGTATTTTAACAGTAATCTGCATTTCTATCTTACATCATAAAGCATACTGTAAAACGTTTAACTACATAATTTTAATAATTACATATATGGATTTAAAGTATCGTGTTGGTTACATTCTTGCCTAGATTTAGTATTCAGGAAAGTTAATCATGCAGAAATCCTACTAATAACAGTTAACATAAATATAATGCAATATGGAAATTCTGATTGCGTCCATAAGACCCAACAGATATAAATACCTATTTCGAGAAGAATATTTTTAGTAACTGATATCTCCCAACCTTGAGCGAGGCAATTACATCCTCTGCTCCCCCTGGCTCTGCACCAGGTTTGGAGTTTTTTGAGACAGGAAGTGAGACCTTAGGATTAAGATCTAGTCTCTACTTCACTTGGGAATCCTTGAGCTCCATTCATTTTCCTTCCAGCTCTGGACAACTCACAACAAACTTATTTTTCTTACACTTCCCAGTCTCTTCTGCACAAAACCCCCTACCTCCTTAGCATTTTCCTCTAAATCATTTTTGGAAGGTAACTGTGAGAATTGCCTCGCTCCTCTTTGCCCTGGTTCTTGGAATTATTTACCAATCAGTTATTTTATTCTTTTACCCAAGATAATTTATTAATCTAATTTCCTTTATGAAAAAGACAAAATATTATATATAAAATTAGTGTTAACTAATATCGTTATTAGTTGCATATTCCAAATATTTCATAATAAGTTGGTTTATCAACATTTAATGCAAGATTCTATTCGATGTTGGACGCAAACCATTTTGGTGAAATGAAATGATGTTGAAACTTTGATGGCTACCTACAATTTATGTGTTTTAACACAAGCTCCATAACTATGAGCATGATAAAAGTGAGAACTTTCGATGATGATGAACAATGAGGTTTATTGGATTTCAACAAGAATAAAATAATGTAATGAGGTATATGTTTTTTATAATGTTAGTTTTTTTGTCATAAGTTAGATTGAATTTAAGTTTTGGTGACTTTTAAGTTAAAATGTTTTTATTAAAAAATTCTTAGATTTTAACCTCAATTTAACATTTTGACTATGTCAAATTACACAAAAATAAAAGTAAAAGTAAATTAAATAAAAAGATTGACATAATGTAATGAACATTTTAACTAGGTCAAAATACAATAAAAAATAAAAATAATAAAATAAAATAATAATAAACTATAAAAATGGCCCATGGTATTCATGTGGAATGTAGTTTATTTAAACAGGGAAATTAAGATGGTTTAAATCAATATTTAACTCTGGATCTACCAAGAGCCAAGAGGATCATATGTCTTGATATCAAAACCTCTTTTAGATTAAAAAGATAATTGATCCCTTTGATAAATAATAATGATGAATGTTCATAATTTCCATTTCTTAAATAACACTAAATTTACCTTTAATTACTTAATTGTAATAGTTTCTAACTACATAAGAGTTTGTAACTACATACATACTCTTTCAGATTTTTTTTGTTAACCAATATCAAATTGATTCTGTTAAAAAAACTATATACATATCTTTAATTACCTAATTGTAGCTAAAAAATCTTACATGTTTTTTACTTTATAATCATAAACAACTTTCATATTACATGATGTTAAAATTACTTAACTTTTTATTCTGAAATTTTAAACATGTGCACAGAATGAGTCTATCTCAAATCCCAAACAAGATTATTCTTTATCTTCATATTCCAACTTGCACTTTGACACTCCTCCTCTCCTCCTTCTTGCACAAATTTAAACTATGAGGCACAAGGTAGTTGTTGCATATAAGAACATTTAGATATGATAAGAAAAATGTGATACTGTATTGTAATTTTCTCTACAAATGTGATGGAAAATGTGCTCTAAATGTTGACAATTTCATGGTTAATGTAGTATAAGCTACATGCAAATTTGCAGTCTTGTATACAAGATTAAGAAAGTTATGCCCAATATCCAACACCATAGAGAAATACATGTTCACGAATTCAATAGTTGCTTCCAAATCTCTCTCAGTCCTAGAGTTGTTTTCTCAATAAACTTGTTTTTACTTCTCTTGAACTAATGAAAGCCATCGTTGTTGCATATAGGATCATTTATATCTGATAAGAAAAGTGTGATATTGTGTTATAATTTTCTCTACAAATGTGTTGGAGTTGTTTTCTCAATAAACTTGTTTTTACTACTCTTAAGTGATGAAATCCATCATTGTTGCATATAGGAGCATTTATCTATGATAAAAAAAGTGTGATACAGTGTTATAATTTTCTCTGCAAATGTGTTGGAGTTGTTTTCTCAATAAACTTGTTTTTACTGCTCTTAAGTGATGAAATTCATCGTTGTTACATATAGGAGCATTTAGCTCTAATAAGAAAAAATAATTTCTTGTACACAAGATCAAGAAAGCTATACCGAGTAGCCAACACCATAGAAAAAGGCATGTTTGCCAACTCCATAAATTCTACCAAATTGCTCTCGGTGTTGGATCTATTTTCCCAATCGCCTTATTTTTTTTTACTGCTCTTGAAGTGATGAAAGCCACCTCTCCATACATTTTTCACTGTTTGCACAAAGAACAAAAAAAACCAACTTCATATCACCTATACTAAAAAAACAAGAACAGGGCAAACACCAGGGACATTAGTGGTAAAGAACAATGTGATATTTTGAATATTTAATACATAGGTGGCTCAATAGGAATTGATCAAGATTAAGTATGGAGGAACTGCACCAAAAAAACCTTTGCTTTTGAAGGCAGAAAATCATGATCTATTTCTTTATTCATGAGGCATTCATGTTTCCATGATCGCACAAGGTATTTAACTTAACTTCAACATAGGCATCATGATTTGTAAGGCTCAAGGAAGCAATACTGCATTAAGATTTCACTACCTGCTTCCATGGAAGATAATTTTAATTTTCATTCATCCACGATGGCTCCTTCTCTGCAACATCTTATTTCTTCTAGGCTACTCTCTCCTATGCTATTTCCTTACAGGGTTGCTTTTGCAACATGTGGTGCAATTGCTAGTTACTTAATTGTTGTTTTTCATAGTAATTAAAAAGAAGAGAAAGAAGTATAGTTATAAGTAGATAATTCATAAGTGAAAAAGATTGGTAGTGTGATAGATGTTAGTGAATTGAGAGGCGATGTGAGTAAGAGCTAGACAATCTAAAAGGAATTGTTTTTTATTTTCATTTTCCACCTTTTTAGTGTCTTCCATCTTCCATGACAAGCAGGTTAGATTTCCAAGCTCATGAGAATTAATTCATTTTTTTCTTAATGTTGGTCAACATAGAGAGATAATTATGGCTATCAAAAGTGGGATTGATTACCTCCTTATAGTATCTTAGCTTCATTTTACCCTCCAGTGATTTATCATCCCACAACTTGTCTTTGGAATTGGAGGTAATAGTATTTTGACACTATGATCTCCTCCTTAATGCCCCAATGATTGAGCCAAGACTGAGTATTCTTATACCACCAACTCTTAAAGTGAAAGTGAAAATTTTAATTGAAGTGAGAAACAATTTTTAGAAACCTCTTGAATTAAAGCTTCTTATTGTATATCAGAGATTTAAACCTATAGCCAATTAATATAAATTTCTAAATTATCAGAGAGGCGTTGCAGTTACTAAACGAGGAAGTAAAACGATCTCTTGCTTGAGGATCAGACAGACGTATTCCACGTAAAGGTATAATCCAAAATGGAAAGTAACTAGCAGTACTTGTGGCATGAGACAGCTTGTCGGTTTAATAGATGACGATTCTACGAAACTTGAAATCACATATTGCGAGAATTATTAGCACTTTCTAAAGTGGTGCTTCAATGTTTCCAAGGAAGGGTTTTATATATGCCAACCGTCCTTACAACTATCGACGTATCTAATCTTCCAATTATTCTGAGCATTATATTTTATTCCATATCGCATTAATCAAGATACTTTACCCATCTGTACACACTTTCACGATATGTTGAATATTATTGCCGAAAGTAATAACAGGCCTATCCACAAGCAATCCAAATAACGAAACTATATAAATATATATGCACAGACCCCAAACAAGCAATGATTTATTTGGTTTTGTTTTGTAAGTTTGAGCAGAAATTTGCAGCATTGAGATTTTCGTTATATCAATCATCTATTCGGTAGTGTGCTAGGAGAGGAGAATAAGGGACACGAGATGGACTGTGAGTTCGACCCTACTCTACACACGGAGAAGACCATTGAAGCTTACATTGTAGAGATCGATCTCCCAGGTAATTCCCTGAACATATAGTTATACCTTTAGAAATTATTTATTTAGAAATCCCTGTATTTATTTTTATAATACTTTTAGGGATAATTGACTCCATGATTTATCTGTGCAGGTTTTAGAAGGGAAGATGTGAAAGTGCAGGTTAAAAACTGAGAGAATCTGGTAATCAGCGGAGAACGTGGTGCGAAGGAAATGGCGGAAATAACGAGAGTGGGAGGGAAATCAGAGAAAGTGAAGAGAGGGGGGAATACTTTCAGAAAAGTTACCGAAGTCCCGCAGAATTTAAACTTCGATAGAGTCAGTACTAACTTTAGCGATGCGAAGTTGCGTGTCTCGCTGCCTTTGCTTCAAGTCTATGATTGTGGAACAACGCTGTGTAAGTGTGGGGTGTTGATAGCGACGACAGTTGGGTTGTACATGACTTATAAATCAAGGTCACCACATCACATTTAAAGCCTTGTACATAGTGCATACCGAATTCTTTGCAAACGCTTATAAAATTTCAATCTAGCTGTTCCTTAGTTTCAAAGTTCACAATATTCGACTCTTTTTATTGAACTCAGGAATTTGTGCTATGTAATTATGATAGCAATTGTCCGAAAGGTGCAATGATTTTTAAAAATAAAAAATGTGTACTTTGAATTCCACAATCAATAAAAATAATAATAATATATATTTTATTAATATAAAAATTATTTATAATAATCAATAAAAATAATAAACTAATTATAATTTAATAAAATATATTTTATTAATATAAAAATTATTTATAATTATAGATATGAAAATTTAAAGTAAATTAAAAAAAAAATAGTGTTTACAAAATAGTTATAAAATAATTTCATAAATAGATAATATGAAAATAGTTTTATGTTATAACATTTTATGCATAAGATAATATGAAAGTCACATAACTAATAATATACACAATACATAAAAGAAATGAAATTTTGTATAAATAACAAAATTACTTAATAATTTTTATGCATCAATTAAATTTGATATTTTTAATATATCAAATAAATTTGATGAAATTATTAACATTTTTTGTATTAATAAATTTGATATTTTTAATATATCACATAATTTTGATGAAAATAAAATATACACATAATTGAAAAGAAGGAGTTGTAGCTCACAAGTGAGTACTGCATCTATAGACTACACTCAAACGGAGAGATCACTCTACATTCATTAATCAAAAAATACATCTTTAAGTACATCACAAGAAATCAAGAAGTTGTAAACAAACTCCTAAATTCTAGGAACAAATCCTAAACTAAGGAGATACGTTACAACTATGTAACCTTTTCTCCATTAATACACAAATAATATAATTATTTTCAACTCCCCCCTTAATGGAGAAAGGATTATCCTGAACTCCTAGCATCTCTCTAAACTATTCAAACTTTACACGTGCAAGAGGTTTAATAAAAATATCAGCCATATTGTCACAAGTTTTACAATGTTCAACAAAGATTTCTTTTGAGTGTAGTTTCTCTCTAACAAAATGGAACTGAGTGTTAATATGTTTGGTGTTTTTATGAAACACTGGATTGTATGCTAGTTTAATGGTGCTCTGGTTGTCACTTTTAATGGAAGTTGATTTTTTCTATTATTTTCCTGCATCAGTGAGAAGCCTTCTCAACCAGATCGCTTCACATGTGGCTGCACACAATGCTTGGTACTCAGATTCACATGAAGATAAGGCTACAGTACTTTTCTTTTTGCTGCTCCATGCTATGACCCCAGATCTTATGCTAAATGTGTAACATGTGATAGACCTTCGATCATCCAGGTTACCTGCCCAATCTGAATCTGAAAAACCTTCTAGAATAACATCAGATGTGTCAGTGTATAAAATACCATAATTAGCACGGATCATCTGACGATAGTGGCTTGTTGTAGATTTTTCCCTCGTGTCCTTTACCTGCTGGCCCATTTCCATTCATTAAGATCATTTGCAGCCACTTTTTGTCTTATAGTTTGCAAGAGTCGTTTTTTTAGGGTTTCAGTTTCATTAGGTCTAGGGTTTCATCAGAAAGGTCTTCAAAATGTCCAATAATGGTCAGCAGGCGCATGAGGAGGTTGAATAAAGTTTCAGTACTAAATAAATTTCATCATCATATGCCTAGAAATGTATTTTTCCTCAAAACTCTGTTTTGAGAAAAAATAGAGTATTTTATCTTTTTATGTATAAATTTGATGTAATTTCAAGTTTTCTCATATGTAAGCAACTTCAATGGCAACCCTGGTCACCTTGTCAAGCTCCAGCAAATCCATCCCCTGCAAGGCAAACAAAAAGCAAGTCATTCAGTTAATCAGAGGTAAAAATGAAGCAAACTGCCTAAAACAGAGTTTGAAAAGAAAGTGTCAATTGTAAACATTATAAAAGTGGGTTTTATTAATGAAAAAATCAAAATCTCTTGTATATAAGTCATTTTTCATGTTCAAAGGGCTCATTTGCATTCAAAGAAGAAGTATTGAGCAAAGGAAAATCATGTTGGAGAAAGGGAGCAGTTTGAAGGGAAACTGTGCGAATTTCAGGGGTGCGACGCATTGGCTGAGAGGCGTGGCACATTGGGCCAGCCTCCACAGTGTTAAAAACACACTGGCACGGCGCATTGGGTTTGTAGCGTAGCACGTAGAGCTGCAAGCTATTTTCACCATGATTTCATTCAAATCTCTAATTTGCTCAGTTTCCTCCAGTCCAAAGTAAGTCAAACAACTCTTCCAATGCCAATAAATGTGTGTTTTAAGATGTTTATGAGGATTTAATAAAAAATTTCAAACCCTACTTCCTTGATCAAGACATGATTGCTTAGGGTTTGTAAATTGGTTTTTTGTGGCCATCACTCCCTCACCTTTTATTTCCCTCACTGCTTTTCTAGTTTCATCAAACCATTTCCCTATCCCCCATATCCCTAAATTCATTCACCCCTATCCCAATTCCCATTATTCCAAATCCTAGCTACAAAATTCCCAAACCCCATTTGCTATCCCAAAATCCTAGGAACTGTCTCTAAAACCCTTCAATTCCCCAAATTCCAATTGGCAACATTCCCAAAATCCCTCTTACCCTCTCCCTTCATAGTCCCTCACACATTTTCATACACTTGGCAGCAAAAAACCAAAGACACCTAAAACTCTTCATACTCATCTAAGACAACACAAAATTTGGCAAACATGGAGTCATATTCCTCCTATGACCGAGATGAAGAAACATACAGTGACTCTCCAACCAAATTGCATGCACCAAGGAGACCTCACAAGAGTGGTAAACATGTATGGGAAGAGCCTACTTCACTTGCCAAGCTACAGGCCTGCCCTCTTGTTATCACATGTTTTCAACAGTAATCTTGTCATCAATTTTGTGAGATGGTTGCTAGAGTCCAGTACTATCATGAGTTGGCCAATATGTTTATGCTTCATTTACATAATGGCCAAGTCACTCTTGCAGGTGTGACATTCACCTTGACACCGGAGTCTATCTCTCTAGCAACCGGTATTCCAAATGTCGGAGAGCAATGGAATAAAAGGCAGCAAATTGACAGGGAACACTATGAGCCATACATCAAGCCTGGTTCTTTGAGACAACTCAGCAGATTTTTTCCCTTTCGGTACCTAAAAAATTCATACGCTCCTTTGATGAAACTCATAATCAAGTATTTCAGCTGTGAGGGCCATTTTTCTCGCCTATATGCTTATCACATCAGATTGCTGATGCATTTTACCAGGGTGAGAATGATGAACCTCCCCTACTTCATGTGCCAAAATATTGAGAAGAGGACCACCCTGGTGCAAAATAAAACTCCTCAGCAACACTATAACAGTATATATCATCTTGCACTCATCAAAATTGTGGTTATGCATCAACTTGGTTTGCAGGACATTTCATGGGAGGATTTCATTTCTCATGAGTTCTTCACAGCTCCTCAGGTACCTACAGAAGCTTTCCATGAGACAGGTGGACCTTCACATCAACAGGAGGGTCGTGAGACACAGACTGCTAGTGTGCCAGTGTTTGTCACCTATCAAAAGGGCACTAGAAGGTTGTTTGCAGCAGCCAAGCGAGTATTATCTCCACTCGGGGTGGAAGGGGTCTCGCTTCCTCCATCAATAGTGCAAGTACAGGACAAGGGAAAGTGACCATTACATGATGAAGGGCCTTCAGGAGGGCAGGAGACAGATTTTATTCTCATTCAGGAGGATGACATTGATTTGGGCTCACCAAGCTCAAAGCTTAGAGAGATCATTCGGGAGCAACGGGCAGAGATTAATACTTTGTCCCTCAACCTACAAAGAGCCAAGTGGATAATCAAATACCTTGAGCAAAGAAACAAGCAGATAAAGGATCAACAAACCATTATGGAGCTACAAAACATACGTGAGAACCAGCAAGCTGCCAAAAGGAGCAAAACCAAGATGACATCACTTGAGCAAGAAATTGAAGCTGATAATGAAACTTGGCTTGAAAGGGTAAATATGCATTTGGAAAAGCTGTTGGAGAAGGCCAACAAAGAGAAAAACATGTTGAGGCATATGGCTAATCATTATTGGGCGACAAAACCATGTGTGCAAAGCAAGAATCAAAATCTTGAAGGCCAAATTGAAGAAGGCATCAAGGAGGCGAAAAGAGCATGATAAAATTCAGATATTGGTTGAGGCTTCCTTGGCCCAACATAGCACTTGATGGAGAACACTCAGCCCAAATTTCAAAATTCGGGACATTTTTTGCATTTTTGAAATTTTTGGCCTAAAAACAGACTTTTCTTCTCTATGTGTCGCGCCGCTTGGCGCTTGCTTTTGATGGGAGACTCCTTTTGATGAAAACTCAGAATTTTTGGATTTTTCAAGGAAAAATATGCATGCCTACCAATGGCCAAGAAATTTTGACAGGTTTTGGGCTCCCAAAAAGGTCAAAAACACCCCAAAAATGACATTTCTGCCCCTTTTTTGACACACAGGAAACAATCTTGGGAGAACTCAGTTTTCGAGGGGTAAATGGAAGCCAAATTAAAAAATTCCACTTGTGTTAGAAAGTAGACAGGAAGACCTTTCCAACAAGCCCACTTGGAGAAAATTTGGACACCAGGAAGGTCTCCAAAATCAGCTGCAAATAGGCGCGACGCATAGAGAAATCAGGCATGGCGCATTGGAGGATTTTGCTCATTTTTGGTCAAAAACTCTATTTTTCGCCTAGTTTTTTTCACAGTTTGACTTTCTCCTTCTAGTTGTCAAACTCATGATGTAATTAAATGTAACATGATGGATTTTGATGTAATTTTTCTAAATTTTCACTCATAAACGTAGATTCATCCATTAAAAGGTAATTTGCAATTGAATGAATCAGTTTCCTAGTTTTTAGAGGCAATTTGTTCCACTGCCTACTTTCTAGTTCTCAGTTTAGATTTTGTTGGAATAGATCCTAAAATTATGAGCTCGACCCCTAGAGGCTGGGATGAGTTATTTTTTGTCTATATCTTTTGGTTTTTCAGTCATTAGCATGGTTGGACTTTTGGGAATGCTTTGAGCATCATTGTACATTCATCTCTGCAGTTTGGCAAAGGAATAGACCAGAGTTTGCAACACTCTATGGGATTCATGTGGAATTTTGCTTTGATAGTGTGTTTCTATCTGTAAATGTAATTCTACTGGTGTTTTATGTATACCATTTTCTCTCTTATTTCTTCTTAACTTAAACAAAAAAGGATAAAGGTATAATTCATTAAAATTTGCAGTGCTCTACCTAGGGTTTGTTTAATTTTCTATGTTTTCAGCTATTTGAAGAGGATCCCTGAAGGTTTCTTGCCCTCTTCAGCTCCTCACCTGTCTCAACTCTCCATTTCTTTCAAATTGAAGTGTCAAAAAAATTTCCTAACTTGCCCCATTCAGATCTCTGCAAAACTGAGCCTCATTCCCCAGACCCAAATTTGTCTTTCCTCTTGAGCCAACAAAATATCATTAAAAACCAATCAAGATCTTTTGCACACATACCTAGCCTAAAATCAGTCTTCACATTCATGTCATCTCAAAGCCTTATTGATCATTTTCGTTGAGATTGACAGGAGAGAGCCCTCTCCTGACCTAGTAGGGCTAGCTACTAGGTTAAGTGTGGTTTGATGTTACCCTAGATTCTGCCTTTCTCAACCTGAGGTAGATTTAGGCCATAACAACTAGTACCACAAAGATACCTCAACACGCTTTTTGCTGCAACCCAGTGACTTTCAAGTGGTTTAGACATAAATTGGTTCAACACACTAACAGAGTATGCCAAGTCTGGTCTAGTTGTTGTGAGATATATCAAACTCCCAACTAGCTGTCTGTACATAGTGGAATCCACCTCCTTAGTGCCATCATCACTGCTCAACTTCAGATTCTGTTGCAATGGTGTTGTTGCTGACCTACACTGTTCCATGCTGAATTTTTCCTGCAGACTTCTGGCATACTTTCCTTGAATAAGAAAAGTCTGTCCAATATCTCTCCATACTTCCAATCCCAAATAGTAATGGAGAATTCTGAGATCTTTCATTTCAAAAAATTGTGCCATCAGCCATTTGATTTCTTTGATTAAATTATCTGCATTGCCTGTTATAATAATGTCATCCACATACAAAGAAATCAAAATAATCTGCCCCTGTTTATTGTACTTGGTATACAAATTTGGGTCATTCATACTCCTATGAAAACCATGCTCTAAAAAGAAAGAATCAATCTTTTCATACCAAGACCTGGGTGCTTGTTTTAAGCCATATAATTCCTTTTTCAATCTGCAAACAATATGTTCCTGCCCCTTCTTAACAAACCCTTCAAGCTGTACTAAGTAAATTTATTCTTTTAACTCACCATTTAAAAATGCAGACTTAACATCTAGCTAGTGTAGCTCCCAATTGTGTTTTGCTGCTAAAGAAATAAGCATTCTGATAGTGTTTAACTTTGCTACAGGAGCAAAGGTATCATCAAAATCTATACCCTCTTGCTGTGAATACCCCTTTATGACCAGTCTAGCTTTTAGTTTTTCTATACTTCCATATGCATTCATTTTGGGTTTATGCAGCCATTTACATCCTATGGGAGTTTTACCTTTAGGCAATTCCACTAAATCCCAAGTGTTATTTCCAATAATATATTCAATCTCTTCATTCATTGCAGCCCTTCATGCCTCAGATTGACTAGCTTATTTATAATTTGTGGGTTCTAAAATGTTTAAGATATTTGACATCAAAGCATAGTCTTTCAATCTGGATGGTATTTGAGTCTTCCTACCTGATCTCCTTGGTAGGGTACTTTCCTCAAATTTTTTTGCTTCAAATTTATTCGAGCTCGCATTATTGATTATATCACCTTCTTCCTACTCTTCTTTCTGCACTTCTTTCTGCTCCTGCTCACGTTCATCCTCACTGCTTTCCTCCATTAATAATGGAATGTGCCAATCATCATCACTGTCATCCTTCCCTTCTTGAACCTATTCATGAAACACTATATCCATGCTTGCAAATATCTTATGAGACTCAGGATTAAATAACTTATATGCCTTAAATTCAGTGCCATATCCAACAAATATGCATTTGATAGCTTTAGGGTCTAATTTCTTCCTATCAGCTTTGGGTATATGGGCAAAGGCTTTTGACCCAAATACTCTCAAATGATTTACTGCTGGTTTGAGTCCATATAATGCTTCAAAGGGGGTTTTGAAGCCAAGAAATTTGGTAGGACTTATGTTCTTTAAATAGACAACAGTGTTAATAGCTTCTGCCCAAAAACTATTAGATAGATCCTTACCTTGTAACATACTCCTTGCGCACTCCACCAAAGTTCTGTTCTTGCACTCTGCCACTCCATTTTGATGTGGTGTGTGAGGCAGTGTAAACTGCTGAACAATCCCATGAGATCTGTAGAATTTCATGAATTCCCCTAACCTGTATTCTCCCCCTTGATCTGAGTGGAGAATTTTTATGCTTTTTCCTAACTGTTTTTCCACCAAGGTTTTAAATTCTATAAAATACTGGAAAGTCTGACTCTTTTTACTCATAAAATAAACCCATGAATATCTAGTGCAATCATCAGTAAATAAAATAAAGTAATATGCACCACCTAGCGACCTCGTCTGCATAGGTCCGCATATGTCAGTATGCACTAGTTCTAGGATATCTCTTTCCTTCCTTCTATCATGCACAGGAAACTCTTCTCCATGCATTTTTCCTAAGGCACATCCATCACAATTTAACTGAGTACTGTGAAAGACAGGGAGTCCCTCGACCATACCTTTTCTCTATAATAACATGAGGTCCTGCAAATTCAGATGACCGAATCTCTGGTGCCAGAGTTTTTCGGCTGTCGATCCAACTGCAACCATGGCTTGCTATGGCATACTTTTTACATCTAATCTGTATAGGCTTCCTACACGCACGCCTGTTGCAACAATATCTTTCCTACAATCCTTTATGACACAATGAGTCTTGAAGAATTCGACTTGCATATCTTGATCAGTTATCATGGATACAAATATCAAATTTTTCTTAATCCTGGTTACATATAAAACATTTTTAAGACGAGTAATGTCACCATTTGGTAAATTTACTGGAATATCCCCATAGCCTTTAATCTCATATCCAATATAATCTCCTAAATAAATTTTTGATCCATATGAACTTTCTTCAAGAGTTTCAAAACATTCCTTCTTACCTGTCATGTGAGAGGATGCACCAAAATCGACATACCAGATGTCGTCCTCATTAGATGCTGAAAGGGCACAGTCAGCTGTGAACAGTCGAAATTCGTGACTGAAATATTCATCTTCTTCAACATAGTATCCTTTGTGCTTCGCCTGCTTTTTCTTTGCATCATATGCCTACTTCTTAAGACATTCCATCTGTATATGACCTGCTTTTCCACAATAATAACATCTTCTTATAGACATACCTCTATACAGTCTCTTTTGCGATGTACCTCCTCCTCTCTGTTGTTGTTGTTGTTGCGACTGTGATTGTTGTTGTTGCATCTTCCCTCTGAAATGTTTTCATTTCTCCATCAAGGCAAGATCATCGTTCTGCGGTTTCAAATTATGTTGTCGCTCTTCTTCTTGCAGCAAGATCCCTGTCAATTCTTCAAATGTAGGAGCTTTCTCCCTTGCCGCCAATCCAGTGATGAAAATTTGATATTGATCCCTCATCCCATTCAGCGTGATTGTGACGAGATCGGAATCAGACACCTTCTCTCTGATGTCTCCCAATCCGCCTTTCAAATCTTTAACTCGTGCGATGAATGCAGCAGCGGTCTCATTTTCGTGCATCTTCATTGAAAACAACTTGCCTTTGAGTGCCATAATCCGATTTGTGTTCTGGGTCTGATATAAACTTTTGATGGTCATCCAAATCTCAGTGGACGTTTTACATTCTCTGATATGTGGGATAATGTTGTCCTTGACGGATATCTTCAGTAAAACTTTTGCTTTGTTTTCTCTCTTATCCCAATCTTGCTCCTGCGTAGTTGCTCCTATGTTTGAATTTGGTCTCTGCTCATCTCCTGTAACTATCGTCCATGCATTTGCACCCTCAAGCAAGGTTTGTATCTTAAACTTCCAATTCGTGAAGTTAGATCCATCGAGTTTTCCAGACTCGTGGAGATATGATTCCATAGTGTTACTCATTCTGAACTAATCTACAAATGAATGAATCTACCCAACTGATCAGACACTAAAAAAAAAATCAATACCTGCCAGATCCTAACAACCGATCTGCCACTATTCTACTAGTTCTCCTGATCCACCAACTGTATCTTCGATTCAGATCCAGCACTATCAGGCAGATCTACAAATTGATCTTGCTCCTCTGATACAACCATAACATTGATCCGATATGCTCCCCCCTAGACAAATCTGCAACTTATTCGATCTGTGACTTCTTTGATCTGCAAATTATTGCATATCTTTCACCTAAGGTGAGGTGGCGCCTTTTTGTGTGAAAAATCCACGCCCAAAACAAAAAATACGCAAGTGGGAATCCTGGCGCGGATATCTCGTGCGCTTCCGCGCCAATCCCATAATTTGGCGCGGTGGCACCAGTATACACCAAACAGTCACGCTAATCCTAGCGAGTGTGAATCCTAGCGCGGATATCTCGTGCGCTTCCATGCCAATCCCGTAATGTGGCACGGTGGCGCGAGTATACACCAAACAGTCGCACTGATTGCACTTCTCGGCGTGACTGTCAGCGGAAAAAGCGTGTCAACCCCCTTCTGCTCAGAGATTAATAAATCATCTGAGACCGTGAGCCAGGTGTTATTGCAGTCCACCTGCTCGACTGGGCACAAAGCTCCTATGAGCACAAAGCTCCCATGTACACGTGGCCACAAAGGCACTTTTAGCCACAAAGGTGATTCAGCCACAAAGGCACTTTTAGCCACAAAGGCGATTCAGCCACAAAGGCAATTTGTAAAAAGTCAGGCTCACCCAATCTGAGCTCTGATACCAAGACAAAATATACATATAATTGAAAAGAAAGAGTTGTAGCTCACAGGTGAGTACTGCACCTAGAGACTACACTCAAATGGAGAGATCACTCTACATTCATTAATCAGAAAATACATCTTTAAGTACATCACAAGAAATCAAGAAGTTGTAAACACACTCCTAAATTCTAGGAACAAATCCTAAACTAAGGAGATACATTACAACTATTTAACCTTTTCTCCATTAATACACAAATAATATAATTATTTTCAACTTTATTAACATTTTTCATAATAATAAATAATTCATTTAGTTAGTAATATAAAAAGGGAAAATAAACAACTTCACTAGCCCAAAGAGATAGTTCAGTTGGTCGAGTTCTTGTTGCTAAATACCTTGCCAATTGGGAGGTCAAGGAGTAGCTTCTCGATGCCCCTGGGGATTTGGGTGGATCTGCCTAGATTACTACATGTGGATGGCCATTCCTACATGTGGATGGCCACTCAGTGTAATAAAGTACAATCATGCCAAAAAAAAATTCCAACTTCCTTTCAACCCTCTTTTTTTTTTTCGTAAATCCAAGATTAATCATTGATTAAGAGTAGTACAATCATGCCAAACAAAAATTCCAACTTCTATTCAACCCTCTATATTTTTTGTAAGTCCAAGATTAACCATTTATTACAATACAATCAAAAGATCAACTTCCATTCAACCCTCTATTTTTCTTCGTAAATCCAAGATTAACCATTGATTAAGAGCACATCAAAAACCCTTATTAACCATTGATTAAGAGCATATAAAAAACCCTTGTAGGCATGAAGGAAATATGTTCTCGAATATTGACGCTCTTGTGACCTTATATTTGCAATTTAGATAAAAAAATAAAATGGTCATATGATTAGGCAATTAAAAATTGGGGTTGCAATAGAAATAATATCCTTACCAATGCAAGTATGTTGTCATCTTGTTTAAATGTGACATGTTCTACAACAAGAAAATATTTAGACATTGTCTTTGATGATTCGAGCCAAGGATGTCACAATTGATAAATTATTGCAATCAATGTCATTAACAATACAACAAGCACACAAATTTAACCTTAATTTTTGTGACCACCTGAGAATGAAGATATCCAAAGGTATATGTTTCAATTGCCAATGAATATATTCAAATTAATTCTTAAAGAAAGCCTATTATTTGTTGATATTTAGAGCCTGTAAAAATTAATTAAATCAGAAAGAAAAATACACAATGAGCAAGAAACAAATCACATAAATAAACACAAGAATTTTAAGTGTTAAAACCTTGAGTGTGTCAAGGAAAACTCAAGAGGGAAAATGTTTAGAATTATTATTATTTGAAGTTCAAAAATGATTCTCCAGCAATACATCAACTCCACAACATCATTTTAATATGAATATTTCATCACATAACTTCCTATCATGGATAAAAAATGAATCTCCAACAATACATCAACCCTTGAAACATCATTTTAATATGAAGACGTCATTACATAACTTCCTATAATTATGCAAAAATGACTCTGCAACAATACATCAACCTAGGAAACATCATTTTAAAATGAAGACAATACATCAACCCTAGCAACATCATTTTAATATGAAGACTTCATTACATAATTTCATATCATTACTCAATTGTTGTCATTCCTAACATTATTTTGTTGGATAACTAGGTATAAAAATATTTAATTCAAACTTTTTAATTTATTGATATGAACCTGATATGTTAGTTTTGTTGTGCAGATTAGAAGTTCAAAATTATATTTTATTTGCTTATGGTGCTTTAGTTTCCTTGGTGCAGGTGAGTCTCAAAACAAGAAATTGTCTTGTGTTATATGTTGACATTAATGAAAAATGAACAACATAAGTAAGAACTGAAAAAAAACATAAACATGTAGAGAAAATTGTAAATAGAGCCATCAACACAAGTTTTTGATGAGGGAGTTCACCCCTCCTGGGTTACATCTCCTTGGTCCATCTCCATAGCTTAGGCTTCTTGTATTAGGTCAAATTTGGAAAAATTGTTGTGTATATTATTCAATTGCTCCTGAAACCTGTTATATTGTCTTCAAAACATACAAATCATCTAAAAATGATTTTCCATTTACTAATAACTGACTCTGGCTGGTCAAGATTTGACCTCTTTCCCTACTGACCCTAGGCTCCCTTGAACTTCCCTGTAGAAAAAACACATGAATAAGTCGTTTTCAGCCTCTCAAACCTACACCATTGTCTCTGGAATTCCAAAATCATCTAAGATTGACTATTCATTTTCCAAAAATGGTCGAAATTTTCCTCCATTATGGAAAAAATAATTTTCCCTAGGAAACTACCTCCAAATCTGGCTAACTGCGAATTAAGTCTGCTAAATTTAGAACCTCCACCGTAATTAGGGGTGCCTTTAGAATCTCCACCAAGTTAATCTCCACTTAAGTTTAATTAAATACTAAACCAGATTAGTCGATGTCATTAGCGCTAAGAGCAATTAGCGTTAGGCCCTCGCACTTGGTTGTGGAGTACGGTCACATGGCGGGAGGGGCTGGCCTCTCTGCCCTCTGATAGACCCACTACGCAAGACTTAAAGGTAAGTTTTCAGCTTTGGTTTTCTATTATCCCATTGTGGCTTAGTGGTGAAGGCATTGGTTTGTGGGGTAGAGGTCCGAGGTTCAAACTTGAACCTGCCCCATTCAACAACAATTTTTTACCACCATATTTCATAATGGACTTCACAAAAATTTTATAATGGACCATATGACGACGCAACATAGTCAAACCTTTGTCAATTAAATTAGATTCAACCGAACCATATAATCGGACTGCGACCTTTGGTTTGAATGCAGATTTGGTTAAAACTTTGGCTTTATTGATATTTAATTTAATATTTAAACATATATATATATATATATATATATATATATATATATATATATATATATATATTAGATCATAATTAGATAAATAAAAAATTCAATTCCACCTTAAAATTATTAGGAAATTTACTCACACATAAACCAAACTGGCGGATTAAAATGTGCCACTTATCATAGACTCATTGGCAGAAACCTAAAGAATATTCCTAGAATATTCATTTTTTGCTGACTTGCTGCCATGTCAGCAACTTGTCACAATTATGCTTGATTTTTTTAGATGTTTGACAAAATGGAAAACAGACCATAACTTACTCATACAAACTTAAATTTTGATGAAACAAGTTGCGTTGGAATCCTAGCAATGAGCTCTACGTTGTCGTCCTAGTTTCGAGAAATTCTAAATTTTTTTTTATTTTTGAGCTAAATATTGAGCACCTGATCATTCCTCCCCACTAGAAGCCTTTTGGACCCAAAATCTCTCTTCATTATAAATTATGTGGATGAGGGGATTGTTACCTTACCCTTAGAGTCTCTATCCATTGGAATTTTCCCAATTTCATCATTTGGAGATTTTCTTAAAATGTCAAATTTTCCTCGATTCTTGTGACCTTCTCTTGTTGTCACTGATACCGTCATGCTGCAATATTTCTGAATTTGTAGAACAACAATATATTTTTTCAGAAACCATCTTTTTCTTGCCTTGGTCATCAATCAAAGAAAAATTAGAAACTTTCTCACCTTGCACAGTGTCACCATGGCGATTTTTAGTTGATCTCGCTTTGCACTTGCGTCAACTCTTGACCAAGTTTCTTTGCCATTGCCATGTACCTTTTGGAAACCATAAACCAACATTTTTGGAACCCATGCCTTCATTTCCATGCTTCTTTGTCACTTCCTCTTTGACCTTTGCACCCTCTTGCACCGACACCTTTTTTCCAACAATGCTCAACATTACTGTTGACTGCTGCAAATGTTTTTCACCATCTTTCAAAGGCAACCTATTGACATCCTGAACAAATCATTACAAGCATAGGCATCCTGATGAAAAGTGTGATTCAATACATCTATTTGTTTGATGATCAACAATGTCAAGTTCTGACATGCATTCACTATCCTCTTCATTTCACTTGCATGCATGAGAGACAAACAAATCTTCTTCTTATGTTCTCTAATTATGTACTCAATACCATCCTTAAACAAGTGATACTTGTTCTAATGGCGATGAAATACAACTTTCCTATCATACAGATAAGGACTTCCCAATAAAATACCTGATATTTCAAGTGACACCACATCAAGCTCAACTTCATCAAGAAAGTTTGAGTTAATGGTGAATCTTAGTAAGCACTTCCTTGTAACCTGCAAGTTTTCATTCTTGCAAATACAACACAAAGGATATGGTCTTGTATGTCTAATATTTTCAAGGCCTAGCTACTAAACCAGATCTTCAGAAATCAAGTTAGCTAGTGATCCACCATCAAAAAGTGTATCAATCTTGGTACGTTTAGAGACAACTCTATTATGGAAAAGTTCTATTCTTGTGTCTTCATCATGAATATCATTTGAAAAATTTGAGGAACTAGTGCTTGAAACATGTTTACCTTTCAAAACCATGGTTGTAATTTTTGTCTCATCTCTTGAATCTGACTCTGAGTCTTGCTTAGCTATAGCAATAGTTTTTCCCTTCTTTTTGGCTTTCAATCTATTTGGTTTCAATTTTGGATGAAATCGCAAATAGTGGTCTTCATCATGGCCGGTCTTTGAATAATTCTTTCATGTGATTTTTTCCTTTTCTTTTTTTACAGAACTGTTTCTTTTTCCTGTTCCATAAAACTTTTCTTTCCCTTTACCCTCACTTTCCTCTTTCTCCTCTATGCCTTATTTTCCCCTTGCCTCTAAGTGTGTGGCTTGTACACAAACTTCCTCTAAATTGCTTGGGTTAAACATAAGAATATTATGCTTCAAATAGGAATGTAAAACTCCAATATATTTTAAGAGTGTATCTTGGGAATTCAAGTTTACTCCTAACAACAAATTTCTTTTTCTAAACTCCTCGGTATAATATTGAACTGTTTGACCCTTGAGTTGCCTAAAAATTTTCTAACTCATAATAGATTTTTGCATGTAAGATAAAATATAAAATTGTCTTTTAAGGGTAGAAATAAACTCAACCCAAGAAATGGATATATTACCATAGATTCACGTTTCCTCTTGAGTCTTTGCTTCCCACTAGACTAGTGCTGCTCCTTCTAGCCTCAATGAAGCCAACTGGATTTTTGATTCATCTTCTTGTAGGTTCTGAATTCTGCAATACACCTCTAATTGATGAATCCAATTTTCCAACTTCTCTACATTTACCTTGCCATAGTACATGGGTAATTCAAACTTTATGTCCAATTTGAGTAATGGAGTTTTTCCTCTTGTGGATTTTGAGTGAGTGTGAGTGGTCTCTATGGTGGAAGTGTAAGGTGATGAATATGGGGATGACGAGGATGATAAAGATGGTGGAGATGGAGGTGGTTTTCCTCCAATACCTTTTGAACTCTTCTCTTCATCCTTCCTATCATTTGAATTTCCTTCTCCATGTGGAGGCTTTGAACCTTCTCCAGCTCTTTCTGCCATGAAAGCTTCATACATGATTTTAACCATTCTTTGCATCTCTTTGAAGTCTCTCTTAACATCCTCTTCTTCAGAATGTTCATGAGTATCTTCATATCCTGCCATAATGGATTTGGATTCAAGCTCAACCTCTGTAGCTTGTATCTCTTCAATCACTTCAGCTTCTTATGCAAATTGCACCTCTTCAATCTCAGCTTCTTGAGACAAAACTTGAGGTTATTCAAGTACATATATGAGTGGAATATTGGTTAAGGATGATTCTCTTTCATCTCTCCTTCTTCTTGTCCTAATCTAAGTACTAGCTACCAATAAATTCCCTTCTCCTCTCTGCAATCTTAACCTTGTAAGCATCACAAAATTGCAGCTGTTAAAACTCTTTTGCACAAACTCTAGAAAAGAAAGAAAATAACCTTAAGCAACCTAATGCTCTGTCAACCAGGATCTCATACCAACTTGATATGAACCTGATATGTTAGTTTTTTTGTGCTAATTGCAAGTTCAAACTTATATTTTATTTGCTTATTGTTTTCTTATGATGTTTTAGTTTCCTTGGTACAGGTGAGTGTCAAAACAGGAAATTGTCTTGTGTTATATGTTGAAATTAATAACGAATGAAAAACATAAGTAAGAATTGAGCAGCAACATAAACATGTACAACAAACCATAAAAAAAACCATCAACACAAGTTTTTGATGAAGGAGTTCACCCCTCCTAGGTTACAGCTCCTTCGTCTAGCTCTATAGCTTAGGCCTCTTGTATTAGCTCAAATTTGGAAAAATGATGTGTACATTATTAAATTGCTTCTAAAACTTGTTCTATTGTCTTCCAAACATACAAATTATCTAAAAATGATTTTCCATTTACTGAAAACTGGCTCTGGATGGTCCAGACTTGACCTCCTTCCCTAGTGGCCCTAGGCTCCCTTGAACTTCACTATAGAAAAATCACATGAAAAAATCGTTTTCAGCCTTTTCAACCTATGCCATTGTCTCTGGAATGCTAAAATCATCTAATATTGACTATTCATTTTCCAAAAATGGTTGAAATCTGCCTCCAATATGGAAAAAACAATTTTCCCTAAGAAACTACCTCCAAATCTGGCTAACTGCAAGTTAAGTCCGCTAAATTTGGAACCTCTGCCAAAATTGGGGGCACCTCCAGAATCTCCGCAAAGTTAATCTCCACTTAATTCAATTTTAATTAAATACTAACCCAGATTAGTCGTTGTCATTAGTGTTAAGAGAAATTAGTGCTAGGCCCTTGCGCTTGGTCGTGGAGTAAGGTCACATGGCAGGAGGGGCTGGTCCATGAGTTGACCTATCCGCCCTCCACCGAACCTGCCACGCAAGAGTTAAAAGGTAATTTTCCAGTGTTGTTTTTTGAATATTTTGCAATGGCTTAGCGGTGAAGGCATTGGTTTGTGAAGTGGAGATGTGGGCTTCAAACCTCACCCCTTCTCGTGCAACAACAATTTTTTACCACCATATTTCATAACGGACGTTACAAACATTTTATAATGGACCACATGGCGATGGAATATAATCGAACCTATGGCAATTAAATTTGATTCAATCGAACAATATAATGGAACTATGACCTTTGGTTTCAATGCGGATTTGGTTAAAACTTTGGTTTAATTGATATTTAATTTAATATTTAAATATAATATAATATTTATTATATTATATAATATATATAATATGTTTTAAAACATATATATATATATATATATATATATATATATATATAATATTAAATCATAAATAAATAAAATGTGATTCCACCTTAAAATTATTACGAAATTTACCCCACATAGATTAAAATGGCGAATTAAAAAGTGCCACTTGTCACAGTGTTATTGGTAGAAACTTAAAGAAAACAACTGCCATGTCAGCAACTTGTCACAATTCTGCAAATTTTTTAATTGTTTGAGAAAACAGACAACAGGCCATACGAACTCAGATTTTGATGAAACGAGTTGTGTTGGAATTTCGATGACGAGCTCTACAATTAGTTTCGAGCAATTCTAAAAAAATTGATTTTTAAGCTAAATACTGAGCACCTAATCATCTAATTTACAATATCCATATTCATGTTTATCATTAAAAAACATTAATTTAAAATGAGTGATCATTTTCTTATCGTTGTGTTAAATAATCCTTATAGACTAGTTTTCATATGGATCAACCTAAGATCAAATTAAAATATGGTAGTTTTTTTATATTAATTAAAATACTAAAAAAAATATCCTCATAATTAAACCCATGTGCAAAAGTATAATATTGGCATTAATTTTATTTACTTTTGCAAGAGTATGAAAGGAGTGATAAGTATTTAATATAATTCACATTAACATTACTCAAAAGAAAACTTGATTCAAATGTGTGTTTAATAAAAAAAATTAAACATCTCTAAATTTCAAATTCTATACAATCTCTTATATTTAGAAACACTCCACCATGTATTCTCCCAAGATCTATCTATTCTAAAAAATTGAAAAAACCCTCTAAGTTCATTTTCCCTCCATTTACTAGAGACCAAAAAGGATTTCACTCATAATATATCTATCTTAACTCCAACTCTATTAAGCATCAAGAGAGAGATCCATGAGAAAAATTAAATCAATCGTGATGAAAAGTTTAATAAAATTAAAATTATTTATAAACTGATTCAATCATTTTTTCCCCAAAAAAGCAATATATTTAAGTGAACATAAAGTATATAATTAAAAAAAGCTTACCTTTCTTATTATATAGGCTATTAATGTTTTCATTATTTTTTTATTTACTTCCAATGAGATGAATGCGCATTCCTAAATCCTAAAGATTATTTGATCATGATGGTCATTTCCACTCCTAATGAGATAAGTTGGGATTTACACCCTCTTCATAAAGGCTTATAACTTGATTTTAATCTTACCAAAGAGATAAACAAATAACATGATATTTGATGAGTGAAAGGTCAAAAAGTTCATTAAATATCATAAAACTTTTACTAAATACAAACTTTGCAGATTTAAAATACACTACATGTTTCAACTACTGATTATAAATATACTTGGCTTTGAAAGTCTATTCTCATAAAAAGAAATATGCCTACAACATTTGACACTACACCCTTCATGCTCAAGATAATTTTGTGCGGTGCGAAATAAACTTCAATTATGTTAAAATATAAGCATTGCATATTTAACCCATGATATAAGAACATCTGAATTTCAATTTTATCCTATTATCTTTTATATAATTTATTAACCCCTTTTTCTCATTATTACATTTTATATAATTTGTTAAATTTTTTATAATTAATAAATATTTAATAAACTATTAAAATTAAAATATATTTAATTTTACAAAATATTTTTTTAAATATACATACTTGAATACAAAAACTCAAAAACACTTTCCACGTTTTTATAAAGTCACGTGTTGAAAAACAAGGATACATCTTTAACTAGCACTATTTTTCATAGAAATTTTATAACATCTCGAAAATATTAAATAGCTACAATGTAATCAAGAGGAAAAGTCGTTTTTAGAATGAAAAAATGTTTTTTCTATTAAAAACAATACATATACAATAATATTCATTTTCGGTTACCAATTGATAGCTTGGTCAATATAGCATATTTTAATTATCATCTTGTATGCTTAAGAGTAAGCATAAAGCTTAAACATCAGCACTATATAACTAAAATGAAAGAAAATCATACATATGAAACATAATGTCGAAGAATTAGGAACTGTGCAATCATTTCCTATCAAAAGTTATTATCACTTTGCTCAGAATGGTCAAAACAAAAAACACCTCAGTGCTCTATCCACAACAGGATACTAAAGAAAGTGCATCATCCTGTATCCAGGGAAAACAAAAGAAGAAACAGTCAAGTACAGGATTCTAAAAAACATCATCATGAACCTGGGGAGTCCAAAAATGAAAATGAAAACAACAAAAAAAGTGTAAACCGATGTCGGCTCGCTTGCAGAAGATCTCGTAGCAGAACTATGGCAGAAGAAAATCAAAAGACCTCATCACTTGTGAGTCCTTGAAATGAGAAATCTATATGTTGTCATAGGATAGATTAAGGCCTTTTTTTGATAGGATATCTGCACAAGAGTTATTCTCTCTATACACATGATTCAAAGATGCATCATGAAACTTCGACAGTAAATATTTGACTCGATCAATCCACCCCTGTGAACCATGAATGCGAAAAGTAGAAACACCAGAGATGCCATCAATAATAATTTTGGAGTCTCCATATACATGAATTTTTGGCAGATTAAGATTATAAGCAACCAATAGCTCACTCCACAAAGCCATAAGCTCAACTTGATTGTTCGAACCATGCCCACCATTCCAACAAATATGATACCTTTCTGCCTCCTGGAGCTTGATCCATGCCCCACAACCACAAAATTCATCTTCTTTTGCCCCATCAAAATAAATTGCCGAGATAGCAATAGGATGAGGTCGAATACGCTTGGACAACTCGGTCGAGATCACCTGAGAAGATGGTTGACCATCTAACCACGAAATAATACATCTATGAATTAGAGATATGTTAGCAGGCATACCATAAAAAATAAGGCTATTTCGTGCACACAATATCTCCCAGAATAAGTAAAATGACAGTGTTTTACATTTTCCATTGATAGCCCCCCATGTCAGGATGGTGTTGATGCAGTCAGCTAGTATCCACGTAGGATCCATACGGTAACATGTAAATAGTTACCAAGTACTGAGAGCAAAGGAGCAGAAAAAGAACAAATGTGATGATGATTCCTCATGAACAAGACAAAAATGACACCTCCCCGGCTCATGCAAATCACATTTTTTGAGGCAGTCCCAAGTTAATATTTTGCATTTCCACAACAACCACACAAATAATAATATCTTAGAGGGGATATTCCAGTGCCATGCTTGATAGAATGGAGAAGGAGAACACACCAGATGTTGTTTTATAATGATATTATGATATATCTCCCTTACATGAAAACCATCACCCACCATATGGCCATCTCAAATCAGGTGATCCCATCCCCCATGCAAGGTCATACCTGCAACTTTAAACCCATTCATCACATTTTTCCACTCAATTGCATCCCTCCTAGTCAGGCCCAGCTGATCTACCGATTTCCAAATCAGAGATCCAAGGTTCCAACACAAAATAAGATGTGTTAAGAAAGAAATTCCTCAATGAACCAATTTGTGGATTAACCTTGGATCAATGTGAAGACTCTCGTCCAATCCCAAAATGTTGTCAAAACCCAATATAATTCTTTACCCATTTTCGAATTGCCACACTAACCTCCAAGTCTTAAATACATAGAGATTAAGAATCGATTAGGTATTCTTATTTGTATTTAGTGTTTTTAAAAATGGGTTAAATGAGTATAATTTTGAAAAATATGATATGTATATTTCGTAATTATAGTTATGAGATTTCGTTTGGATAATGTATATAAGTCAATATGTTAAGCTAGTCATTGTCTACCTTTTTCATCCTCACTTGACATTTGTTTGTATGCTGTTTTGACATGGGTCAACTTTAACTTAAGAAAAACATGGAATTACACATATTATTGTAAAATAGACTATTTTGCTAAATAAAATTTTCTTATATATAAATGAATTTTATAAATAATAATGAGGAAGTTATCATGGAGGAACTTGCTAGAATTGGAATAATCTCAAATCCCTAAGAAATTGGTGGGTGGTGAGCACAAATTTAATTTTTTAAACTTATTAAAAGTAATGGACAATTTTTCTAAATAAAATTTACTTATATATAAATGAATGTTATAAATAATAATGAGGAAGTTACCATGGGAGAACTTGTTAGAATTTGAATAATCTCCATCCCTAGGAAATTGGTAGACAAGGAGTTAGGTGGCACAAATATAGTTTTTTTAATTTATTAAAAGCCAATACATCCTAACAAAATCTGTAATACATTAATACTAATGGCCCATAGTAATGGCCCATGATATTATAACAAAGCCTATTTACAAATTAAGAATAACCAACATAAAGTAGAGATAAATATATTTAATATCTAAATAAAAATTAAGTTTGTTATTTATTTATTTTTAATGTTTTTGAAAAGAATAATAAAAATAATAATAATTTAATTTTGATATTATAACTCAATTAGATATTAAATTGATATATGATTATTTTTCATTTAAAGTTTATAAATGTATATATATTTTAATTGTCATTTAATTGGAACATATAACATTTTCCCAAAGAAATATATACGCTTAATAGTTTATATATATATATATATATATATATATATATATATATATATATAATTTATCTCCTTTATATTTATTGTGTGTTAATATGAAATTGGAAATTGAGATTTAGAATCTCTCCATTTCATATACAAAATAAATATATGTAAAATAAACAATTCAATAATGTGAAAATTTTCTAGATTATAAATGCATATCATATACTTAGTAGGTACCCCTTCAAATTAAAATCCTTAAGATACCTCTCACACAAATTTATTTAAATTTTTTGTTTAGGAATGAGCATCTTGAACATAAAGACTTCTTAACTACGGTTAACTTACATGGTCACTAGTTATTGTGGGAGTCATGTAAAGGCAATTGTAATTACTTCTAGAAAGATGAGAAAGAAATAAATAAATTTTTAATGTCCACAAGGCTAAAGATAGCATATGAAACCTCTTTTAGAGTGCAAAACTTGAAAGACATTATGCCCCCAGAATATTTAATCCTCTTCAAAATGTATCTATATTGGTTCTATATATGAATATAGCATGTGTAACTTTCAATTTTTAAAATTCCTTTTTAGAATCTATAAATGGACACAATGCCTTGAAAGTTTACTTGGACACTTGAATTGTGCAAACTACAGCACATAAATTTGCAATTCCAACATATCTTAGCTAGACAAAATTTAAATTTAAATTTAAAATTACAATTAATGGCTCCAAATTAATTTAAAATTTTAAAAAGTTGGCTAAAATTATAAAACAAACCCCCTTCTTTATGTTGACTGCATAATATCTTGGAATGTGAAGCTCACTAGAGTGAAAAATTCTATTTATTTAATCTCATTATTAACACACGATTTTAGTCATTTTCTTTGCGCAATTACATTTTTCATTCCCAAGTGACCACAGGGACATATGGTAATGTTTCTTCTAATTACCTTGCATGTTATACCATGGATATAATATGTATATAAGATTTTTTGAAATAATGGTATGATTGGAAAAAAATGATTTAAAAAGGTAGTTCTAGCAACATCTGCAAGAGAGCATTCACACAAGTGTGAGACTATTGCAACTCTGAATACATTTCCTTGACTCCATCATCCACTTTTTAGATTGTTATCTTTCCTTTACTACAACATTTTTACAGAAACTTCATACATATTCAATTCTTTCAATGTATCTTTACACCTGTAAAAAAAATTGCTAATTTTGCTAATTTTTATTGGTATAAAAGTATATAAATAAGATCCATGTGGAATTTTGCATGAATTTCTCTTCAATGTGGTGGTAGAAAGTTTCACAACGAATTGTGATAGCAACGAGTTGATCAGAAAAGGCCTAGATTCCTCTTACCACTGATGTTCTGCCATCTTCCCTCACCTCATTTCATCTTAAAAGCTACTCGAGAAGGCTGTTTCACCGGCCAAATTCCCAATTCCATGGGAAAACTCCTCTTAGAAATAACTCATCTTCCTACGGATATAATGGACAAAGAAAAAACTATTTTCTGAAGAAGGGAAATTTAGATCATGCTAACAAGAAAACTTTACAAACCAAGAAAACATCTCAAGAAAACATCTCATTGCTAGTGCAAAATCTGGAGTTCCAGAAGAATGACCAAGAGTGGACACAGATTCATGATGTATGCCATGATGATACAACATAACTCATGATGATATAAAGACTCCACGAAAGCTCGCAATAGCTCCTCATATGAATTGCAATCGCGGTGAATCCGATGTAGTCTTTCTTTGGCAGCCTCCAACCTGACGAATCTAAACAATCTCGTGATGGAGGGGTTAATAACAACCTTTATCAAGTTTTGTCCAAAGGTATTTGCAGAATTTGTTAGTGACGAGTTTGGGGCTAAAAGTGTGAGGTAAGGGAAAACGAAAAGGAGAGGTGAATAAATTCAAAAGGAGAGCCTATCAACCTAATTAATTGAAGACATGTTTTGTGAGAATATAATCATCATTTTCCACCCTATCAATCCTATAATAATGACTTATTCTTGGAACAACACAAATATACCTATTTTCGTATAAACATTATAAACGAAAAACCATTTAGATTTTTTTAATAATTTTTTTAAAATTTGAGTAAAATATGAAATATTGTAATTTTATTTTCTTAAATTTTATAAAAAAAAAAATCACATTTAATATTTTTATCTCACCTAAAAATACCAAAATATCACTTTTAAAAATACAAAAATAATGTGTTTAGATTTCAATTAACAAAAGGGTTTAGATTTCCACTAGCTAAAAATAGCTAGGGCAGCCAAAGGAAATTCATTTGATTCTGCTAGAAGTCATATCATGGTTGGAGGTTGATGGGGTTGGGACTACTTGCAAAACATTTATGGCTTAGTATTCAATGGATGATGCCTATGACAAGAAGTTGTTAGATACAAATATATAAATAATTGAATTTTGAGGAATGGATCAACCAAGGTTATCTTAGGCTAACGGGCAGCTTGCTTTGGGAGGTTGGTAGGGGCGACAAGTTAATGGTTGGATTAGATGCCATTATAGGTACGGAAGGTCTACACTTACTTTCTGTTTTGATTTTCAACGGATTGTTTAGGATAATTAAATAGTTGTTAAAGACATATTAACATCAAAATATTTATCTTATAATACATGTGATATTAACAAAATCTTGATTTTTTTAAAATTTAACTTAATTATAAATTTGTGTTAAATTATTATTATTAATTAGAAAGAAAATTATTATATTAAAATATATACCTTTAAAAGAACATGTAATTAAAATTTTTAACACCAGACATTCATCTTTATTTTATTATGGAGATTTTTATTTTATAAATAGACTTTATTACAATATGATCTTTTACTAATACCTTATATTAAAAAAATCATACCCATGTCCATATAAAATATGTTTATATGTTTTTTAATTATTCAATATAATTAAATATGCCAACATAACTATTTTTAAAATAAATATTAATTTTTATATGTAATTATTATTAAAAATATTTTACAATATTTTATCGAACTAAATTATTATTTTTCACTCAATAATTATTTATAATTAAATTAATATTTTTTTAAGATCCTATTTCAAAATATACACTTTCATTATTGGATAATAGGGCTGACATAGTACTTTCATTATGGGATAAAATTGCTAGTGACTTATGAGAGTTTTAACATTGGAGAAGGGAACACATATAACCAAAGTTTAGATTTTGGTTTACGCATTAGTTAAACCCCAAACGATTTGCAGCTTCTCGATGCAATATTTTATTCCGTTAATGGTTTGAACCCATTCGCACAGTCTTCTCACTTCCTCGACTACCCTCCTCCCTCCATGCATTGAATTGAATTTCATCACCACTACACAGAAGTGTTTGCCCTTTGATTGGCCTCCTCCCTTGTGGCACGGACAATTCAATATTTGATTTTCCTTAAAATTTCCATCAGAGCTGCTTAGCATTTGTAAGGTATGTTTGTGTTGGTTAATGCACCTACTGAGTTGGTGCCCTTTTTATGTAAAGTTTATATTTAATGTTATCTCTGTAATTAACTAATAGAATACAATTAAAACACACAATACAATGATTTGTATTTTCCATGCCTATGAATGGATATCCTCGGAGTAAATTTGGGTTAGGTCTCACTAGCTATAGATATTCTTTAATAAACAATTCTAATTTACTCTGGTAATAAACAAAAGTATTTGATAAATAGTGATATGTTTCATGTGGATGTACATGAGACTTTACTGAGATAACAATTTTACCTATCACAAAGGTATGTCTTTGGGTAGAAAGTGAAATACACAGAAATGGTATTTGGGATAAAAATAGAGAGGAATCAATTCGACAACCTTTAGGGCATTAACTTGGGATAAAAGATCCAATTCTTCTCCAATCATATGTAGGCTTGAGGCTACAAATAATTTAATAGGGAATTGCACCAAAACTAGGTATAAATAGATAACTAACGACAAAAGACACTGGCATGATCTCTTTTCCAAGTGTTCAAATTAGGGTGAAACAAACGTGAATCACTGGTACTTCCCTCAAGTAGTAGGGTAGTTGAATCACACATGTTTCATCTAAGAAGTGGGGCAATGGACCTAAGATCATTCGAAATAGATTCATGCTTTTTAAAGGTAGAAACTATATATTTGATGAAATTGTACTTTATGGATTTATTGATTGTAAAATTTGTTATAAGAGTTGTTGAGGTTGTTAATGTTATTTGTTGATTAGATTAGAGTAAGTTTTTTCAAGTAATTTGATAATTTGTTTATGAAAATTGAATTATGGTGTGGGAAAATTATAAAATAATTAATTTTAGGTGAAAATTATTTGTATTATAAAATTCTGATATTTAATGGATAGAGGAAAAAATTATACAATATATCTCTATTCTATAATTAGAATTGGTTAATTTCTTGAAGTTATATGATAAAATAAACTGAAAATCACAAAAAATAAATATATTAATATTAACTCACACATGTATGACTAATTGTTCCTAGACTTAGACTCAACTTAAATTTCCATAAACTATGAACTCTCTAGGACTAAATGGGAGCAATTATCTCCAACACTCCCCTTTAATTATGACCACTACCGCTTGCTAGTCTAAGTCTTAGTGAGGCTTACAATACTTATATCAATTTAAAAATTTGTTTTACATTTGCATGTTCGTGCACGTTGTTGTTAGCTTTATGTTATATAAGCTCTTCAAATTTTACAAAAAATTTCTTATTCTTCAACTTAAACTTTACTTTGGTCTTCTTATTCAATATGTCCTTGTGTTCTCTATGTTTTTCTTTCCTACATATACGTATAAATAAACTACTTCTTATTGAACTTTTCTATTGAACTGTGTAAGATCCAAAACAATATCTTCACTTTTTTTCATCTTATCTTCCACTATTGGAAAAGATTCAACAATTTTGATGGCTATATTGTATTTCTTGTTCCTCCTACATTTGTATTGATAATGAAATTTCCATACATTCAACTTCACCAAGTTTTATCTTTGCAAGGCACTCTTTAATAAAGGATAATTTAGTGATAATGTAGCTTCATAATCAAATTCAACATTCACTACTAGGTTCTTCTCACACATTGTTGATGCTACCAAAGTGTTTCAATTTCATTATCCACATGTGTGTCTTTGTAGTGGGAGTCACTTTTTACAATATGTTCACATTCTTGATCTCATGCAAAATCACTTTTTTCTTCTAAACTTTCTTCAAAAAATTTCAATGTATTATTAGGACAACTATAGTGTCCATGTCTTCTTTATGTTCTTTTAATTTAGTAGTATATTTGACAATGTTTCCAATTATTTCTCCAATGTCAAAATTTTTATTTTCTCCTATTATAATGAGAACTTCATTCACACTTACAATGTTATATTACTTAGCTCGATGTTGATCAATGTTTTCTTCCCTTACTGTATACATTGTCGATAGGACTCCATGATGAAGTACATCTCCTTATCATAGGTGGGGTATGTTAAGATAGTATCATCAAGTGTCTCATTGTGATAAGCCACTATATGTACTTACTAAATGAGGATTACACTATTATTATAATAGAAGGCATCTGTCTCCATCTCAAATGACTATTTCATGTATCACATGGTGAGGAATGGTGCAGAGAAAAGGAAGTGCTTCAATTCATCCATTTCCTTCTATTGCAACTCAACAAAAAAAAAAATCTTTTTCTTTACGATTGGTAACGTGAATTAAGAGCCAAGTGATATAAAATAACAATAACATGAATTTCATCCACTTCACACTCTCTATGTCTTTCTTCTTCCCTCCCTCTCTCCCCTTCTAACTCCATCTCTTTATCCCTCCATCTCTCCTCTTATATCCCTCCCTCTCTCATCCTGTGTCTCTCATGTCCTCTCTCTTTTCCTTCCTCTATGTCCCTTTCTCTCATACCTCCCTCACTCTTCCCCCATCTCTCTCTCTCTCTCTTTCTCTCATAGGGGTTGTTAGAAAAATCAGTGCGACAAGCTATAACATCCGAGAAGACCCCACAAAAGAAAAGAAAAAGAGTCACAAGGGAAATCACAAAACAAGATAAGCTAAGAATCCTTGCAGAGGCAACATAGGTCATTGGAAACTGAATAGGGGAACTTAGAGTCTCAAACCCTAATTTTTTTATAAGGGTTCTATAATATTAAACTAGACTTATCTTTCCTTGTTACATGTGTTGATGCATCCTTTTGTTCGTTTTTTTCCTTGATCATATGCTCTATGTAAAAATAAATTTAAGAATTCATCTATGTCGGTTTGCATTTCCCAAGACATCTCTTATCATTGGCATCTCTAAAAGCTTGGAGTCATCTTAACTTCGAAATCTACCAAGTGATAGGTTTTTCACTCTAAAACAAGTTTTTATCTCAAGAGATTTGATCACCAAGTAAATCCATAGCTATGATGGATCTAGGTTAATTTAACTTTCGCCTTCAAGTAAATAATATTCCAATTGAATGTCATGGGTCAATACCATGATTCATTTTTATTTTTATTTTTACCACATTAAATTACAACATGCATACTCCAATGGTGAGGGAATATTTTCACAATTAACCTATTAAAATCAATTATTAAGACTAGAGATATGTTGTAATGTAATATTTAACATTTTGACTAAGTAAAATTAGATAAAAATAAAAATGGAATTAAATTAAATGAAAAAAAATAAATGAAAAGATTAATGTAATGCAAACAATATAACTTAGTCAACATAAAATAACAAAATAAAAGTAACCCTCCAAATAAAATAAAAAACTAAAACAAAAAATAAAAATAACCATATTAAAATAAAATAAAAATAAAAATGGCTTGTGGTATGTTGACCCATGGTTTTCATTTAGAATATTCATGTGGAATATAGCTTATTTAAAGGAGAAATTAAATGAGTCTCAAATCTCTTTTTACTCTAAAATAAATTTACATATAAAGAGATTTGAACTCTATTAGTAAATATCAGATTAAGATAAATATAAATTAGTAACATATTAACTAAATAATAAAAAGATTATATTCAAGTTTAATTATAAACAAAATTTATATTTGCATTTAATTCAAACTCTACTCTATCATTTGTCCCTAATTTCTTTAAAATACATACATACATACATACATACATACACACACACACACACACACACACACACACACATATATATATATATATAAACTATAATTTTTTTTATTTTTATTTTTTAATAAATGGTCACCTTCGGGCATTGACCTTATCCATTAACACCAACCTCATGTAAGAATAAAATCCATTGAAATATTTTAAAGACTATTGTTGCTTTATGAAAGTTACTGATTCCATTTTAACCTTTGATCTATCAAGCTCAGAGAGGGATCAAATCTCTTGAGGTGCAAACTTCTATTTTCAGTGCAAAACTTGAGAAAAGGTTTGCACCTGGAGAGATTTGATCTCTCTCAGCTTTTGATAGATCCGGGGTTAAGATGGATCTAGGTTGGTTTCAATCACGTGCGGTCATACAAAATTTGTTGAACATATAATTATTTTCATCATTGTAAATATGCTAAAAATTTCTAAGATTAATGATGAATGATGAGACACTAACTAACTTGAATGATGAAAAATGATGAAATAAAAATTTCAAGGGCAAAGTGACAATGTAACAATGTTGAATGATAGAAAATGTGAGTAATAAGAATGAAGTCAATTACAGACAATCTTCTTTGCGATCAATCTGAAACTATTTTATTTTATTGTTCTTATTGTCATACATTTAGTTACTATCTATTATTGTGTTTGAATGAAAAGTGATTAACAATGTTGAATGATGGAAACTGGGAATAATAATGATGTAGCCAATTACAAATGGTTTATAGTTTCAAGAAGAAGACATTTTAGGTAAGTGAAAATTCTTATTTAGGATGAAAATTCAAGTTGTGTATTTATGGTTGAATTATTGCAACACATCAGTCAATTCGTGTCAAGAATAATGTTTATGTGCTCACACTAAGAGTGTGTGCGTATGTTTTGGGGGTGATATCTAGAGATATAGATGGAGGTGGGATATAGGGGAGAAGAGAGATGCAAATAAGTGGTGGGGAGGATGAGATATAGTTTTGGAGAGAGAAGTGTTAGAGAGAGAGAGAAGGAGAAGAGAGCGAGAGGGAGTGGAAACAGGATAGAGAGAGGGAGAGAGAGGGAGTGGAAAAGGGGGAGAGAGAGAGATATGGAGAGAGAGTGTGTATTTTTGGGGGGTGATATAGCGAGATAAAGAAGGAGAGACAACCACAGATAGAGATATAGATGGATGGGGAAGATATGTGCTTACACTGAAATCAATGCACAATATTAATCTAATTACTTTGAAATTAATGTACATCATACATCTAGTTGCATCAAATCAGAAATCAACATATACATTGGAATCAATGCATCTAGTGCAAACAATAAAATAGGATTACAAATCAACTTCTACACTAAAATCAATGCATATTGTGCAAACAATCAATTAGGATTAATAAGAAAAATCAACACTAAATTCAGTTCATATATTGCAAGGAATCATATAGGATTAGAAATCAATATCTACATTGAAACCAATGCATAGAGGGGAGAAGAGATGCAAATACAGGGCGGGGTGGAAGAGATATAGATATGGAGAGATAAGTTTTAGAGAGAGAGAGGGAGTAGAAAAGGGAGGAAGGGAGAGAGAGAGAGAGAGATAGATATATATATGGAGAGACAATGGGAGATAGGTATATAGATGGAGGGGGGAGAGACATGATTACACTGAAATAAATGCACATTATTAATCTAATTACTCTGAAATTAATGTACATTATACATCTAGTTGCATCAAATGAGAAATCAACATCTACACTTGAATCAATGTATCTAGTGAAAACAATCAAATAGGATTAGAAAGAAAAATCTACACTAAATTTAATGCATCTATTGCAAGCAATCAAATAGGATTAAAAATAAATATCTACACTAAAACCAATGGATCTAGTGCAAGCAATCAAATAGGAGTAGAAATCAACATCTGCACTGGAATCAATGCATCTAATGTAGGGTATAGTAAATAGGACTATAAATTGATATCTACACTGAAATCAATGCATCCAGTGAAAGTGATCAAATACTATTAGAAATAAATATCTACGCTGAAACCAATGCATCTAGTGCAAGAAATCAAATAGGAGTAAAAATAAACATCTAACTAAAATAAATGCATCTAGTGTAAGGTATTAAATAGGATTAAAAATCGACATCTACATTGAAATCAGTGCATCTTGTGTAAGTGATCAAATTGGATTAGAAATTAGCTACTACACTCAAACCAATACATCTATTTTAGTGAAAAACCAAAATATTCATGAATTTCTAGATCTAACATCTATGCCCATATGTGTGTTTGTGTGTCTCTTTTTCCTTCCCGCTCCCTCCACCTTCCATTCTGTGTCTATCTCCCTCCCTCTCTCCTTTTCTCTCAACTGTCTCTCTCTCATCACCTCTTCCTCCCTTTCTCTATCTTTATCTTATTCCCTCTCCCTCTTCCATATATATCTATACCTCCCTCCATATCTCCTTATTTTTATCTATATCCCATCCCCTGAAACACATGTCATGATCTCTCTCTCTCTCTCTCTCTCTCTCTCTCTCTCTCTCTCTCATTTTCTTTGTCTCTCTCTTTTTCACTCTTCCCCCCTAAGTATATATATCTATCTCCCTCTGTCTCTCCTTCTTTATCTCTATATATCATCCTGTATACATTATCTCTCCATATCTATCTATCTATATATCTCTCCCTCTTCCTGTGCCTCTCTATCTCCTCCCCTTCTCTCTCTCTCTCTCTCTCTCTCTCAGCCCCAAAACATACACACTATCACTCCATAGCTATCTATATATTTATCTCTCTACCTCCCTCCCTCCCTATACCTCTCCCTCTCTCTCCCGCCCTCTTCCTCTCCTACTCTCTCTCTCCCTCCCTCTTCTTCTTCTCTCTCTCTCTCTCTCTCTCTTCCTCTTCTCTCTCTATATATATATTTCTTCCTCCCTCCATCTCCTTTCCTCTCTCTTCTTCCCCCTCTCTCCCCTCCATCTATATCTCTATCTCCCATTGTCTATCCTTATCACCCCAAAAACATACACTCTCTCTCTCCATATCTATCTACCTCTCTCTCCCTACCTCTTCCTCTTTATCTCTCTCTTCCCCTTCTCTCTCTATCTTCCCCTTCTCCCTTGTCACTTCCTCTCCCTTTCCACCTTTCTCTCTTTGTCTTTCTTCCCCTTCCAACTTCATCTCTCTTCCCCTCTCTCTCTCCTCTCTCTCACTTTCTCACCCACCTCCCTCTATCTATCCCTCCCATCACACACCAATGATATAATATAATGTTCATATGTTTCCACGATTTAGATTGAGAGATATACTTATATTTTGTTATTATTATTATAAATATATCTATTACAAATATATTGAGCCGACATTAAAAAAGTTTACAAACTTTCTTACATTACATATACACATTAATATGGATATTAGATAATAATATTAATTTGTCCCATGGTATTTGGCCCATAGGCTTCGCCTAAGTAGAACATCCTTTTTGAGTGTCCTTAAATATAAAGTTGATTATGGAGTAAATGTAAAAAGAGAGTTTATTTATTTATCATACCTCTTGTTTATTTATATTTTTATTTCTTTACCATACCTATTTATTCCTCATTAATATTTATTTATTTAAATATGGTATTTGACCCATGGTATTTGGCCCATGGTATTAATAATAATTTGTTCCATTGTATTTGGCCCATAGTCTTAATAATAATTTGTTCCACGGTATTTGGCCCATAGGCTTCACCTAAAAAAAACTTCTTTTTTTAGTTTTCTTAAATATATGAGGTTTATGGAGTAAATATAAAAATGAGTTTTATTTATTTTCCATACCTCTGGAGTAAGTATAAAAATAGGTTTTATTTATTTACCATACCTCTGGTTTATTTATATTCTTATTTATTTACCATACCTTTTTGAGTGTTCATAAATATAACTTTGGGTTATAAGATAGGGATAATTATTACAAATATATTGATTACAATTATGCAGAAATTACAAAATGTTTACAAACTTTTTCAGATTACATCTACACATCTACCCTATATATTGAGCCGACATTACAAAAGTACGTGGAAAAATTATAAATAATTAATTTTAGGTGAAAATTATTTGTATCATAAAATTCTGCTATCTAATGGATAGAGGAAAAAATCATACAATATATCTCTATTCTATAATTAGAATTGGTTAATTTCTTGAAGCTATATGATAAAATAAACTTAAAACCACAAAAAATAAATGTGTTAATATCAACTCACACATGTATGACTAATTGTTCCTAGACTTAGACTCAAATTAAATTCCCATAAACTATGAACTCTCTAGGACTAAATGCGAGTAATTATCTCCAACACTCCCCTTTAATTATGACCACTACTGCTTGCTAGTCTAAGTATTACTGAGACTTACAATACTTATATGAATTTAAAAAAATTGTTTTACATTTGCATGTTCTCTATCTTTTTCTTTCCTACATCTACATATACATAAACTACCGCTTATTGAACTGTGTAAGATCCAAAACAATATCTTCACTTTTTTTCATCATATCTTCCACTATTGCAAAAGATTCAACAATTTTGATGGCTATATTTGTATTTTTTGTTCCTCCTACAGTTGTATTGATAATCAAATTTCCATACATTCAACTTCACCAAGTTTTATCTTTGCAAGACACTCTTTAAGAAATGATAATTTAGTGATAATGTAGCTTCACAATCAAATTCAACATTAGCTACTAGGTTCTTCTCACACATTCTTGATGCTACAAAAGTGTTTCAATTTCATTATCCACATGTGTATCTTTGTAGTGGGATTCACTTTTTACAATATGTTCACATTCTTGATCTCATACAAAATCACTTTTTTCTTCTAAACTTTCTTCAAAAAAGTTCAATGTATTATTAGGACAACTACAGTGTCCATGTATTCTTTATGTTCTTTTTCTTTAGTATAATATTTAACAATGTTTCCAATTATTTATCCAATGTCAAAATTTTTATTTTCTCTTATTATAATGAGAACTTCATTCACACTTACAACGTTATATTACTTAGCTCGATGTTGATAAATGTTTTCTTCCATTACTGTATACATTGTCGATAACACTTCATGACGAAGTACATCTCCTTATCATAGGTGGGGTATGTTCAGATAGTATCATCAAGTGTCTCATTGTGATAAGCCACTAGATGTACTTACTAAATGAGGATTACACTAATATTATAATAGAAGGCATCTGTCTCCATCTCAAATGACTGTTGCATGTATCACATGGTGAGGAATGGTGCAGAGCAAAGGAAGTGTTTCAATTCATCCATTTCCTTCTATTGCGACTCAACAAAAAAAAAAACTCTTTTTCTGTATGGTTGGTAACGTGAATTAAGAGCTAAGTGATATAAAATAACAATAACATGAATTTCATCCACTTCACACTCTCTATGTCTTTCTTCTTCCATCCCTCTCTCCCCTTCCAACTCCATCTCTTTATCCCTCCATCTCTCCTCTTATATCCCTCCCTCTCTCATCATGTGTCTCTCATGTCCTCTCTCTTTTCCTTCCTCTATGTCCCTTTCTCTCCTACCTCCCTCGCTCTTCCCCCATCACTCTCTCTCTCTCTCTCTCTCTCTCTCTCTCTCTCTCCCTTACAATACTCTCTCTTCCCCATCACTCTCTTCCTCTATTTCAATTCCTCTTTCTCTTCCTTCCTCTCTCTCCCTTCCTCTCCCTCTATCTCCACCCCACCCTCTCTCTCTCTCTCTCTTCCCTTTAATCCTCTCTCTTACCCCTTCACTCTATCTCTCTCTACAACTATGTTAATATATCCCTTCCTTTATCCTTATCTCTCATTCTCTCTCCCCTTGTCTCCATCTCTCCTTCTATGTATATTTATCTCACCCCTAAACATACACACACTCTCTCTATCTCTCCCTTGTCACTTCCTCTCTCTCCACTTCTCATTATCTATGTATTTCTTCTTCCCTCCCTCTCTCCACCTCCCCCTCCCCCTCCAACTCCATATCTCTATACCTCCCTCTCTCCTCCTCCTCTCATCCTTCATCTCTCTCCCTTTCTCTCCTACCTCCCTCATCCTTCATCTCTCTCTTTTTTCTCCTAACTTTCGTAAATGATATACTAAATTTTTATGAAATAAAGTTCATAAAGTGAATGTTTGATAAATTTGATAAGGAGGAGTAACCATTTCTGAAGCGGTGGAGCACGCAAGGGCCACTTTGCAACATCATAGAAACAATTCAGTTGGTCAACTCTCGAGACTTGTTTCTAGCTGGAAAGATGGAAAAAAGTGGGAACCTCAAATGATGTGAGCTAGATGGAGCAATGCTCTTTGAGTTGTATGGTGCTGACATGTTTCCTATTTTCAGAAAAGAGGGTTATGATTCGATTTTTCACCACTTCACTGAGTATGATCTTAATCTCAACTCTGATTTTATTAACTCATTTGATGTCATTAGCACTAGGGTTTAAGGGATGTTATTTCAAGTAACAGGAGAAAGCATCAAGGAGGAAACAAAAACACCAACTTAGGGGGAAAGATGGTTTAAGAGAAATATGGTGCAGGGATTAAATCTCAATTATTTCTTGAAGGGTGAAAACCATGATCCTTGCTAGAGAATTAAGGTGAAAAAAAATATTTAAAAATTGGAAGGGGTTGAGCCTGTGATAACGATTCAGATTTATCTTACATGTGATGGTTGTTTTTCCAAAGTTTTCTTATAGCATATGTAATTTCTTGTACATTTGACTAGTTTTAACATGATGAACATGCCTTTTTACCTACATCAAAGTTTGATTAAGATGGTGGCCTCTCCATGAAAAATGAGGGTTTGGTAGTAGCATGATGTCTACCACCACAATTTGATCCATATCCTATACACCCATTCAATGAACAAGAAAGCACAACAATCGAGGAGGATGATATTGGGACACACCTTTTCCAGAAGGCATAGGAAGGAGATAATTGTTGCTATACAAGCTGAGAGTAGTCAACAATTTTTTGGACAAACAACAAAAAACTGTGATAGGAGAAAAATCCATAGGGTTTATAGAAGGAGGACTAGAGCACACCCGTTAGAAGTCCAAGAGACTAACAAATATGAGACCATGGAGGAAGGTGAAAACAAGGGTGAATATCCTATAGAACATGATCGTAGAACATAATATCCAAGTAGGCCAAGAACTAGACCCACAAAAAAACTATGGTTTGGGTTCAAAGCTAAAATGAATCCCAGGCTTAAGGAGGCTATTTCCATTGAAGATGAAAAGGAATATGAGTTTCCTATAAATAATTAGGGGTTGTTAGCAGAATCAGTGCGACAAGCTATAACATCCCATAAGACCCCACAAAGAAAAGAAAAAGAGTCACAAGGGAAATCACAAAACAAGATAAGCTAAGAATCCTTGCAGAGGCAACATAGTGTTGGAAATATTGTCATTGATGGCAAAGGAGGTAGCAGATGCAGAAACAGGAAAAGTTACAAAGAGATTAAGACAAATAATGGAGTGAAGAGGAAATGAAGAGAAAGGTAGAGACATAGGAAGCAAATACGGAGATAGAGATGTTATCACAGCAGTAGAGGCAGAGGCAGAGTGACAGAAGCGACAGAGGTAGAGCCACAGATGTCATTGCAGAGAAACCGTTGTTATTTCAAAAATATGTACATATATAGATAAATTCTGAGAATATTTCATACAGCCGGGCGTTACACATAACATTCCAGGCATTACACATAACATTCCGGGCGTTTGAATCAGTTAGCATTCATTGTTTGAATTATGTTTGAAATTATCGCCATTTTTTAATAAAGCACTTGTATTCGATTCACATGGAGATTGTATATATGGTAGGTGCGATATATATATATGGTTTATATATATGCATACACCGAAGAACCAGTGTGAATAGGAGCGGAACCATAGTCAGAGGCGGAACCAAAGTCAAAGGAGCGGAACTCTGCGTTGGAGGCGGAATCATAGTCGAAACAAAAAATTATATATATATAATTGAAATGCAAAGGAATTAGCGTTAAAACGGTGTATTGAACTATTAAATTAAAACCCTGAGCGGAACCTGGAGCGGAGGAGAGGAGCGGAACCGAGACTTGTGAACAGTAACGGTGGGTTGGAGTGAAACAATGGTTTTTTCCGCACCACTATCCGTCGGAAAGCGGTATTGGAGGAATGAGCAGCGATTCCATACAGGAATCGACACGTGGCCTGTGGACCATTTCAAAACCGCCCTTTAAAGTGTGCTTTCGCGCGTTATACATCGACTGAAGACATCGAGCGAAATCGATACACACCGTTGATCTGGAGGCTCGATATCCAACGGCGATCATTCGCAGAACTTGCTCAAAGTTTAACAAAGGCATGCAGAGGTTAGGCCAGGTACGATACGAACGTTTGATTGGTCGATTTATCGTAGAGGTAGGGTCCGGAGCCACGGGGTTATTCCAAGTCATTGGTTCGTAGAGTGTTGGCTATTAATATAAAATCCCGCCGGTGATAACATTTTTATAAAGGGTGGTGAATTGGTGGCGTGCTGGCAGTGGTGCATGGTGGAGCCACCACAAAGTGGTGTTTACGGGGGCTCCCATTTCTCCGTACACATCAAATGGGGTGAGGCCCCGCAGTTCATCATAGCCGTTGATCGGTGGTCAACGTGTGATCGGCCAGTCAACTACGGGGGGTACCCTCCGTGTTAACCTCTGCGCTTTTCAACCCCCTGCACTCCGTCGATCTCCAATCAACCTGTGCGTTGTTTAACATGCACCTTTTCACCGTGCTGCCGCTTGCGAATTGATCTCTCGTTCGAGCATGAAACTTGAATGCAATTGTACACACAGCTGATGAAAAATTTGAGCTAAACCAGGACTGTGATGTTGAACCGGGGCTTTGTGGTAACCTTGCTGCATCAAGTGTCACTATACTTTCTTTTCTGAATATATATTGTCCAGATGTATATGTAATTGAGAATAAACCTGAGAAGCAGTTATATATGCAGTTGGTGCACAAAAGCACAGTGAACAGGTGATTAAACACAGGGATAAAAGTATGGGTCTGACATAGATTCACAGATATTACAGGTTTGACGGGTATACATTCACATGTGCACACAATTACAGTAAATCAAGGTACACAAAACAGTCACTCAACAAATGAAAAAAAGAAGAAGGACAAAGCCAGAAAATCCAAAATCTAGAAAAGGAGCTGAGTGATATTGAAATATGAAATTAAGAATGTAAATGTAAATGATGTAATTATTTTTTATTGTTTGTGATGAAAAGGAAAGTATCCTAAAGAAAAGACAAAATCCCACTGTAGCATGAAATTGTGTACATATTATTATGATTTTTAAATTGAGTTGGATAAAGAAATGAGGAGGCAGAAGACCAAGGGGTATGACCATTCATTTCGAATTCCTAGAAGAAAACAAACTGTCATAAAAAATTCTATAAGTAATATCATTTTGAAATGCCAAAGTGAGAGTGAGAAGGGAGAGAAAGAGTGAGTAAAAATAATGCAGAAATAAAGCAGTGAAGCAGAGAAGAAAGAGGAGTTGAGAAGAGAAGAAGGAGAAGCTAATAGAGAATCTGAGAAGATGCAGAGATGATACAGGGAAGATATGAGAATAGATGAATAGCAGAGAAATTGGAACAAGACAGAGCTAATATCCAAGGTAAATCAACAATTGTTTCTCTTTTGAAAGAGTGAGGAAGTTGGAGCTTCCCTATCAAGTTGTAGCTTGATAGATGTCAGTTGTAGCTGACTGAGGTTGGAGCCTCCTGTAGGTTGGTGCCTGCAGAAAATTAATGGGAGTTGGAGCTTCCTTGCAAGTTGTAGCTTGCAGAATTGAGGTAGGAGCCTCCTGTAGGTTGGTGCCTACAGAAAAACAGTAGTGAGAGGGAGTTGGAGCTTGCCTTTGCATCACAAAAATAATAAGATGTGGTTTTCTCCCTTTATGGGTTTCCACTTATATTTGGTGTCTTTGTACATGTGTTGATGTGATTTATCTAATCTGCTTAATACTTGTTGCTCACATATTAAGACTGTTGTTACAATTAACAAATCTGTTTGATACTTGCTGCTCACTAATAAAGATTGCTCACATATTAAGTTGATCATGAAGTGAAGGTGTAAATAAGGTTTAAGAGAAAAGTTTTAAAAGTCCATGTATGTGTTAAACTGATCCACCCCCCCCCCGTCTCAGTTTAACTAAGGGTTCAACAATTGGTATCAGAGCAGGTTCCTTTGGTGTAAGCTTAATAGCTTGAAGGAGATCTGGTTGAGTCATGGACTATCAAAATGTACCTGTGCTAAATACAACAAACTTTCCTGAATGGAGAGATAAGGTTAAGACAGGTTTAATGGCTGATGAACCTGAGGTATGGAAGCTTGTTTGTGATGGTTACTGCACAGACTCCCCCATGGTGAAAGAACAACAGAGGAATGCCAAGGCAAAATGTGTGATATATAACAATCTTCATAACAAGGACCTTGAGTTAGTAATGGATTTAACTTCAGCAAAAGAAATCTGGGACAGACTGCATTTCATGCATGGAGTAGACACTAAGGATTGCATTGTCAAGAAGGAGAAGAGAATTAAGAAAAATAGAAATTCATGTCAAAAAGAAGATGTCCAATCAAATGAGGCACCTGTTAGTGTGAATGGTAGTAAGAGCCATGAAGAAATTGCAGCTGAAGAAAAACCCAAACTTGACACAGCTCTGACTGAAATAGAAAAATTGAAGAATGAAAACAAAGACCTTAAGAGATTGGTACAAATATGTGATGAGAAAGAATACGAAGATAGGAAAGAAATTATTGGCCTAAAGACACAGCTTGAAGAGGAAAAGAAAATAGAAGACACTCTGCTGCAACAAATGAAAGAGAAAATTCAGGAATGTGAAAGATTGGAAGAAGAAGTAGTAGCCTAAGAAAGAACTTAGAAAAATCCCAAAGAGAACTATTAATGAATACACCTCTAATAAAAGGGTCTGAACAGTTGGACCAAATTCTAAATGCACAAAGGTCACCTATCATAAAGACTGGGATAGGATATGAAGGTGAAACCAGTAAGTCCAAGGTTGAAGACAACAAGAAAATCATTTTTGTAAAAGCTGTAAAGAACAGTGAAGCAGCTCAGAAGATTCCCACAGAAGAAGAATCCAGCAAGAACAAGATTTGTAAAGAAACAAAAAAAATCAAGCAACAACATGAAATAACAGAGAATGAGAGGATGAATCAATCAATTGCTGAAGGCTCATATGCTCCTAAGGATGTATTGAACAAATTTGGAAGATGTCAAAGGAGGTTCCTCCCTCCTATGAAAAATAGCACATGTTTTTCCTGCCACAAACAAGGACATAATGCAACATATTGCAAGACAAAGCCAATCCAATCCAATCATCAAAGGATGCAGCAAAAGAGAAGAATCCCTCAAGCAAGCAAATGGAAAGAACAATCTTTCACCAGGTACACAAATCATTTCCATGGCTATTGTTATGCATGCAATAATTTTGGACATAAAATTTTTGATTGTAAAATATATCCAAGAAGAGAACCAAAATATTATACATCAGCTCAAATGCATATTGGTCAAATAAGATGTTATGTATGCCTCAAACTTGGTCACAAAGCAAAAGACTGCAATCTGCCATATACATTAAAGAACTCTAGACAGATGATGGGATCAAAGCAAATCAAACAAAACTATGAATTTAAAATAAGTGCAGACATTATGAAGAACCCCAATAAAGTATGGAAGGAAAAGAGAAAGGGGGAGCCTATTACCCCAATAACATAATGAATCCTTCATAGTCTCAGGGGGAGTTGCTCTAGGAAACAAAGCTCAAATTCATCTAGTGACAAATATGAAGCAACATCCCAGGGGGAGAGCAGTTCATATATAGACCCCATGAAAGTAGCCTGAGAAGAGCTCCTTGGAATGAAAACAGTTATAAGATTAGGAAGGGAAAGAAAATTTCTCTAAAATAATCTTGACTATAGAGGAAGAAGATCATCTGAAGTATTAAGTAGCAGACAAATTGATGAAAGAAGAGAAGACAGTAAGAAGCCTTGGTGGTAGAGAGAACATCAGCTATGAACATTACATAATTGATCTATGAAAAGTCTCCTTGGAGGAATGAAGTCAAATAAGTGACAAATCTCTGAGTAATCAGCCCATGAAGACTCATAGTATAGAAATTGAAGATTTCCTTCTGAAGATCATCATGTCAAAACAGTTGAAGTGGTATATATAAAGCAATATAAAGCAGCAATGATTCTGGAATTGTCATAGCAAAGGAAAATGCAGTGACATTCCTTTAAACAGAATGACAGAATCAGAAAATAGTTAATGATGAAAAGATCAGATTGAGGATATTAATGACTGTTGAGGTGAACAATGGAAAGCTCAATAGAAGAATTTATGAAGGAAGTCTTAAATTATGGGTAAATGTGCAAGCTAAAGTGAAATATCTGCATATTTTATCAAAATAATATCAATTGATGGTTAGGTACGAGCAGCATGCTTATCAACAGATTACTAAGCATTATCAGTGGAGCAGCAGTATGATACAGGTCCATAGGATCAAAGGACTATGGCAAGATTGCATCAAGGTAAAATTCCCAGGGTTATCTGCATTCAGCATGAAAAGGTCAATAATAGAGCTAAAAGATCAGTTCTTTGTTTACACTTGAAACATTATATTAGACATTAAAGAAGTATTTGTTTCTATATATATAACTGCATGCCTTCTTGAAGTCAGTACATATATCTTCAAGGCCTCTATCTGAAGATTGCTCATAAATTGGATGAAGTTTTTTAGCTGAGTTTTTAAATTAAACATATTGACTATGATTTTGTGGAAGTTCATTTTGATAGAACAGTCAAAGTATCTGAAGAGTAAAGGACTAACTGTGATTACCATCTGAAGCTCAAAAGTTTTTTAAATCATCTAAATCCTACTTCAGCACAAAGTATTTACTGGTAATCCACCTTTAAAGAGAGATTGATTATTGACATACATACCATTATGTCATAAATAAAACTGCATAGTTGATAAGTGAAACTGACCAATGCGTTGAAAGGTTTGTTTTGAAAGCACATTGTACAAGAAGGAAAGTCAGTTGGCCTCTAATATTGAAAGATATTGCCTATTCTTATAATAAGCTGTAAACTCTGGTTTGATTCATTGTTCACAACAGCAACAAGGACCTTTCAGTCTTTAAAAGTAATATCCTTGTCAGCATCCTAGTTCATGTCATCAACAACAGGCAGGAAAGGTGTACCATAGCAATAAAAGATATATTGGCATTGTTGTAGACAATTTTGTCATCCCCTAGAGACAGTCTAGAGTTGCCATAGACCAGTGCCTAGGACATATGATCATAGCAAGAGAACATGAAATATAGCTTGGGTGTCAATCCAAAAGCTCTCTTACTATCTCTTGTAAAACAAGGAAATTAGTTTAAATGGGACCAAACTCTCTCAGAAGCTGATACACAGATAAGAATAATGTAGGAACAGCATGCAAAACTCCAATACAAAAGCTTCAGACAGTTAAGAGACAACTTACTGCAAAGAGGGCCAGTTCAAATAATATGCCACAAAATTCAAATATCAGAACGTGGATGCAGTGAAGAAACATGAAGAAGATACTAGTTAGCATGAGGTTGATACCCAGATACACAACATAACCACATATGGGCTTATCCAACTAAGAATCCATACATGACAATGGTTTTTTAAAAGCACCCTCCTCAAGAAACTAATATAGCAGAAAATATGGATGAAATGAACATGGAACAATATATCATGACTAGGCCTATTTAAAGCGCTTGACTAATCCAAGTATGGGCACCAACTAGGATGAATCCTTACTTAAGATCAGTGAGCCACTCGCATTCTAGAACATGATACAAGAAGATAAATGCAGTGAAATGAGATATTATATTAACACATAAGAAAAGATTACATACTGTGGAATACCAAAGACCAGAATCCTCATTACAGTTATAACTGCTCCTCACTGAGACCCTACGGGCTCTGAGCCTTCATATAGAGCCTTTTACTGCACAGTTTGCTGATAGAAATCTGGAACCCTTACAATGTCTTTCTTTCTGGTTTTTATAGAGGAAATAGAAAGCTCTCGAGAATGAGGTAGGTGATATACATTTAATGATCTAATTTAAAACAAAATTGAAAGGAAAACCCGCCTATGCTGTTTGACGGTGTTGAACTGGTGCAAGTACTCTGCTGCTGTTTTATGAAATAAATGCTGAGGATAAAAATCTCCTCATGAACAAGACATAAAGAATAAAATATACAAATGTTATGTACTTGACTGAAAGAGAAAAATTTGTTGCAATGAAACCTCGAGGTTGCTTGTATTTGTACATGGTACTCTCAGCCCTCTAACTTCGAATTTAAACCTCAGGTCTTTAATGCAGGGCTCTGTGTTTCTTGATCTTTTGCTGATATTTCATGATGCCCCATTAATACTCTCGTCTGCCCAAATCTGCCTCTTGATTTTCTCTGGAGGGTTCTATAGATTCATATCCTCGCTTTCTCTAATGGTGGTCACATCGTAGCAACTCCCAGATCTTTTCCCATCAATTCTGCTCCTGAAACATGGTCTTGTCGTGAATTCTCGGCCTCTGTAATGGCAATGACGAGTCATGATAATTTTAGCCATGGTGATCCTGCAAAAACAAAAACCCGTTAAATAAAACCAATCACAGGGATGGCGGACATGGAGATGGTGGAGTGGGTTTACAAAGAGGTAAAACAGTGCAGGGTGGCGGAGGAATTATAGTAGGGTGAAGAAAACGTAATAGAATAGTGAAGAATGAAGTGGCGGAGGTTTGTAATGTAAAAACGTTCAAATACGATGAATGAATTGGATATATGAAAGGTGGAGGTATGACGCAGTGAACACGTGAAACAGATGACGAGGATGTACGGAGGACAGGTGGTAGGACGAGACAGTGAACACGTGTAACGCTATTGTGGTGGGAGGCTCGGTCAGCAGGTGGTCAAGCGGATGATATGGGCCACACGATCTCTGAATGAGATCGACGGTTAAAATGAGCCGGAGGGCAATCAAAGGTGGGCCAGGGATGCAATAGACGTGAATTAAAACGCGTGCAGCTTCGGAGGATATCCACCGTTGGATGAAAGGCGCAGGATCGGACGGCGGTGATTGATTTCGCTGCACATCCTTTGGCTGAAAGTTAATGCGCGGGGAGAGCAGAGGCTTGAGGTAAAGTGCGTGCATCTTCGAGGCACGATGGCCGTCGGATGGAGGCCTCGAGATCCAACGGTCACCATTTATTCCGCTACCCGATTTTCGCCCAGAGGATAATGCGCGAAATGGGCGGTTTTTGTGCCCGTACAAAAGACACGCGGCGCACATTTAATGAAATCGTCGGGTTTTGTGGAAAACCACCGTCACGGAAAAAGTGGTGCGGAATGAAACCACCAGTTTCAAAAGCGCGGGGACCACCACAGTAAACCAGTTCCGCTCCGTCGATTGGATTTGATCGGACGGCCACGAATGTCCTCGAAAATTTGAATGATTAGCCCTTTCCCCTCAGGCATATGGTTTTGTGCCCGGGTCACATGGAAGACAAAATAAGAGTGGCTAAGGCTGAAGGGCTAGGCTCGATATGTTTTTGAATGCGGGTTTTTAAACTTTGAAGAGTATATTTTTCGGGCAGAAAGGGTAACGGTAGACAGAATACGAGGGTTTATGGCCACGATGGCTGATTCAAAGGGTTCATGAGGAGCGTTAGGCCAAAAATTTAAATGAAGGGGAAACATGGATAACATCGGCTCCAGCTGGGGACGGCGTGTTCATTCTTGGACACGTCGAGAACCTGTAGACCACTGATCATCCTGTATGTAGATTCCGCTCTTCTGCCCTTTTGATTTTTCTTCAAAACTCATTAGCACACATCCCTTATTAAAATGAAAACTGAAACAAAGTCTATATACAATATAATACAATAGGCATACTCTGCCTGAATCAAAATTGAAAATAACACTTTAGGAATTGGCCGTTCATAGGGGCATCTAACAAGTCACCCTGCAAATTTTCTAAAATAAATGTATTATTACCTTTTAGCTCCATAATCTTAAATGGGGCAAACCAAAGTGGATCAAATTTAGCATGTTTGCCCTTTTCAGCCCTCCGGATATCCCATCTGAGAACCAGATCACCAATTTGAAATTTCCAGTCTTTTGCATGTTGATCAAAGATGTTTTTCATTTTCTCCTGATATTCTGTTAATCTTTGATTCACCTGGTCTCGTGTTTCCTCTAATTCCACCAGTTGGTTAATTATTCTGACCATGTCATCTGGTTCTTCCTGATTTTCCTGCATAAAGCGTGCCACTGGCAATGCCAGCTGCACCGGAAACACAACTTCTCGTCCATATACTAATTCATAAGGAGATTTCCCTGTTGCTCTCTTGCTAGTTATTCTGTTTGCCCATAGAGAAAATTTCAATTGGGAATCCCAATTCTTTTGATTCTCATTAATTGTCTTCTTCAAGGCCCTCACCAGAGTTTTGTTGGAAGATTCTTCCAAGCCATTCCCCCGTGGATAGTAAGATGTGGAGTGTTTTAATGCAATATTATACTGTTGGCAGAAATTTACAAATTTATTAGACTTAAAGGCCTGTGCATTATCAGTTACAATTCTAGTTGGACAGCCAAACCTGGATATGATGTTCTCTTCCATAAATTTGATGATTACAGCATCTGTAGCATTTCTCGCAGGTATGGCTTCCACCCACTTTTTAAAGTAATCTGTCGCAGTCAATATCCATTTATGTTGGCCACTTGAAGGGGGATGTATTTCTCCAATAAAATCTAATCCCCATTGCTGAAATGGTTCATCTATATCAACTGGAATTAGGGGCAAAGCAGGCAGCTTTTGTCTCTCAGCAAATTTTTGACACTTATCACATGCTCTAACCCAATTAAAAACATCTCCAAATAATTTTGGCCAATAGAAACCAGCTCTCATTATTTTATGTGTTGTAGCCCTCCAACTGTAATGTCCTCCACAGATTCCTTCATGAAATTCTATCATTATATTTTCTACTTCATTTTCTGTGAGGCACAATAATAGTATGCCTGAAGGATCTCTCCAATATAACTGACCATTGGCAACTATATACTTCTGTGTTTTCATTCTTACAGCCCTGTATTTTATCTTACCACAACTTGGAGGACAACTGAGAGTTAAGAGATATTCAACCATTTCTTTGTACCAAGGACTAGTGAGATATTTTATGTGTATCTTTTGAGAGGCCACCTCTAGTCCTTGCTTTTCTTCTCCTTTCTCAAACTCTTCATTTGCTATCATAGATAAATTAATGCCCAAGGCTTGATGATTTGATTCAGATAACATTTTAGCAAGTTCTTGTCCTTTAATCAGCCTAGTAGGTCTGATGTCCAAATCATATTCTTGTATTTTTGCTATCCATCTTCCTCTTTTGCCTTCACTATCTCCTTGAACAAGGATGTCCTTGACAGCTGCTGTGGGAACATATGCAGTAATGTGGGATTGCAAAACATATGTTCTAAAGGCTTTGAGAGACTTCACCAGGGTATATGCCTGCTTTTCTAGTATGTTATACTTCAGTTCTGCATCATGCAATACCTGACTGAAAAAGGCTATTGGTTGCTCATATCCATCTTCATTTTTCTGTAATAAGACTCCTGCTACTGTATGGGGCGAAGCAAATGAAAATATTATAAATGGCTTAGTATAATCTGGCCCAGCTAGCACAAGAGCTTTAGCAAATGCCTGTTTTATCCTTGTAAATACATCTCTAGATTCTTGGGACCATTTTACTTCATTATTCTTTTTCAACATATCAGTTATATGCCTAACTATCTCAGCATAGTTAGGAATAAACCTTCTCAGGAAATTGATTCGGCCTAGAAACACTTGCACTTCCTTCTTATTCTTGGGTAAAGGGATACTGTTTATAACTTCAACTCTCTTAGGGTCTATTTTCACACCATCTTTAGTTACAATGTGCCCTAAGAGTTTTCCCTCATCTAATGAAAATAAAGATTTTTGAGGATTGAGGGAAAGACCATACATTCTTCATTTTTCAAAGGTTCTTTGCAAGTGCTAAATGTGTTCAGTATCATCCTTTGAAAACAATGTGATATCATCAAGATATACCACCAAAAATTTATCTTGTTCCTCAAAAAAAGCTATGTCCATTGCCCTCTGAAAAGTAGCTCCTGCATTAATTAGCCCAAATGGCATCCTGGCATACATAAATGTACCCCATGGTGTTGTAAATGCAGTTTTCTTCTGATCCTCTGGGAACACATCTACCTGATTATAACCAGAAAACCCATCCATCATTGACATTCTGGAGGCTCCGACCACTTTCTGCAAAATGTGGTCCATCTTAGGCAGTGGATAATTATATTTTAAAGATGCTCTATTTAAATTCCTGAAATCCACACATAATCTTATTTCTCCATTTTTCTTTTGAACAGGAACAAGGTTTGCTACCCATTCTGAGTACCTCAATGGCACAATTATTTTGGCCTTCAGCAGCTTCTTGATTTCTTTTTCAATAGAGGGAAGTAGCAGAGGATTTATCTGCCTGAGCTTCTGCTTATAAGGCTTAGCATCTTCTCTCAAAGGAATTTTATGCTGCATTATATCAACATCAAAAGTTTTAAGGTCTTGATAAGAACATGCAAATACGTCCTTATATAACTAAAATAGTTTTAGATATTTCTCTTTATATTCTTCTGGGACCTTTTTGGATAATTTGACAATTTTGGGATCAGCATAAGTACCCAGATTTAAATCTTCCACTTGTTCTTCTTCTACTGTTTTACTGTGCTGCAATGGAACATCGTTTTTATCAAACAACCTTTCTAGAGGCACTAGCCCTCTAGGTATGATATTTCCTTTTAGCTACAACAATTTATTGCTTGCTATTTTTTCTTCCCATTTGTTTTCTACAACATTTTCAGCTTCCTCTTCTTCATTATCATCAATCTCCATATTTGAAAACTCACCCACTGTCTCCAGGAATCTCTTCATCTGTTCATTGTCTTCAAAAACCTGCCAGTGTTTAATATTATCTGGGATTGATGGTCTGTATCGTACTTCAATTTCATACCTCAAAAGAGGATTCTGTGGAGGACGAAATGTACCTGCAGCCACAGCAAGGGAGTCTGCCATTCTGTTCTACTCCCGGGGCATGAACTGTATATTAAAAGCCGAGAAGAAATTTTCCACCATGTCCCATATTTCATTCTTTTAGGCTCTCAGGCGAGGATGCTTGGTTTGGCATTGATTTCTGATTTGTCTGACCACCAGCTCCGAGTCTCCCATGACTTTTAAACTTTGTATTCCCATATTCTTGGCTGTCTGTAATCCCAACAAAAGTGCTTCATATTCAGCTACATTATTGGTAGCTTCATATTCCAATTTAAAGGACAGTGGCACCCATTTTCCTGTAGGAGAGATTAATAACACTCCAGCTCCATTACCTTCCTTTGAATTTGCTCCATCAAAATATAAAGTCCAAATTTCTGATTCCTGGCCTTCTGAAGGCTGCTCAGCTTGGATTTGACCAAAAGGGGGCTCATGGGCATAATTTTTATTTTCTTCTAACATCAAACATGAGAAGTCTCCCTCTTTGTTATAAACTGGGGAATTCTCTGAGCAGTCAGCCTTAGTTACCATTTTAACAAATCTAGTCTCCTTGTATAATCTCCTCTCCTGTCCTCCAAAGACTGGGACCGTAGCATATGTTAAGTCCATTTTGAGTGACCCACCAATTTTTGTACCCCAGGATCTTGATAGTAACATGCCAAAGCGGGCTGGGATATCAGCAACCACAATGTCCATGACCACACTTTTTGCTGGGATTTGTGCCAGATTGACCACTAAATCTTTGATCATTCCCAAGAATTTAACTCTTTTGGAATAAAATGAGTATAGGTCTTTATATGGACGTGTGATTTGCAGTCCTAGTTGTTCCATGACATACAGAGGCATAAGGTTATGGGAGGCCCCAGAATCTAGCATGCAGTTGTGTAACAGCAGGTCATGAATAACTAAAGACACGTAAAAAGGAGGAGTAGAAGGGTCTATTTCCTCTACATGTGGGCCAAAGACTACCAGGGGTCTTTCTTCTTGGAGGTTCAAACTATCAGGCACAATTGGTATTTCAGGAGGAAGCATGAAGGAAGTAACTTGAGACTGATATGCAGGCTGTTTTAACAGCTCGGTTAGGGGGACTGGGATCTTAATTTTCTCGAGCTCTTTTTGTAAATTAAAAGCAGAGGAAGGCTTTTCCGTTACAACTTCTTTAAATTCTTTTTTTTTCAGCTGAAGATTTAATTTCTTTTGACATTGACTCAGCATGGGGAGGAATAGCTACTTTTGAAGAAGAAGGAATTTGGTCATTAGGTTGCAAGGGAGTATTTAGAGGACTCTTACCTTTTTCTGTGTTTCTCTTTGTTACTGATTCCTTCTGAGAAGGTACCTCCTTCTGAGGTGGCTCCTCTTCTTGATCTTGAGTCTGGGTCCTCTTCCTTGAAGATCTGAGATCATATTTTACATTGAATTGTGCTTGCATGAAATCAGCAAATTGTTTACAATAATGATCAATCTCTGCTTCTTCTTCTTTTTCTTGCAATGGACATTCTATATCATCACTATTTGAAAAAGCAAAATTTGAATCTTCTAATTGATAAGTAGCATCTTCAGTGGAGTCTTCTGCTGGACCTTCCAAGTACAATGGATGTGGTACCTGGTCTTGTTGCTCCTTTGCTTCCCTAGGAAATATCTGCAGTGGTGGTCTTTTGTACTGAGGATTGTATCCTCTGTTTGGAGCATTATAAAAATTCTTGAGGGCTGAACTCTTAGCCTCCAGTTCAAGTTTGACCATCTTCTTAATCATCTTTCTTATTTCCTCCATCTTGTCTGAATCCTTCTCTTGGCTAGAGGAGGAAACCTCTACTTTACCTCTCCTCCTAGTATCTTATTCAACTTTTCCCTTTAATTTCCTAGTGGAGGCAAAGTTTGCTTCCAACTCCAGAGCATCTGACTGAGCATCATCTAAGGTAGCAGGTTTTCTTTCCCTTAGAGAGAATCCAAAATCTGAGTCAAATGCTGCTATGAAAACAACTTTGGCAGCATTCTGATGTGGCTTCATATCAGCAGGGAGATTTAGATATAAATTATTAAATCTCTTGATAAACTCTGACACTCCTTCATTATGTTTCTTCTTAAGAGTATTGAATTCAGTAAGACACTGTCCATGGTCTTTCTTTTCTCCCCATTTCCTGAGAAAAGTATTCTCCATGTCATCCCAGGTGGTCACTGAACGGTTTCCCAAGGTCTTGAACCATTTTCTGGCTTCACCCTCCAAAGATTGCACAAAAAATCTTAAGACCACATCCAAATGTTCAACATTTAAGTTTTCTGAAAAGGAGCAGAAAGTCTCAAGATGTTTATGAGCATCAATTTCATTTTCTCCATTAAATCTAGGTAGAATCTTCAAATAATCCTGTGGCATATCATTTAGCACTTGGGGTAAGGCCAGTGGAGCATATTTGTTCAAGAGAAAAGCTGGTACATTAGCCATTGGAGGAGGTGGGGGTTGTGCAGCGATTTGATGTATAAATGAAGGAAGAGGAGTATGAATCGCAACAGGAATATACTGTACAGAATCTTGAGGTGCAGATGGAAACAATTCACAATTAACAGGGGCTACCTCTGTAACTTCTTTAATTTCCTCAGCCTCAGGAGTAGGACGAAAATCCTCTTCAATCCTGGCACCTCCCCTAGGTGGACTTTCTAAATAATATTCAGGATTTTCTTCAGTGGAATTGGGATGTTCGGTTCTAATTTCTTAAGAAGAAGAGGGCGTACAATCTGCTACAGAATATTCAGGGATTTCAGCACAAACTGATTTCCTCTCTTTCCAAATTCTTTTATGAATGATCTTCTCTGGGTCAGACACGTAGGGTGTCTTTGACTGAGATGTATCTGACCTCAAATGTGGCTTACAAGGAGCCAAGACTACCAATAGATTTATCAGATAAAGAACAATGGAGTCGCCAAGGTGAGAGATATGCAACTCTTCAACTCTCTGTGCTCACCTGATTAGAGAGTGAATATGATTTGTCGAGGCCCAGGGAAACTGATATTCTCAAATTCGTCCCCGGCAACGGTGCCAGAAAGATGTTGTAGACAATTTTGTCATCCCCTAGAGACAGTCTAGAGTTGCCATAGACTAGTGCCTAGGACATCTTATCACAGCAAGAGAACAGTAAATATAGCTTGGGTGTCAATCCAAAAGCTCTCTTACTATCTCTTGTAAAACAAGGAAATTAGTTTAAATGGGACCAAACTCTCTCAGAAGCTGATACAAAGATAAGAATATTGTAGGAACATCATGCAAAACTCCAATACAAAAGCATCAGACAGTTAAGAGACAGCTTATTGCAAAGAGGGCCAGTTCAAATAATATGCCACAAAATTCAAATATCAGAATGTGGATGCAGTGAAGAAACATGAAGAAGATACTAGTTAGCATGAGGCTGATACCCAGATACACAACAGAACCACATATGGGCTTATCCAACTAAGAATCCATACATGAAAATGGCGTTTTAAAAGCACCCTCCTCAAGAAAATAATATAGTAGAAAATATGGATGAAATGAACATGGAACAGTATATCATGACTAGGCCTATTTAAAGCGCTTGACTAATCCAATTATGGGCACCAACTAGGATGAATCCTTACTTAAGATCAGTGAGCCACTCGCATTCTAGAACATGATACAAGAAGATAAATGCAGTGAAATGAGATATTATATTAACACATAAGAAAATATTACATACTGTGGAATACCAATGACCAGAATCCTCATTACAGTTATAACTCCTCCTCACTAAGACCCTACGGGCTCTGAGCCTTCATACAAAAATTTTACAAGATGTATACAAAGCCTTTTACTGCACAGTTTGCTGATAGAAATCTGGAACCCTTACAATGTCTTTCTTTCTGGTTTTTATAGAGGAAATAGAAAGCTCTCGAGAATGAGGTAGGTGATATACATTTAATGATCTAATTTAAAACAAACTTGAAAGGAAAACCCACCTATGCTGTTTGACGGTGTTGAACTTGTGCAAGTACTCTGCTGCTGTTTTATGAAATAAATGATGAGGATAAAAATCTCCTCATGAACAAGACATAAAGAATAAAATATACAAATGTTTTTTACTTGACTGAAAGAGAAAAATTTGCTGCAATGAAACCTAGAGGTTGCTTGTATTTGTACATGGTACTCTCGGCCCTCTAACTTCGAATTTAAACCCCAGGTCTTTAATGAAGGGCTCTGTGTTTCTTGATCTTTCGCTGATATTTCATGCTGCCCCATTAATACTCTCGTCTGCCCAAATCTGTCTCTTGATTTTCTCTGGAGGGTTCTATAGATTCATATCCTCGCTTTCTCTAATGGTGGTCACATCGTAGCAGCTCCCGGATCTTTTCCCACCAATTCTGCTCCTGAAACATGGTCTTGTCGTGCATTCTCGGCCTCTGTAATGGCAATGACGAGTCATGATAATTTTAGCCATGGTGATCCTGCAAAAACAAAAACCCGTTAAATAAAACCAATCACAGGGATGGCGGACATGGAGATGGTGGAGCGGGTTTACAAAGAGGTAAAACAGTGCAGGGTGGCGGAGGAATTACAGTAGGGTGAAGAAAACGTAATAGAATAGTGAAGAATGAACTGGCGGAGGTTTGTAACGTAAAAACGTTCAAATACGATGAATGAATTGGATATATGAAAGGTGGAGGTATGACGCAGTGAACACGTGAAACAGATGACGAGGATGTACGAAGGACAGGTGGTAGGACGAGACAGTGAACACGTGTAACGCTGTTGTGGTGGGAGGCTCGGTCAGCAGGTGGTCAAGCGGATGATATGGGCCACACGATCTCTGAATGAGATCAACGGTTAAAATGAGCCAGAGGGCAATCAAAGGTGGGCCAGGGACGCAATAGACGTGAATTAAAACGCGTGCAGCTTCGGAGGATATCCACCGTTGGATGAAAGGCACAGGATCAGACGGCGGTGATTGATTTCGCTGCACATCCTTTGGCTGAAAGTTAATGCGCGGGGAGAGCAGAGGCTTGAGGTAAAGTGCATGCATCTTCGAGGCACGATGGCCGTCGGATGGAGGCCTCGAGATCCAACGGTCACCATTTATTCCGCTACCCGGTTTTCGTCCAGAGGATAATGCACAAAATGGGCGGTTTTCGGGCTCGTACAAAAGACACACGGCGCACATTTAATGGAATCACCGGGTTTTGCGGAAAACCATCGCCACGGCAAAAGTGGTGCGGAATGAAACCACCAGTTTCAAAAGCGCGGGGACCACCACAGTAAACCAGTTCCGCTCCGTCGATTGGATTTGATCGGACGGCCACAAATGCCCCCGAAACTTTGAATGATTAGCCCTTTCCCCTCAGGCATATGGTTTTGCGCCCGGGTCACATGGAAGACAAAATAAGAGTGGTTAAGGCTAAAGGGCTAGGCCCGATATGTTTTTGAATGCGGGTTTTTAACCTTTGAAGAGTGTATTTTTTAGGCGGAAAGGGTAACGGTAGACAAAATACGAGGGTTTATGGCCACGATGGCTGATTCAAAGGGTTCATGAGGAGCGTTAGGCCAAAAATTTAAATGAAGGGGAAACATGGATAACAGGCATCATTATCATAATTGAATAGGTGTGGTACTGCAGATGAATATTATAGGAAGAGACATATTCAAACTACAATCTTCTTCAGCAGAAATATATTAGCTCACTACATCAGACAGAGACATAAGTATATTTGAAGCCTTCTCAGTATTTTAGTTTTTGATCCAATCATACATCTCTGATTAGATAAAGCTGGTACAATGTGTTCTATGAAGGAACATTATCCTCATCTTCAACCTTATACTAGTGAAAGGAGATTGTGCCTTGGATTGTACCAATTTACAATGTATATTCAAGTTCGATAATCCTCAAAGTGTTCTCTCAACAAGTCTTATACATCACTATGGAGCAGCATGGTACAAAGTCAGCAAAAGAGGGCCTAAACATAACTCAAAGAGAGGAAATGCAAAAAGAAACCCTTTGCCATTGATGTCAAAGGGGGAGGAAGAGCAAGCAACAGGGGAAAGAGCAGGCAAACAGAGAAAATGTATGTATTGCCATCAATGCCAAAGGGGGAGACTGTTGGAAATATTGTCATTGATGGCAAAGGAGGTAGCAGATGCAGAAACAGGAACAATTACAAAGAGACTAAGACAGACAATGGAGCAAAGAGGAAATGAAGAGAAAGGCAGAGACAGAGGAAGCAAATACGGAGATAGAGCTGTTATCACAGCAGTAGAGGTAGAGGCAGAGTGACAGAAGCGACAGAGGCAGAGCCACATATGTCATTGCAGAGAAACCGTTGTTATTTCAAAAATATGTACATATATAGATAAATTCCGAGAATATTTCATACAGCCGAGCGTTACACATAACATTCCAGGCATTTGAATCAGTTAGCATTCACTGTTTGAATTATGTTTGAAATTATCGCCATTTTTTAACAAAGCACTTGTATTCGATTGACATGGAGATTGTATATATGGTAGGTGCGTTATATATATATGGTTTATATATATGCATACACCGAAGAACCAGCGTGAATAGGAGCGGAACCATAGTCAGAGGCGGAACCATAGTCAAAGGCGGAATCATAGTCGAAACAAAAATTATATATATATAATTGAAATGCGAAGGAATTAGCGTTAAAACGGTGTATTGAACTATTAAATTAAAACCCTGAGCGGAACCTGGAGTGGAGGAGAGGAGCGGAACCGAGACTTGTGAACAGTAACGGTGGGTTGGAGTGAAACCATGGTTTTTTCCGCACCACCATCCATTGGAAAGCGGTATTGGAGGAATGGGCAGTGATTCCATACAGGAATCGACACGTGGCCTGTGGACCGTTTCAAAACCGCCCTTTAAAGTGCGCTTTCGCGCGTTATACATCGACTGAAGACATCGAGCGAAATCGATACACACTGTTGATCTGGAGGCTTGATATCCGATGGCGATCATTCACAGAACTTGCTCAAAGTTTAACAAAGGCGTGCGGAGGTTAGGCCAGGTACGATACGAACATTTGATTGGTCGATTTATCGTAGAGGTAGGGCCCGGAGCCACGGGGTTATTCCAAGTCATTGTTTCGTAGAGTGTTGGCTATTAATATAAAATCCCGCCGGTGATAACATTATTATAAATGGTGGAGCCACCACAAAGTGGTGTTTATGGGGGCTCCCATTTCTCCGTACACATCAAATGGGGTGAGGCCCCGTAGCTCATCATAGCCGTTGATCGGCGGTCAACGCGCGATCGGCCAGTCAAATACGGGGGGTGCCTTCCCGTTAACCTCCGCGTTTGTTCGACCTCCCGCACTCCGTTGATCTCCGTCAACTTGCTGTCGGTTTAAACTCTGTGCCATCAACCTGTTCATCGTTTTGCTGATTGCGCAGTTGGAAATTAATTGGGCATGAAACTTGAATGCAATTGTACACACAGCTGATGAAAAATTTGAGCTAAACCAGGACTGTGATGTTGAACCGGGGCTTTGTGGTAACCGTGCTGCATCAAGTGTCACTATACTCTCTTTTCTGAATATATATTGTCCAGATGTATATGTAATTGAGAATAAACCTGAGAAGCAGTTATATATGCAGTTGGTGCACAAAAGCACAGTGAACAGGTGATTAAACACAGGGATAAAAGTATGGGTCTGACAGAGATTCATAGATATTACAGGTTTGATAGGTATACATTCACAGGTGCACACAATTACAGTAAATCAAGGTACATAGAACAGTCACTCAACAAATGCAAAAAAGGAAGAAGGACAAAGCTAGAAAATCTAAAATCCAGAAAAGGAGCTGAGTGAAATTGAGTTATATAACTGAAAAGGAGCTGAGTGATATTGAAATATGAAATTAAGAATGTAAACGTAAATGATGTAATTATTTTTTATTGTTTGTGATGCAAAGGCAAGTATCCTAAAGAAAAGACAAAATCCCACTGTAGCATGAAATTGTGTACATATTATTATGATTTTTAAATTGAGTTGGATAAATAAATGAGGAGGCAGAAGACCAAGGGGTATGACCATTCATTTCGAATTCCTAGAAGAAAACAAAAAGTCATAAAAAATTCTTTAAGTAATATCATTTTGAAATGCCAAAGTGAGAGTGAGAAGGGAGAGAAAGAGTGAGTAAAAATAATGCAGAAATAAAGCAGTGAAGCAGAGAAGAAAGAGGAGTTGTGCAGAGAAGAAGGAGAAGCTAATAGAGAATCTGAGAAGATGCAGAGATGATACAGGGCAGATATGATAATAGATGAATAGCAGAGCAATTGGAACAAGACAGAGCCGATATCCAAGGTAAATTAGCAATTGTTTCTCTTTTGAAAGAGTGAGGAAGTTGGAGCTTCCCTATCAAGTTGTAGCTTGATAAATGTCAGTTGTAGCTGACTGAGGTTGGAGCCTCCTGTAGGTTGGTGCCTGCAGAAAATTAATGGGAGTTGGAGCTTCCTTGCAAGTTGTAGCTTGCAGAATTGAGGATAGAGCCTCCTGTAGGTTGGTGCCTGCAGAAAACAGTGGTGAGAGGGAGTTGGAGCTTGCTTTTGCATCACAACAATAATAAGATGTGGTTTTCTCCCTTTATGGGTTTCCACTTATATCTGTTGTCTTTGTGCATGTGTTGATGTGATTTATCTAATCTGCTTAATACTTGTTGCTCACATATTAAGACTATTGTTACAATTAACAAATCTGTTTGATACTTGCTGCTCACTAATAAAGATTGCTCACATATTAAGTTGATCATGAAGTGAATGTGTAAATAAGGTTTAAGAGAAAAGTTTTAAAAGTCCATGTATGTGTTAAACTGATTCACCCCCCCCCCCTCTCAGTTTAACTAAGGGTTCAACACATAGGTCATTGGAAACTGAACAGGGGAACTTAGAGTCTCAAAACCTAATTTTTTTTATAAGGGTTATGTAATATTAAACTAGACTTATCTTTCCTTGTTATATGTGTTGATGCAGCCTTTTGTTCCTTTTTTTCCTTGATCGAATGCTCTGTGTAAAAACAAATTTAAGAATTCAACTATGTTGGTTTGCATTTCCCAAGACATCTCTTAGCATTGGCATCTCTAAAAGCTTGGATTCATCTTAACTCGGAAATCTACCAAGTGAGAGGTTTTTCACTCTAAAACAAGTTTGTATTTCAAGAGATTTGATCACTAAGTAAATCCATAGCTATGATGGATCTAGGTTAATTTAACTTTCACCTTTAAGTAAATAATATTCCAATTGAATGTCATCTTAATATCAATAGA